>CM060307.1:106059833-106067333 GCA_030674185.1 Monoplex corrugatus | reverse complement strand
CGTGGACAGTCAACAAGCAAAGCCAGGACAAGTCTGAGGCAGCCGAGATGTGGTTTCTAAGAAGAATGTTGCGAGTTCCATGGACAGCAAAGAAAACAAACGAGGCAGTCTTGATGGAGGCAGACACAAAAAGATCATTCATTAGGAAGACTAGGAAAAGACAGGTAACATTTATAGGCCATTTCATGAGGAAAAAGGAATTGGAGCACCTGGTCACAACAGGAAAGCTGGAGGGAAATAGAGCACCAGGTAGACCCAGGAAAAAATATTGGACGGACTTGCAGAATGGCTGAGGACAGAGCGGGTGGATGATGTGCTTGCAGCAACAAGGGGCAGATGCATATGGAGGGCCATAATCGCCATCGCCAAGTGGCAGAGCACTTGATGATGATGATGATAATTCAACACAAAACACTGCAATGTACACAATACAGGACAGCACAGCAGAACACAATGAAAAACAGTACAATAACAGCAATACAACATAATACAGGATAGCACAGAACACAAACGAAAACAGTACAATAACAGCAATACAACATAATACAGGATACCACAGCAGAACACAATGGAAAACAGTACAATAACAACAATACAACATAATACAGGATAGCACAGAACACAATGGAAAACAGTACAATAACAGCAATACAACATAATACAGGATAGCACAGAACACAATGGAAAACAGTACAATAACAGCAATACAACATAATACAGGATAGCACAGAACACAATGGAAAACTACAATAACAGCAATACAACATAATACAGGATAGCACAGAACACAATGCAATACAGTACAGCACACTACAGGACCACACACTACATCACAATACAGTACAGCACACTACAGGACCACACACTAATCACAATACAGTACAGCACACTACAGGACCACACACTAATCACAATACAGTACAGCACACTACAGGACCACACACTACATCACAATACAGTACAGCACACTACAGGACCACACACTAATCACAATACAGTACAGCACACTACAGGACCACACACTAATCACAATACAGTACAGCACACTACAGGACCACACACTAATCACAATACAGTACAGCACACTACAGGACCACACACTAATCACAATACAGTACAGCATACTACAGGACCACACACTACATCACAATACAGCACAGCACACTACAGGACCACACACTACATCACAATACATCACAATACAGTACAGCACACTACAGGACCACACACTACATCACAATACAATACAATACAGTACAGCACACTACAGGACCACACACTACATCACAATACAATACAATACAGTACAGCACACTACAGGACCACACAGTACATCACAATACAATACAATACAGTACAGCATACTACAGGACCACACACTACATCACAATACAATACAATACAGTACAGCATACTACAGGACCACACACTACATCACAATACAGTACAGCACACTACAGGACCACACACTACATCACAATACAGTACAGCACACTACAGGACCACACACAACATCACAATACAATACAATACAGTACAGCACACTACAGGACCACACTACATCACAGTACAATGCAATACAGTACAGCACACTACAGGACCACACACTACATCACAATACAATACAATACAGTACAGCATACTACAGGACCACACAGTACATCACAATACAATGCAATACAGTACAGCACACTACAGGACCACACAGTACATCACAATACAATACAGCATACTACAGGACCACACACTACATCACAATACAGTACAGCACACTACAGGACCACACACTACATCACAATACAATGCAATACAGTACAGCACACTACAGGACCACACAGTACATCACAATACAATGCAATACAGTACAGCATACTACAGGACCACACAGTACCTCACAGTACAATACAATACAGTACAGCACACTACAGGACCACACACTTACATCACAATACAGTACAGCACACTACAGGACCACACAGTACATCACAGTACAATACAATACAGTACAGCACACTACAGGACCACACACTACATCACAATACAGCACAGCACACTACAGGACCACACACTACATCACAATACAGTACAGCACACTACAGGACCACACACTACATCACAATACAGTACAGCACACTACAGGACCACACACTAATCACAATACAATACAATACAGTACAACACACTACAGGACCACACAGTACATCACAATACAATACAATACAGCACAGCACACTACAGGACCACACAGTACATCACAATACAATACAATACAGTACAGCATACTACAGGACCACACAGTACGTCACAATACAATACAATACAGTACAGCACACTACAGGACCACACAGTACAGCACACTACAATGCAATACAGTACAGCACACTACAGGACCACACAGTACATCACAATACAATGCAATACAGTACAGCACACTACAGGACCACACAGTACATCACAATACAATGCAATACAGTACAGCACACTACAGGACCACACACTACATCACAATACAGTACAGCACACTACAGGACCACACACTACATCACAATACAGCACAGCACACTACAGGACCACACACTACATCACAATACAATGCAATACAGTACAGCACACTACAGGACCACACACTGCATCACAGTACAATGCAATACAGTACAGCACACTACAGGACCACACACAACATCACAGTACAATGCAATACAGTACAGCACACTACAGGACCACACAGTACATCACAATACAATGCAATACAGTACAGCACACTACAGGACCACACACTACATCACAATACAATACAATACAGTACAGCACACTACAGGACCACACACTACATCACAATACAATACAATACAGTACAGCACACTACAGGACCACACAGTACATCACAATACAATGCAATACAGTACAGCACAGTACAATACATTATAGTACAATAATAACAATAATAATACAATACAGTACAGTGTAATACAACACAATACAGTACAATACACTACAGGTCTTGAGGCCCTGCCTAGCGTATGACTTTCATCATGTGTATATAAGAAAAACCCTAAAACTAAAAAACAAAAACAAAATCATCATCATCATCATTATCATCATCATCATGTGCCCTGTCGAATGGCGTTGGCGATCATGGCCCTCCGTACGAATCAATCCCTAATCGCTGCAAGTACGTCTCCCACCCTCTCTGTCCCCAGCCACCCTGCAAGTCCGTCCAATATTTTCTCCCTGGGTCTACCTTGTGTTGTCTTTCCTTCCAGCTTTCCTGTTGTGACCAGGTGCTTTAATTCCCCTTTCCTCATTAAAATGGTCTATAAATGTTTCTGGTCTTTTCCTAATCTTCTTTAACAACGATCTTCTTGTATCTGCCTCTTTCAAGACTGTGTCGTTTGTTTTCTTTGCTGTCCATGGAATTCTCAACATTCTTCTTAGAAACCACATTTCGGCTGCCTCAATCTTGTTCTGGTTTTGCTTGTTGTCCACGCCTCACAACCGTATAACATTATCGGTTCTATATAACATCCAAGAACTCTCTTCCTGATGTTAATTGATAGCGTTTGTTGGTAAGAATGCTTTTCGTTTTCTTGAATGTTGTTTTGGCTTGGCCGATTCTGCCGGCTATTTCTGATGTGCATCTGCCGTCTGGTGAGATGATCGTTCCCGGATATTTAAACTCATCAACCTGTCTCAAAGTTGTGCCATTTCGCTGTGATTTTGCATGAGGAGATACCCAAACAAACAGACAAACAAACAATCAAACAAACAGAAACTGCCATGACTGGTCGGAGGTTTAAACCCAAGGTCTCTGCATGTTGATGTCAACGGATGAACTCATGGCCAGATAATGTTGTGTTCGTCTGCAAAACTGGTTGCCTCTTCTTGTCTCCTCTTGTATTCACACTTCTTCATTCACACACACACACACACACACACACACACACACACACACACACACACACACACACACACACACACACACACACACACACAAACACCACATACACACACACACACACCATACACATACACACACACACACATACCACATCATACATACATACATACAACATATACACATACATACACACATACATACATACATACATACATACTACATACATACATACACCATGCACGCGCACACACACAAACATTCACACATATGACGCACATGCACGCACACATACATATACACATACACAGCACATGCACACACACACACAAACACACACACACACACACACACACACACACACACACACACACACACACACACAAACAGAGAGAGAGAGATAGATAGACAGAGACAGAGACAGACAGACAGACAGACAGACAGGCAGACAAACACAAAGAGAGGGAGACAGAGACAGACAGACTGAGACAGAGGGAGAGACAGACAGACAGACGGACTGACAGAGACAGACAGATAGACAGACAATCAGAGACAGAGACAAAGAGACAGATAGAGAGAGACACACACACACAGAGACAGACAGACACACAAAAGAGAGAGAGAGACAGAAACAGACAGACTGAGACTGAGGGCCCAGACAGACAGACAGACTGACAGACAGATGATAAAAACAGAGTCACGATTTCATAACAGTATAAGTATACGATATTTATTTCATTTTGCAAGCAAAGCAAATCAATACATCCCATTCTCTACATTACAAAGCCTTAAACTACGACAGTAATTTAAAAAAAGGCATGTTTTAATCATTCAAAAAAAGGTGGGCAGCTATTATTCACAAACGTAAAACGTATTCAAGACCGCATACAATCATTTACCAAGAAACACGCTAGAACCATTCATGAAAAGTATGCCATAACTATTTCAGAAAGGTGTGTTATGTATTTTCAAGAAGGCGTGTAATAATTTGTCAAGTAGGTATGCTATAACTTTGAAAGGAGGTATACACTAATTTGCTAAGAAAACACGCTGCAATTAGTCAAGAAGGTATGCTATAATTCTTCGAAAAAGTGTGCTATAAATATTCTAGAAGATGTATAACAATTCCTCAAGAAGGCACGCTAAACTATTCAAGAAGGCAAGGAATAATTTGCCAAGAAAGCATGCTACAATAAATGAAAAAGATATGCCTCAGTTCTTCCAGAAGACGTGCTCTGGTGTTCAAGAAGGCACGCAAAAGTTTCCTGGGAGGAAATGTTATAATTTGCCGAGAAAATAACGCTACAATTGCTCAAGAAATTATGTCAAGGTTGATCAAGAAGGTATGCAGTGATTCAAGAAGTATGCCGCAATAATACTACATTACGCTGTAATATTCTAGAAGGTATGCAATAACCATTAAAGAAGGTATACCATGATTATTCAAAAAGACATGTTGTAATTATTCAAAGAAGCATACAATTTTCGAAAATACATGTCATAATCATTCAAAAGGGTATGCTATAATTATTCAAGAAAGTACGCTATAACTATTCAAGAAGATATACAGTTATTCCAGAAGGTGTGCAAAAACCATCAAAGGAGATACACCGTGATTATTAAAAAAAAAAAAGTCATAATTATTCAAAGAAGCATATTACAATTTTCGAAAAGACATGCCATAATAATTCAAAAGAATATCTATAACTGTTCAAGAAAGAATGCTACGATTATTCATAAAGATATACAATACTTTAGAAATAAGAGGAAGCAGGGAGAATTTTGAGCTTACTGTTTTTGTGCTTTGTATCTGCTTCTATGCTAGCTGAATGGGTAGCGCAAACTGTGTTAGATTTGAGAAGTAGGCCTACAACATGGGAGATAATTCTCAAGAAGTTATGTCCTTTGATTAATATACAATACTTTTCCAAGAAAGCCAGCTGCAATTATTCAAGAAGATATGCAATACTTAAAAAGTCATGCACGATTTGCAGAAAAGGTAAGCAATGATTATTTAAGAAGCTATATTACATCATTCCAGATGGTATGCTGTAACTTTTCATGAAGGTATGCCATACTTCTTCCAGGTTTGCTATAATCATTCCAGAAGGTATGTCATAATTATTCCAGAAAGAGGCAATAATCATCAAAGAGGGTATGCAATGATTATTCAAGAAGATATGTCACAATCACTCAAGATGGTATGTATTAACTATTCATGAAGGCATGCGATACTTATTCCAGGTTTGCTATAATTATTCCAGAAGGTATGTCATAATTATTCCAGAAATGACCAATAATCATCAAGGAAGGTATGGAATGATTGTTTAAGAAGCTATATTACAATCATTCAAGATGAATATGCTATAACTATTCATGAAGGCACGCAATACTTATTCCAGGTTTTGCTATAATTATTCCAGAAGGTATGTCATAATTATTCCAGAAATAGGTAATAATCATCAAAATCAAAGAAGATATGCAATGATTATTTAAGAAGACATGCTATGATTATTCAAGAAGGTATGTTATAATTATTCAAGAACGCTTGCCATAATTATTCAAGAAATTACGCCATAATTATTTCAAGAAATAACGCAGAAATGTATGCTGTAATTATTCAAAAAGGCATGCTATAATTTTCCAAGAATGCACGCTATCATTACTCCAAAAGACATACAATTATTGTTCAAGAAGGTATGTAATAATTATTCAAGAAAGTATGCAATAATTATTCAAGAAGATATGCTATGTCTAGTCAATAAAATTGTTTCACATCAAGCATGCAGTAATTATTATTTTAAAAAAAGGTTATGCAATAATTATTCAATATGTGCAATAATTTGTCAAAAAAGTACCCTACAATGATTCGAAAATTTATGCAATAATTATTGAAGAAGGCAGACAATGAATATTATTTAAAGTGTGTAATAATTTGTCCCCCCCCCCCCCCCCCAAAAAAAAAAAAACAACCCAAAATCCTACGAGCAGTCAAAATGGCATGCCATAATTATTCAAGAAGGTATGCAATAGTTATTCAAGAAGGTATGCTATATCTAGTCAATAAGATATGCAATAAATATTTGAGAAGATCAGCAACAGTTATTCAAGATGGTTTGCAACAATTTGCCAAGAAAGTGGGCTTCAATTATTCAAGAAGGTTTACATTAATTATTCAAGAAAGTATGTAATATCTATTTAAAAAAATGTGCAATAATTTGCCAAGAAAACACGCTAGAAACAATCAAGATGGCACGCAGTAATTAATCAAGAAAGCATGCAATAATTATTCAAGAATGTATGCAATAATTATTTTTTAAAATATGCTATGTCTAATCAATCAAATGGCTTCACATCAAGCATGCAATAATTACTCACAAAAGGTGTGCACTAATTATTCAATGTGTGCAGTAATTTGCCAAGAAATCACTCTACAATTATTCAAGAAGGCATGCAATAATTATTGAGAAAGTAGACAGTAAATATTTAAAAAGTGTAATAATTTGTCAACAAACACTCTGCAAGAAGTCAAGATGGCATGCAGTAATTATTCGAGAAGGTATGCTGATTATTCAAGAAGGTATGCAATAATAAATCACAAAAAA
>CM060307.1:106034833-106049833 GCA_030674185.1 Monoplex corrugatus | reverse complement strand
GTTTATTTACAATGATAAGGATATTTGTGTTCAGATTATGACTAGACAAGCATTGTTAGCGATACGCAGTCGGGGAAAGAACTATATTTCAATACCCAAGATTGTTTTAATGACTTTGTTTAACCTTTTGCTATAATGTCTAACATAACAATATCTTCCCTGAATTGTCAGGGACTTGGTGATCTTCAAAAACGAAGATATGTCTTTCATTTTCTTAAAAAGAAATCACACAGTATATACTGTCTGCAAGACACTGATTTCAATACAAAGTTAGAAAGATATGTCACATCAGAATGGGGTTACAAATGTTTCTTCGCATCGTACAAGTCTAAATACCTGGGCAGCATCTTCACTGAAAGACAGAGAAATCGAGACCAGATGCCAGAAAGCCAACGCAGTCAGCTACCAACTTGCCCCTCTCCTGAAACACCCCAGCATTCCCACCAGCACTACATGTAAGGCGAAACTCATCGACGCCATTTTTCTACCAACGCTGACATACCAGTGCTAGACATGGTCCCTAACTAAAGTCCTCGAGAGAAAACTGGTCACCTGTGAAATGAAATGCCTGAGGAAAGCAGTAAACAAGACAAGGCGGGACAAGATCAGAAATGAGGTGATACGAGACATGGTAGGAGCAACACCAATCCTACAACACATCGAACATATGAGGATCAAGTGGTTCGGACACCTCACACGTATGCCCCTAAACCATCCAGCTCTCTCTCTTCTCTCTCTCTCTCTTTCGTTCTCTCTCTCTCTCTTTCGTTCTCTCTCTCTCTCTTTCGTTCTCTCTCTCTCTCTCTCTTTCTCCCCCCCCTCTCTCTCTCTCTCTCGCTCGCTCGCTCGCTTTCGCTCTTGCTCTCTCTTTTCATGCACATCTCTTCCTAAGGGAATCAGCGCATTCATACATTCCATGTGCGCGCCACCCAAATCTGCCAGCAGTTATCTAGGAGACACCTTGAACCTGCGCAAAACCCTATGCATAGTCAAAAAAAAAGGAAAGCCGATGCGGGAAAGGCAGTCTCTGCGACATTGGATGTATGTATGGGTGTCAGCCATGTGATTGTCTTCACGGGAGCTTGTTTTCCGCCTGGCTCTCTTTTCCTCAACTATGGTCTGGAAGACCCTGGATTAAAGGTTGGGGGGAAAATGATAAACAACATTCGATACGCAGATGACACCGTGCTAATTGCAGAAAATGAAAGGGACCTACAAAACCTCGTGAATATACTAGAAATAGAAAGCAAAGGTAAGGGGTTGGAACTAAACAGCAGGAAGACTGAAGTCATGGTGATCAGTAAAAAAACATGAAATCCCCTCATGCAAAATAACAGCAAATGACACAACCTTGACACTGGTTGAGAAATTCAAATACCTGGGAACGATCATTTCATCAGACGGCAGATGCACATCAGAAATAGCCGGCAGAATCGGCCAAGCCAAAACAGCATTCAAGAAGATGACAAGCATTCTTACCAACAAATGCCTATCGATTAACATCAGGAAGAGAGTTCTTGAATGTTATATAGAACCAATACTGTTGTACGGATGCGAGGCGTGGACAGTCAACAAACAAAGCCAGAACAAGATTGAGGCAGCCGAGAAGTGGTTTCTAATATGAATGTTGAGGGTTCCATGGACAGCAAAGAAAACACACGAGACAGTCTTGATGGAGGCAGACACAAGTAGATCACTCATAAGGAAGATTAAGAAAAGACAGGCAACATTTATAGGCCATTTTATGAGGAAGGGGGATTTGGAGCACCTGGTCACGGCGGGAAAGCTGGAGGGAAAGAGAGCACCGGGTAGACCCAGGGAGAAAATGCTGGACGGACTTGCAGAATGGCTGGGGGCGGGGAGGGTGGGGGAGATGCTAGGGGCAACGAGAGATAGAGGCAGATGGAAGTCCAAGATCGCCAACGCCATGTGGCAGGGCACCTGATGATGATGATGATGATGGTCTGGATCCTCTTTTCCCAAGACCTGAGTTGTTTCTTGAGCACACTGCGCCATCTGTTGCGGCCGGCTGCTGTGTTTTCCCAGCTCTCTGTGTTGATGTCCAGAGCTTTCATATCACGCTTGCAGTCTTTGTATTGTAGCTGGGGGCGGCCAACAGATCTCTTGCCGGAGACTAGTTCACTGTAAAGGATATCCTTTGAGATACGTCCATCTTCCATCCGACGCACATGGCCAAGCCATCGCAGACTGCGTTGTCTGGTTAGTGTGTGTGCGTGGTGGGGAGACCAGCGCGTGCTAGGATCTTTTACAAAAAGTAGGCTTACAAAGCAAAGAAAACAAACGAGACAGTCTTGATGGAGGCAGACACAAGAAGATCGTTGATAAAGGTTAGGAAAAGACAAGCAACAGTTATAGGCCATTTTATCAGGAAAGGAGAACTAGAGCACCTGGTCACAACAAGAAAGCTGGAGAGAAAGAGAGCACCACGTAGACCAAGGGAGAAAATACTGGACGGACTTGCAGAGTGGCTGAGGACAGAGAGGGTGGAAGATGTGCTTGCAGCGAAAAGGGACAGATGCATATGGAGGGCCATGATCGTCAATGCCACGCAGCAGGGCACATGATGATGATGATGAGGAGGAGGAGGAGGAGGAAGAGGAGGAGGAGGAAGCTTACAATAATTACCACAAAACAAAAGAGTGGAGCACAAGTAGCTGTGGTGCAGTGGCTAACGAAAAGACCCAACGACTGGAACCTGGCAAGGCCAGTCAAAAATCAATGAGTTTTTCGGCACAGACCTGCTCACACACACATACACACACACACACACACACACACACACACACACACACACACACACACACACACACACACACACACACACACACAAACACACACACACACACACACACATACATATATATATATATATATATATATATATATATATATATCTTCATCATCATCATGTCGAGCTTGCTCGGTTATCCATGACACATTTCTTCCATCCTTCTCTGTCAGACATTGCAGTAGGTAGTTCATCATACTGACAGCCCGTATCATCCATCAGTTGGTCGATGAAGGTCTTCTTTGGACGTCCTGGTCTTTGTTTGCCGTGACTGGGTCTCCACAGTAGAACATCCCCCACCAGTTCTTCTTTGCTACGCCAGCAGTGTCCCGCGAAGCGCAGTCTTTGTTGACGTATTGATTTACTGATTCGTGGGATCTTACCATATAACTCTTTGTTAGTTGGATGCTCTCTCCAGGATTTGTTCAGGGCTGCACGCAGCATTCTTGTACATGCTCCATCAATCTTCTTCTCCAATGTCGTTGTTAGGGTCCAAGAGATTGAGCCACATGTAAGAACGGACTCTACCGCTGCTCGGAAGAAGTTCCTTTTCAGGTTGTCTAGCAGATTGGATTTCCAGATTTTGTCCAGTTGATTTAAATCGCCCTAGGCATTTCCGAGTCTGTGTAGACGTCTTGTCCTGTGGAGTCAATGTAGCTGCCCAGGTATTTAAAGTCTTGAACTTGTTTGATCGTATCTCCATTGAGACTTCTCATGCCTTCTGATGCATCTTGGTTCAGACAGATGAACTCTGTTTTGTTCGCATTGAGGTGGAGCCCGATCTCCATTGCTATTCTTTCGACACTGTGAAGGAGAGACGTTGCATTCTTTAGGAGGTCTGCGAGAACAGCCAGGTCATCAGCGTAATCCGCATCTGTTATCTTTACCGCAGGGTAGCATCTGCTCTTCTGTTCTGTGAGGGTAAAGCCGAGTTTTTTGTTCCACTGCTTTCCTCAGCACATAATCGAGACAGATGATGAAAATGTAGGGGGCAAGCGTATCTCCTTGAAGGACTCCAGCAGTGATGTTGAAGAAGTCTGTGTCTCCGTCGGGGGAGCGAACCATACAGCAGGTATTCTGATACAGCATCATGATGGCGTCTACTGTTTCCTTGGGTAGTCCATATGCAGTTAGAATCTCCTTCATCTTTCCTCGGTGGATCGAATCAAAAGCTTTGGAAAAGTCGATAAATAGGAGAACAGCTGAGAGGTTTTTGGTTTTTATGCCTTCCAATATACGTCTGATGGTGAGTTTATATCATAAGCACTCATTTTTATAACTGTTTATAATGTCGCGTGTGTTGAGGCTCATCTATTTTCATCATAACATTAGATGACACATCTTCCTTCCTACCCCCCCCCCCCTTACCTCGATTGTTTTTAAATGATTTGTTTACTTTCTACTTTTCACTTGATTCTGTGTCTGTTATTTTCTATTGTTAAAAACAAAAATGCATATATTATTACTACGCTTACTGCCATGGTTATGTTAACTATTATTCAACATTAACAACATCACCAACATAAACATCAGCAACAACATCAACAAGAACAACAACAACAAAAAACAACAACAACTAACAACAACATAATTATTAGTAATCGTGTTTAAAGCCAAGCTGACAGCTCAGAGCTATAACAGAACAACAACCATCTCAGATATAACACACATATCTGAACACTCTGATAACCTTGGAAAAAAAAACGACAATACTTGAAAAACAAAATTAAGTACATCTATCAGTTTATTCACGCACATTCTATAAGGATATGCCTGTGGCACTGGTCATTCTGCCCAGTTACTATCAAAGGGGTTAAAAGTAAGAAACTATAACACAAATGCATAAACGTAACAAAGTACACACAAACTCATACAGAAAAATAGACTAAAGTATCCAAATCGCCACCCAGCAGTTCATATTTCCTATGAGCTAAAACTTCAGTTACTTTATACGTACCCAGTTATCAATCATAATATAGAAAGCACGTAATGCATTATGGAAAACATAAAGTGAATGGAGCAGCAAGGCGGAAAATGAGAAAAGGAAGATATAACAGAAAACAAAAGAACAAGGCAGAAACAAAGAGATTGACAGAAAAGATGGAAATTCTGTGCTAGGAAATTTCTAGCACAGCATTTCTAGAAGGTGGGGACATTACTCATATTGAAAGAGTCCCAGGCATCCACATGGGGGAATTAGAAGAAGAAGAAGCAGGAGAAGAAGAACAAGAACAAGAACAAGAAGCAGAAGAACAAGAAGCAGAAGAACAAGAAGCAGAAGAACAAGAACAGGAACAAGAAGAACAAGAACAAGAAGAACAACAAGAACAAGAACAAGAACAGGAACAAGAAGAACAAGAAGAACAACAAGAACAACAAGAACAAGAACAGGAACAAGAAGAACAACAAGAACAACAAGAACAACAAGAACAAGAACAGGAACAACAAGAACAACAAGAACAACAAGAACAACAAGAACAGGAACAGGAACAACAAGAACAACAAGAACAAGAACAGGAACAACAAGAACAACAAGAACAACAAGAACAACAAGAACAACAAGAACAACAAGAACAACAAGAACAAGAACAGGAACAACAAGAACAACAAGAACAACAAGAACAACAAGAACAGGAACAGGAAGAAGAAGAACAAGAACAAGAAGAAATGATAGACAGCCTATTACACTAATTACTATGAAAATTATGAAAATACGATGACACTTTGATGTGCTCTTTTCCGAACATGAACCTGCATGGTAGGAATTTATGGGCCTCAGAAAGTTCATAACATATATTATGAAAACATTTACCCTCAGTTTATATCGATCGGAATATGCATATAGTACATCAAGTTTTTTTTTTTTCTTTCACTGTCTCACTTTTTTCACGTCACCTTAATGGCCACAAAATCTGGGACAATGTTTCACAATATTACGATGATGATGATGGCGATGAGGATGACATTCATGATGCTATGGAGTCCCATCTAGGATTGAGACTGTGCGACAGGGCGCGTGTACAGATACAGCTATTCCACTCCCACCCTCATCGACACACCGACACTCACGCCCATACCTACACCAACACACACATACAGAAAGAGACACAGAGAGAGAGAGAGAGACAGACAGACAGACACAGACACAGACAGAGAGCAAGAGACACAGAGACAGAGAAATAGAAAGAGAAAGAGACAGAGACCGAGAGACAGAGAGACAGAGAGACAGAGTGAGAGAATGAGAGACAGAGAGACAGAGTGAGATACAGATATATAGACAGAGAAAGAAATAGACGGAGAGAGAAAGAAAGAAAGAAAGAGAGACAGAGACAGAGACAGAGACAGAGAGGAAGAGAGACGAGACAGAGAGAGAGACAGAGAGAGAAAGAAAGAGCGAGAGAAAGAGAGAGAAAGAGACAGACAGACATACAGATAGACAGACAGGCAGACAGACAGACAGATAAATAGACGGAGAGAGAGATAGAGAGAGAGAAAGAAAGAGCGAGAGAAAGAGAGAGAAAGAGACAGACAAACAGACAGGCAGAGAAATAGACGGAGAGACAGACAGAGAGAAAGCGAGAGAGAGAGAGAGAGAGAGAGAGAACTCAGACAGATAGAGAGAGAGAGAGAGAAAGAGAAAGAGAGAGATACACACACTCAGACACACACACACACACACACACACACACACACACACACACACACACACACACACACACACACACAGAGAAAGAGAGAGAGAGAGAGAGAGAGAGAGAGAGAGACTCTGACTCACATCCACATCACCCCTCACACACCCACACTAACACTAACACCCAACCACCACCCACTCACATGGTTGTGACATTGTTGTTATTGGTGGTGATGATGATGATAATGATGTTGATGATGTTAACATTATTATTGTTATTATTATTATATCATTATTATCATCATCATCGTTATTGTTGTTGCTGTTGATGTTATTGTTAATTATTTTGTTGTTATTACTATCATCATTATCATCATCATCATATTGTTATTATTATTATCAATAGTGATAGTAATAATGATAGTAGCAGCAGTAGCAGAAACAGCAGTGGCAGCAGCAGCAGTAGAAATATAATAGCAGCAGTTGCAGCAGCAGCAGCAGTAGCAGCAGCAGTAGTAGTAGCAGTAGTAATAGTAATAGAAGTAGTAACAGTAGTAGTTGTAGTAATAGTGGTAGTAGTAGTACTAGTACTGGCACAACTTCACTGGCTCCCTGTATCAAAGCGCATACAGTACAAACTAGACACCATGTGCTACAAAAGCCTCAATAACGCAGCCCCCGATTGCCTGTCAAGCCTACTTGAGATCTATGTTCCCTCACGTACCTCCGCTCTGCCTCCGATCCTCTGACTATTCGCTTTCCACGCACTAAGCTCAATACCTATGGTCCACGAGCCTTCTCTGTTTCTGGTCCACTTTCCTGGAATAAACTTCCTCTCTCAGTCCGTCAGCAACATACTTTTGTCTCCTTCAAGTCCGCTCTCAAAACTCACTTTTTCTCCTCTGCATAAAATCCTGACCTCACTCAATCCCCTCTGCAGCCTGTCTCCACTCGGAGGGGAATCACATTGTAATATATAATTGTATATAATATGCTCTCTATAATTTTCCATTGCTTTTATTCATTCTCCCCATTTATAGCCGTGTGCGTGCGTGCGTGCGTGCGTGCGTGTGTGTGTGTGTGTGTGTGTGTGTGTGTGTGTGTGTGTGTGTGCGTGCGTGAGTGCGTGTGTGTGCGTGAGTGCGTGTGTGTCTGTTTTAGCGCTTAGATTTGATTTTATCAAGATTTTGCGCTATATAAATAAAATATTGTATTGTATTGTATTGTATTGTATTGTATTGGTAGTAGTAGTAATAGTAATAGTAACAGCAGTAGTAGTAATAGTGGTAGTAGTAGTACTAGTACTGGTAGTAGTAGTAATAGTAATAGTAACAGCAGCAGTAGCAGTAACAACAGAGATCATATGGCCTTTGATCTGTCAACAAACACAAACAACACTGCTTTAGAAATTAATGGGAGGTCTGATTGTGTATGTGTGTGTGTTTGTGTGTGTGCGTGTGTGTGTATGTGTTTGTGCATGTATCACTTTCCAATCAATGTGCTAGCCACCTAGCTAGCTAGTTAGAGAGAGAGAGAGAAAGAGAGAGAGAGAAAGAAAGTAGGAATACTGAAAGAGAGAGAGAGAAGAGAGAGAATTAAAGTAAGAATACAGAGAGAGAGAGACAGAGAGAGAGAGAGGGTGTGTGTGTGTATGAGAGAGAGAGAGAGAGAGAGGGAGGGAGAATTAAAGTAGGAGTACAAAGAGAGAAAGAGAGAGAGAAAGAGACAGACAGAGAGAGACAGAGAGAGACAGAGAGAGACAGAGATAGAGACAGAGATAGAGAGACAGAGAGAACGTACATGCCAGTGTATACATGTTTACCTGCGTCAACACTAGGGCTTGCATATGTGTGTGCTTTCGCACGCGTGCCTTCGACTGTAAAAAAAAAAGTTATTTATTTGTTTTTGTGCGCGTGTTTGAAATGTTGCCTATGTCCATGCATTTAATATCACCATATGTATTCTGTTTGCAGTGTATCTCAACAGGGGACATAAATGTCTTCTAAGCCTCCACGACGAAGGCGAGAGGGTCGAAGACACATATGTGGAACAAGTATAAAAAAGCAGCAACTATAAAATATGATTTACAATTATGCTTGTGCCTTTATTTTTTTTATCATTCCTACAGGGAGGTGGGATAGGGACAGCCATGTTGGTGAGGGCTTAGGACTTCAACTGGGAAAAAGGTTTTCTACAACTTTCTAGAAGGGGAGATCATTCAGAAGTTTCAAGTGATGGATTGCGGGTGGCCTTCAGATCTGAGAGTTAACTGGAAAATGAGCCAGACTTTTCTGGAATAATAATAATAATAATGATAATAATAATAATAGTAATAATGATAATAATATCAACAATAATAATATAATGATAATAATAATAATGATGATAATACTAATAACAACAGCAACAACAACAACAGCAATAATAATAACAATAATAATGATAATAATAATGATAATGATAATAATAATAATAATAATATTAATAATAATAATAATAATATGATCACAACAACAACAATCGTAATAATAATGATACTAATCATCATCATCATCATCATAACAATAACAACAACAACAATAACAATAGTAATCATCATCATCATCATCATGCTAATCATAATAACAATCACAATAATAATAATCATAAGAAGAAGAAGAAAATGAAGAAGATGAAAAGAAGAAGAACGAGAAGAAGAAGAGGAAGAAGAATGATAATGATGATGATGACGATGATGAAGATGATGATGATGATGATGATGATGATGATGATGATGATGATGATGATGATGATGATGATGATGATGATGATGATGATAAGGCACCACATACTGATACAAAAATATAACAAGAAATGCACTCTCATCATTCACCAAAGCAATCACCAATACCGACCAAATCTCCAGGGCACAAAGCACAAGCAAACTGGGAGGGAAAAAACTGGAGAGGAGTAGGGCGTATGACCCTTGACCCTAATTGTCATCCTCCTACTCTCTCTCTCTCTCTTTCTCTCTCTCTTTCTCTTTCTCTCTCTCTCACACACACACACACACACACACACACACACACACACACACACACACACACACACACACACACAACACAACACACACGTGCGCACACAAGATGCTGAGCTAGGGTACACTCAAGCCTGTGTTACGAATGACTCTTGAACCAAGTTGTCTTTTTCTCTGTCACATACATATTCTCTCTTTCTGTCTTCCTGAGTCTCTGTCTGTCTCTCTTTCTTTTCTTTTTTTTTTTAACCAAAACCTCAGTGAAGCAAGAAGGCTAATTGGACCTGTAGTGGTTTTTTTGTTTTGTTTTGTTTTGTTTTGCCAGGGCAGCTGGATGAATGCCCTGGTCTTTACGATTTTCAAGAAGAAGGAGGAGGAGGAGGAAAAGAAGAAGAAAAAGAAGAAGAAGAAGAAGAAATGTTCTTGTTCTTCTCGTTCTTGTTCTTGTTTTTGTTCTTCTTCTTCTTTTTCTTTTTCTTCTTCTTCATCTTCTTCTTCTGTCTTCTTCTTCTTTTTCTTTTTCTTTTTCTTCTTCTTCATCTTCTTCTTCTGTCTTCTTCTTCTTCTTCTTTTTCTTTTTCTTCTTCTTCTGGCAACACGAAAATATCCATTATCATCATCATGTGCCATGCCGCATGGCGTTGGCGATCATGGCCCTCCATACGAATCTATCCCTTGTTGCTGCAAGTACATCTTCCACCTTCTCTGTCCTCAGTCACTCTGCAAGTCCGTCCAATATTTTCTCCCTGGGTCTACCTGGTGCTCTCTTTCCCTTTGGCTTTCCTGGTTTGACCAGGCGCTATAATTTCTCTTGCCTTATAAAATGCCCTATAAATGTTGCTTGTCTTTTCCTAATCTTCTTTATTAATGTTCTTCTTGTGTCTGCCTCCTTCACGACTGTCTCGTTTGTTTTCTTTGCTGTGCATGGAACTGTCAACATTCTTCTTAAAAACCACATTTCAGTTGTCTCAATCTTGTTATGACTTTGCGTGTTGACTGTCCACGCCTCACAACCACATAACATTATCGGTTCTATACAACATTCAAGAACTCTCTTCCTGATGTTCATTGATAGGCATTTATTGGCAAGAACGCTTTTCATCTTCTTGAATGCTGTTTTGGCTTGGCCGGTTCTAAAACAGCATTCCAGACATGCATGCACACTGTAATTTCCCTTCACCAGATCCAAGCTGTTCTGGCTTTTGACTTTTCCCTGACTCAGCCAGGTCTTGGTGTTTCTTATATCACTTGTGGTCCTGTTGACAGCTTTTCTGAAACAATGCACCTCACAGGTGTTGTTTGTGTATCATATGGGTTTGGTCAGGATTGAGGTCTGGCACTGATATGTGTACGTTCAAGATCCTGTAAGTCATGTCGGTGGCTGGCTTATGGAAAACATGAAAACACCCAGAATGCACGCTCAAAAAAGATAAAAGATGCAGACTGCGACAAAATAGGGGAGTGCGGTCAGCTCGCCTAACACCAAGAATTCTCCACGCTCCACTAGAAGGTCTGATTATGGAAAACATAAAAACTACAGCAACATGCACGCCCAAGAAAGACGCAGACTGCCGACAGTACAGCAGAGTGTGGCCAAGTCGTCTAACAGCTTGAGTTCTCTGTGCAGAGCACAACGCAGTTCACAGATGGCACTCTGGCGTTGTCCAAGTCTGGCACTGGTATGTCAGGGTGTGATGCAAATCTTGACGGTCCTTCCATACAATGCATGATAAATAATCAATACACTAGTAGATTATGTGTCCAATTAACAGTCAGTGATAATATATGAGAGAAAGATTATGACAAAAGAATTGAAGCAGCTGAGATGTGTTTTTTCAGGAGGCTGCTCAGGGCCAGTTGGATGGATAAAGAACCAATAAAAGCTTAATAAACGAACTAGGAGCAGCAAGAAAACTTCTATCATTAATAACGAAAGGAAATTAAGATGTGTAGGCCATGCGCTACGAAACCAAGAGACTGACCTTATGAAGACTGTCTTTCAAGGCAAGACTGAGCCAGAAAGAAAAAGAGGCAGACCACCAGCTTCTGTCATTGGTAACATCACCGAATCCAACGGCATGAGAATCCATGAAGTCAGCAGGGCCAGCGAAGACAGGAACAAATGGAGGACGATAACCCTGTCGGTGTCATTGACTGCAGTGGCCAACATCGCACCCGGTGATGCCGACAGGTGAGACAAGTGAGATAGGTGAGACAGGTGAGATAGGTGAGACAAGTGAGACAGGTGAGACAAGTGAGATAGGTGAGAAAGGATAAGATGAGGGCCAGGCTAGAGACAAGTGACGATGAAGTGTTTTCAGACAGTGAGAAGTGAAACAGGTGAGACAAGTTCTATGGAACATCAGAATAGGTGAGACATGGTCAGATAGGATGAGACAATGAGGAGGTAGATCGGTGTAGATGAGGGAATCGCACGCGATGCGAAGGTGAGACAGTGAGATAGGTGAGACAGTGAGACAGGTGAGACAGTGAGAAAGTGAGAAGGTGAGACAGGTGAGACAAGTGAGATAGGTGAGACAGGTGAGACAAGTGAGATAGGTGAGATAGGTGAGACAGGTGAGACAAGTGAGATAGGTGAGACAAGTGAGATAGGTAAGACAGGTGAGATAATCTGATTATAAATCATTCATTCTTTTACGGCGCTATTCTCCACGCTAATTTAGATAGAAATCAGCATTACCAACCATGAGACATTTTTGTGGAGCATGGAGACCCAGGGAGAAAATACTGGACGGACTTGCAGGGTGGCTGAGGACAGAAAGGGTGGAAGATGTGCTTGAGGCGAGAAGGGATAGATGCGTATGTAGGGCCATGATCGCCAACGCCATGCGGCTGGGCAGATGATGATGATGATGATAATGATGATGATGATGATGATGGAGAACTCAAGCTGATAAGCGAACTGACCAGTAGTAGGCCTCCTCAGTCGGCGTCGACTATGGACGATGCGCCCCCTATGTCGTGTCGAGTCGAATTGACACCTCTGGAGCACGCGTCGGCTGCGGCTGGTAAGGCCGCTGCGGGAAAGGCATAGAAACTTACGAAACACTACGCTGACACCACTAGAATGATGGAAACATTAACCCCTTGACTCCCCCAACCAAGCCCACCAACTGCAAAATCTTGACCCTGTGATTCCATCACTTTACCCATCAGCTTCCTTAGAAGCTAGTGGATAGGGTGAGGGATCACAGGGTTAAGGTTTTGCTTTGTGAGCATGGTCGACAATGCAGGATGCTGGAGGATGGGGTGCGGGAGTCAAAGGGTTAAATTAAAATGGACAATTGTTAATGTTCCACACTGGAATTGAACTCGAGATGTCGGACCTGGAGTCCACAGCTCTATCAAACAAACCAATAACCAGCCCCCCCCCCCCCCCCCACACACAAAAAACAAAATAACAACAACAACAAAAACCACCAAAAATCTCACTAAGAAACACGAGACGAACAGATCCATCCATCAATACAAGGGGCGGTAAATAGCAAAGACGCCGATCGATTCCGTGTCAAATTGACCGACGCTGACGATATATCTCAATGCAGGGGTGAGGAATGGGTAGGTACCGTGAGTGGTATAAACTTTAACCCTTTGACTCCCGCACCCTATCCAGCAGCATATTGCAACGTCAACCATGCTAGCCAATCTAAAAACTCAATCTTTGACTCCCTCATCCTATCCACCAGCTTTCTAGTAGGAAGCTGGTAGATAGGATGAGGAAGTCAAAGGGTTAATTTTGCAGTTGATGGATACAGTGAGGAAGTCAAAGGGTTAAAGTGTTTTTTGCAGTTGGTAGATAGGGTGCAGGGATCAAAAATAAATTTTTTTGGCAGTTGGTGGATAGGGTGCGGGAGTCAAAGAGTTAAAGTTTTTGCAGTTGGTGGATAGGGTGGGGAAGTGAAAGGGTTAAGTTTTTGCAGTTGGTGGATAGGGTGCAGGGATGAAAAATTAATTTTTTTTGCAGTTGGTGGATAGGGTGCGGGAGTCAAAGGGTTAATTTTTTGCGGTTGGTGGATAGGACGCGAGAGTCAACGGGTTAAGTTTTTTTGCGGTTGGTGGATAGGGTGCAAGAGTCAACGGGTTAATTTTTTTGCAGTTGGTAGATAGGATGCAGGAATCAAAGGGTTAAAGTTTTTGCCGTGGCGGATAGGGTGAAAAATTCAAAGGGTTAATTTTTTTTTTTTTTTTTTTTTGCAGAAAGGGTGCTCGGAATGAAAGGGTTAAAGACAAACAGTTGCAGACCGAACAGATCGTCGATGGCGTGGTGTAGGGTCTGTACCTGACCTCCCTCACAACTTGCTGTTTTTTGGGGGTTTTTTTCTGCCCAATCTGCTTGCGACGTCCTCAAAAACGAGTGTCACTCAGTCACATAAGGCTCAGCCCTAAAGCTGTCATCCTCAGTCGGCATCAAACGAATCGGCTAGGTCATGACCCCCTTCCTCTTCCCCCTCCTCTCTCCCTCACCTGTTCCTGCCTCTCCCTCTTCCCACACCCTCTCTCTCTCTCTTTGTCTCTCTGTCTGTGTCTCTGTCTGTCTGTCTCTGTCTGTCTCTCTGTCTGTCTGTCTGTCTCTCTCTTTCTGTGTCTCTCTGTCTCTGTCTCTCTCTGTCTCTCTGTCTCTGTCTCTCTGTCTCTCTGTCTCTCTCTCTCTTTGTCTCTCTGTCTCTGTCTGTCTGTCTGTCTGTCTGTTTCTCTCTCTGTCTGTCTGTCTGTCTCTCTGTCTCTCTCTGTCTGTCTGTCTCTCTCTCTTTGTCTCTCTCTCTCTGTCTCTGTCTGTCTGTCTGTCTCTCTGTCTCTCTCTGTCTCTCTCTATCTCTCTCTCTCTCTCTCTCTCTCTCTCTCTCTCTCTCTCTCTCTCACTCTCTCTCTCCTGCGTATGGTGTTGCTGACTGTATATGGATCCGTAGATTTAAATTTCAGCATATTCTCGAGTTTCATTTTTTTATGTTTTCCTTTTTTTTTTTCTTTTTTGGAACCGAGCATTCACGTCTTTTTGCTTACTCTATGCAGGCGGTATATTGCTGCACAGTCTGCATACTCTGTTTTTGGTGGGTATGCATTCTGGGTGTTTTCATGTTTCCTATAAGCATTATTTAAAAAAAATATTCAAAGTCGCCCAGCCGACTGCGTAGAGCCATATCAGGGCTGTAGCCTGTTTCAAAACATGCACAACTCTTCAACAGGAAAAAAATGGACAAAGAACATTAAATACACATATCAATGCAATTGTGAACCCTGGCGTTGACCACTCCGTCCAGTTCATCACACGGGGATGATTTTTTATTCAAGTATCACTAAAGACACTAAAACATATATAAATTACCTAAAATTGCTTCAGCATATCTCATTTCCCTAGAGCCAAACATTCACTCAATACGTGTACCCAAACATCAATCCTAAACGCCACCAGAACACAGACATAAATTAACTGATCTTTAACGTGCATACGTGATGTTCTGTGAGCATATACAGACTGAAGGGGCTTTAAGAACTGACACGGTCTGCACACATGTTGACCTGTCA
>CM060307.1:106014833-106027333 GCA_030674185.1 Monoplex corrugatus | reverse complement strand
GTAAAGTTCTTTTTTTCAATATATGTAAATAACAAAGTTCTTATTTTGCAACATTTGTAAATCATATTGCTTTTATTTTCAAACGTATGTAAATGACAAGATTCCAATATTTCAAAATATGTAAATGACAAAGTTCTCATACTCCAACATACATAAATGACAAAGTTCCATTTTCTTATACATGCAACGACAAACATTTTTATATTCCAACAAGCCTAAATGACAAACTGTTATTTCCCAAACAGAAGAACAAGAAAATCAATGTAAGCGCATCTCCAACAAGACAACACAAAACAAAACAAGCGCAAATTTTCGGCCAACTAGCCTTTGTCAAGCGCGAACGCACGGTCACAGACAAATAGTCCCGTTTTTATTATCCATTGTTTGGTGTCTGTGATTGTCTGTGACCGTGCGTTCGCGCTTGACAAAGGCTAGTTGGCCGAAAATTTGCGCTTGTTTTGTTTTGTGTTGTCTTGTTGGAGATGCGCTTACATTGATTTTCTTGTTCTTCTGGTTTGTGTTTGCTTGGGCGCAGGCAGTCACTCTTGTTTTGGATCTTGTTATTTCCCAACAAACATGAATGACAATATTCTATTCTTACCAGTCGCAGTGGTCTTGTGGTTAGAAAAAGGGCTATCGACTGGGTGGGTTCGAGTCCCTATCAGTCCCTTCAAATATCATTGTGATTATTAGGTCCCAACCAGCTCTTACCCAGAGATGGGCGTGCTACGGGCTCATTTGGAAGACTGGAATCACACAGTCTAGTTTCATCCACTTCGCGGATACGTCACTGAGGATGTTGCTCAAATAGTGTGACCAATACCGCAGGTGTCTGTATATCTCGGGTCTGGTTGACGCCAGGATATATTACAATAATAAGCGTAGAGTGCAGCCCTGTCACGCAGCCTCGATCCTAGATGGAATTCCACAGCATCAGATTATCATCCTCTTAGCCATCATCATCATCATCATCATCATCATCATCATCATCATCATCATCATCATCATCATCATCATCATTATCATCGCATTTTAAAAACTGTGCCAGATTATGGGGTCATTAAGGCGGCTTAGAAAATTAAACAAACAAACAAAAAAGTTATGTTCTTCAGCATTCGTGAAGGACAAAATTCTTATGCTCCAACGTCCGTAAATGACAAAGGTACTTTAATGAGAATGCTGCATTTTCCTGCATATGTAAATGGCCTAGTTCTATTTTCCATATATAGTAAATGGCACCGTTCTAATATTGCAACATACGTAAACGGCAAGCTTTTATTTTCAAACACATATCAATGGCAATGTTCTAGTTTTCAATAAGTAAAGACAAGTTCTCATATCTCAAATAATAAATAACAAAGTTCCATATTTCAACATACTAAATGACAAATTCTCATATTACAACATTGTAAAGCAAAGTCTCAATACCAGCATATATAAATGACAAAGTTTCATACTCAAACTATGTAAATGCAAAGTCTGATACTCAATACATGTAAAGGACAAAGTTCTCATATTCCAAATATATAAAGGACAAAGTTCCATATTTTAACATACATAAATGACAAAATTCTCATATTACATATGTGTAAATGACAAAAGTCTTACATCCCAACATACATAAATGACACGATTCCCATATTTGAACATGTATACATGACAAAGCTCTCATATTCTAATACATAAATGACAAAGTTCTCATATTAAGCATACGTAAATGACAAAGTCCTGACATTACAACGTATGTACATGACAAACTTCTCATGTTCCAACATACGTAAATGACAAAGTCCTTGACATTACAATGTACGTAAATGACAAACTTCTCATGTTCCAACATACGTAAATGACAAAGTCCTTGACATTACAACGTACGTAAATGACAAACTTCTCATGTTCCAACGTACGTAAATGACAAACTTCCATGTTCCAACGTACGTAAATGACAAACTTCTCATGTTCCAACGTACGTAAATGACAAACTTCTCATGTTACAACGTACGTAAATGACAAAGTTCAGTTGATCATAAGATTAACGTACAATGATTCAGCTAAATATCAGTTTTTTTCTGGAGCAGAAAAACACGAAAATAGAATCAGAACGCGTATCCAATCCAACATGACAAGATTCTTTTCACGTGTTTGTTTGTTTATTTTTCTAATTCCTGTTTGCTTGAACGCGGGGGTTCACACTTGTTTTCTTATTCATATTCATTCATATCTATATTTATTTCTTTTATCACTTTGGATTTTCCACGTGAAGCTGGGGATGTTCTTCCGTTTGAGAACACTCAGCCGCAGTACTGCGCTACCATTTTTTAAATTTTTTTTTACCAAGACTTCAAAAAGACAAGGCTAATAGGCGTTAAAGGGCAGGGACCTGGGAAATCAACCTATCACTCTTTTTGGATTTCGTATTATTATTAGAAATGTATATTGGCCCGTGTACTGTAACGTTTCTGGGTAGAGCTTACGGTATACATATAGGGCTTACGCCATTTTCATCATTTTGGATTGTTCCATCCTATGCTGCCAGTCTTAAGTTTTCCATCTTTTTGGTGGTATCAGCTCAGTATTTCAAAGAGCCTTTCTCCCCTCCCTCTCCCCGTTTCAAGACCTTACCAGTGCATAGAAGTTATTGGAGTTATTTCAAAAGGAATTCACCGCGCTCGGACATCGCCATATGCGCTCCACCCAAATATGCCAGCAATTGTGTGACATTTTTTGAGCCTGCACAAAAAATCCTATGCGCTGGTAAGGCTTTGAAACGGGGCAAGGGCAGAGGGGATCTATCAAACAGTAAGCTGACACCACCAGAATGAAGGGATCTATCAAAACAGTAAGCTGACACCACCAGAATGAAGGGATCTATCAAACAGTAAGCTGACACCACCAGAATGAAGGGACCTATCAAACACCAAGCTGACACCAGCAGAACGATGAAAACATTAAGATGGGCAGCGAACAGACCAGATTTTAATGTTGCAGGCTGGAATTGAACTCAAGATATCAGATCTTGAGTCCATGGCTCTACCGACTAGCCAGTGCATAGGATTTTGCATGGGCTCTCAGGGAATCTGCCAGACAATTGCTAGCAGATTTTTTCAGAGCCTATAGAATCGTCTGAATGCGCTGAATCCCTTTTAAACAAAGTGTAAACTCAAAAACTGTGTGTAAAAGAAAGCACAGCACAAAGGAAGACAAATACCATCTGTCTTCCTTTCAGAAAGATGACCTAAGGCTGAGCGATCGATACGTCGACCATCTCACTCGCCAAAGGCTTTTTACTGTTACAAGAACCATTTTTTATCTCAGTTTTAAATGTCTGCTCGTTGTCATGCCTTGACATGAATGCTCACGTGATTTCTGACACATACATTTTGTAGTGATTTTTTTTCCAGATAATCTTGTCCTGTAGCTCGAGATTTTTTTTTTTTTTTTTGGCATTTCAGCCTTGTAGGCCTAACACAAGTCACTGACTGAGATGGCAGACCATAGTTGCAAAAAATAGAGGTATAGATTGGCTACGCAGCGAATGAATGGGTTTTGTTTAGTTGATAGCAGATTTCTTCGTTTTCTTTTTCGGATTTATTCCAAAATATCTCAAAATTTTTGCCTATCGAAGACAGAGTCTGCAGACTGTGCAGTAACATACTGCCTGCGTAGTGTGGGCAAAACAAAGTGCATATAAGCAACATAAAAATTCCAAGCTTCAAAACAAAAAACAAAAAAAGACGTCTTAACCTGACCTGGAAATAATTCTGAGGCAAATTGAAAGATTGCATCTTGGTTATGGTCTTCCAATCCATATCTATGATCATATCACAGAGTGTGACTGAGTTAGTTGCCTGTCTCCCTATCCGTGTCTATGACCATACCACAGAATGTAGCAGAGCTAGTTGCCTGTTTCCTTATCCATGTCTGTGATCATATCACAAAGTTGGACAGAACTAGTTATCTGTCTCCCTATCTATGTCTCTGATCATACCACCGAGTGTGACAGAACTAGTTGCCTATTTCCCTATCTACGTCTGTGATCATGATAAAAAAAAGAATTATCACAGAGTGTGACAGAAGTAATTACCTGTTTCCCTATCCATGTCTATGGTGATATCACAGAGTGTGAGAGAGTTAATTGCCTATCTTCTTATCCATGACTATGATCATATCACAAAGTGCCACACAGCCAGTTGCCTATTTCCCTATTCATGTCTATGATCATATCACAAAGTGCCACACAGCCAATTGCCTATTTCCCTATTCATGTCTATGATCATATCACCGAGTGGGTAAGAGCCAGTTATCTGTTTCCCTGTCCATGTCTGTGATCATATCAAAAAGTACCACAGTGCTAGATGCCTATCTCCCTATCCATGTCTAATGATCATATCACAGAGTATGAGAGAACTTGTTGTCTGTTTCCCTATCCATGTCAATGATCATAACACAATGTGCGACAAGCTAGTTGCCTGTCCTCCTATGTCTATGATCATATAACAGAATGCAAAAGCTATTTGCCTATCTCCCTATCCATGTCTATGATCGTAACACAGAGTGTGAGAGAAGTAGTTGCCTGTCCCCCTTTACACATCTCTGATCATATCAGAGAATTTGACAGCTAGTTGCCTGTCTGCCTAGCCATGTCTATGGTCATATCACAGAGTGTGACAGGATTAGTCGCCTGTCTCTCTATCCATGTCTAATTAATTAATAATAATAATTACAATATTTATATAGCGCAAAATCTTGATAAAATCAAATCTAAGCGCTGAAACAACACACACGCACGCACGCACACACGACGCACACACACACACACACACACACACACACACAACACACACACACACACACACACACACACACACACACACACACACACACACGCATGGCTATAAATGGGGAGAAAGAATAAAAGCAATAGAAAATTATAGAGAGCATATTATATACAATTATATATTACAGTGTGATTCCCCTCCGAGTGGAGACAGGCTGCAGAGGGGGTTGAGTGAGGTCAGGATTTTATGCAGAGGAGAAAAGGTGAGTTTTGAGACGGACTTGAAGGAGACAAAAGTAGGTTGCTGACGGACTGAGAGAGGAAGTTTATTCCAGGAGAGTGGACCAGAAACAGAGAAGGTCGTGGACCATAGATATTGAGCTTAGTGCGTGGAAAGCGAAAAGTCAGAGGACCGGAAGCAGAGCGGAGGGTACGTGAGGGAACATAGATCTCAAGTAGGCTTGACAGGTAATCGGGGGCTGCGTTATTGGGGCTTTTGTAGCACATGGTGTCTAGTTTGTACTGTATGCGCTTTGATACAGGGAGCCAGTGAAGTTGTGCCAGGAGAGGAGATATGTGGTCAGCTTTTTTCTTTTTGAGTACAAGGCGTGCAGTATTGTTTTGAATGCGCTGTAGGATGTGAATGGTGGAGGCAGGAAGACCAGACAGGAGTGAATTGCAATAGTCAATGCGAGACATTATGAAGGAGAGAACGAGTTTTGCATTTGTTTCGACAGAGAGATACTTCCTGATCAGGCTTATACGATATGTATATGTATGCTTATGTGATCATATCACAGACAGTGACAACTCTAGATGTTCGTCTCCCTATCTTTGTCTAAGGTCATAAACACGGAATTGACAGAACTAGTTGCCTGTCTCTCTGTCCATGACTATGGTCATATCACAGTGTGACAGAGCTAGTTGTCTGTCTCTCTCTATCCATGTCTATGATCATATCACAGAGTGTCACCAACCTAGTTGCCTGTCTCTCTATCCATGTCTATGGTCATATCACAGAGTGTCACCAACCTAGTTGCCTGTCTCTCTATCCATGTCTATGATCATATCACAGAGTGTCACCAACCTAGTTGCCTGTCTCCCTATCCATGTCTATGATCATATCACAGAGTGTGACCAACCTAGTTGCCTGTCTCCCTATCCATGTCTATGATCATATCACAGAGTGTCACCAACCTAGTTGCCTGTCTCCCTATCCATGTCTATGAGTCATATCACAGAGTGGAACCAAGCTAGTTGCCTGTCTCTATATCCATGTCTATGGTCATATCACAGAGTGTGACCAAGCTAGTTGCCTGTCTCTCTATCCATGTTTACGATCATATCACAGATTGTGACCAAGCTAGTTGCCTGTCTTCTATCATGTCTATGATCATATCACAGGTGTGGATAGAGTAGTTCCTTCTATCTATCCATGTCTATGGTCATATCACAGATGTGACAGCGCTAGTTGCTTGTTCTCCTATCCATGTTACGACTGTCCACAGAGTTGCGACACATGCCTTCTGCCTGTCTCCTATTTTCATGTTCTATAGTCATATCACAAGTGTGCGACAGAGTAATGTCTGTCTCTCTATCCATGTCTATGATCATATCACATAATGTGACAGCGCTAGATTTGTTTTCTTTTCCATTCTATGATTATATCACAGAGTGTGCAAAGCACGCCTGTTCCCTATCCTTTTATATCTATCCAGTGTTATATGATCATATCACAGAGTGTGGTAGAGCTAGTTCCCTTTCTATCTATCCATGTCTATGATCATTTCACAGAGTGTGATAGAGCTAGTTCCCTTTCTATCTATCCATGTCTATGATCATATCACAGAGTGTGGTAGAGCTAGTTCCCTTTCTATCTTCCATATCTATGATCATTTCACAGAGTGTGACAGAGCTAGTTCCCTTTCTATCTATCCATGTCTATGATCATTTCACAGAGTGTGACAGAGCTAGTTCCCTTTCTATCTATCCATGTCTATGATCATATCACAGAGTGTGATAGAGCTAGTTCCCTTTCTATCTATCCATGTCTATGATCATTCACAGAGTGTGGTAGAGCTAGTTCCCTTTCTATCTATCCATGCTCTATGATCATTTCACAGAGTGTGACAGAGCTAGTTCCCTTTCTATCTATCCATGTCTATGATCATTCACAGAGTGGTAGAGCTAGTTGCCCTTCTACTATCCATGTCTATGATCATTTCACAGAGACGACAAGCTAGTCCCTTCTCCTATCCTGTCTTGATCTATCAGAGTAAGCAACAGCTTTTTTTGCCTGTCTCCTGTTGCATGTCTTGATCATACTACAGTGTGAGAGGCTAGTTGCCTGTCTCCTTATCCATGTCTATGATCACATCAAAGAGTGGGACCAAGCTCCGTCACAATCTGACATATGATCATAGACCTGGATTTAGAGACAGGCAACTAGGTTGGTCACACTCAGTGATATGATCATAGACATGGAGAGATAGAAAGGCAACTAGCTTGGTCACACTCTGTCATATGATCATAGACATGGATATGGAGACAGGCAACTAGTTCCGTGGCATTCTGTGACATGACCGTTTCTTTAAACATATCTACAGACACCCCACCAGAATTACCACTTTTCATCAATTCCAGTCTCAACCGGTAATCTTCAAACTGGTTCTTTTCGATAATTTCCGGTAATGCAAATTTTTATCACATCGGCTACCGGTAAAAGCATACGATTGTTTTCATTACCATTTTTTTTCCAGAGCTAGCTTAAGAGGGATTCGTCACACTGGGGCAATCCCATATCTGCTCCACTTATGCGCTCAATTTTTTTTAGTCCAGCTGCAGTGCATCCATCTTGAACAAACTCTAACCTCCATAAATCCATTTGCACTTCCACGAAAATCTGCCAGTATTTATACGGTAGACTCCTTGAGCTTACGCCATACTCTACGCTCTGGCAAGGTCTTAGTCATTTGGGGAACATGGGTGTGGCGGTATATGAGACAGGGACCTAGACACACTAATGTGACGCGACCAGAATGATAACAGCGTTAAGATGGGTAACCAACAGGCGAAGGTATATGTCGTGAGATAGTACTGAACTTGGAGACATGAAAACAAACAAACAAGCAAGCAAGCAAGCAGCAACACAACCAACTAACCAACCAACTACCAACCGACCGACCAACCAACCAACAACCAAACAACAACAAACCAACCAAACTTACCACTCACTCACTCACTCACTCACTCACTCACTCACTCACTCACTACCACCACTACTGACCGACTGACCGACCGACTGACTGACTGACTGACTGACATGACTGACTACTGACTGACTGACTCACTGACTGACTGACTGACTGACTGACTGACTGACTGACTGACTGACTCACTGACTGACTGACTGACTCACTACACTGACTGACTGATGACTCTGACTCACTGACTGACTCACTGACTGACTGACTCACTGACTACTGACTGACTGACTGACTGACTGACTGACTGACTGACTGACTAACTGACTGACTGACGACTCACTGATGACTCACTGACTCACTGACTGACTCACCACTGACTGACTGACTGACTGACTCACTGACTCACTCACTGACTCATGACCGACTGACTGACTGACTGACTCACTGACTCACTGACTCACTGCTGACTCACTGACTGACTGACTGACTGACTGACTGACTGACTGACTGACTCACTGACTGACTGACTGACTGACTCACTCACTCACTCACTCACATACACATATTTACTCGCTCACCAGCTAACCAACTGATTAATTAAACTAGCAACCTCCTACCTACCTACCTGCCTACCTACCTACCTTCCTACCAGCCTACCTACCTATCTACCTACCTTCCTACCAGCCTACCTACTACCTACCTACTACTCCTACCTACTACTACCTACCTACCTACCTATGCCTGCCTACCTTCCAACTACCGACCTACGTATCTGCCTTTACTAACTAGCTAACCAACTGACTGACCAACTAACTAACAAACTAACAACCAGTCGCCGTGGTGTAGTGGTTAACGCAACGTACTACCGACTGGAAGGTTGAGGGTTCGAATCCCCATCAGTACCTTCAAAAATCATTGTGGATTTTTCGGCTCTAACCGGCTCCTACCCAGAGTTGGGCGTGCTATGGGCCATTGGGAAGACTGGAACCACACAGTCGAGTCTCATCCATTCGCGGATGCGTCATTGAGGGTGTTGCTTAAATCTTCTGACCAACACCGCAGGTGTCTGTATCTCTCAGGCCTGGTTGACGCCAGGATATATTATGATAGTAAGCGTAGAGTATAACCCTGTCATGCAGTCTCAATCCTGAGATGGAACTCCATAGCATCATGGTTATCATCCACATCGACATCATCATCATCATCCAATAAAAACTGTTTCAGCTTCTGTGGCCATTAAAGTGGTAGAAAATGAGAGGGGAAAAAAAGGTGAGCACAAAGGTAACCTCCCTGAGTGCGATGATCCTTAAAAAAACAAAAAACTAACAAACTAACTAACTGACCAACTCACTAACCAAACGAATGAAAGATGAAACGAGAAAAGTAAATAGAAAAGGAGGTAGAAAAGGACAACAATAACGACGACATCGACGACAACAACAACAACAACAACAACACAATAACAGCAATAACAACAACGACGACACCGACAACGACGACGACAACAATATCATCATCATCATCATCAACAACAACAGCAAACAACCACAAAATGAATAAAACTTTCGAAGGTCGAGCACGAGAAATTTCAACACGCATGAGATGCAAACACCCAGGCATGTAAGAACAGAGACATTTTGGGTATAGCCTGACCATCCTAATTCTTTGTGTCTGGCAAAGTGTGGAGATTGGGGGAGAAGACAGTTTTGTGTGCATCGTATGGATTTTACACAACTGTACTGCAGTCCACTCGTAAACGTGTCCGTGCCTTCATCGACTCTTTTTGTTTTTTTGTTGTTTTGTTTTGTTTTTGTTTTGTTTGTTTGCTTTTTTTTCTAGGGGTCTACGTCATCTATGCTTGTATTGCTTTTTTTTAAACTCTTTTGTCTTGTACACCCCCCTCTTTTTTTCCTCTTGTTTTTGATTCTCTCTGTCTGTCTCTCTGTCTCTCTGTCTTTCTCTCTCTCTCTCTCACTCTCTTTGTCTCTTCGTTACTTCTCTCCCTTTTATCTACTCTCCTTTTCTTTCTGTCTCTTTCTTATCTCCTTGTCTCTCGCTCTCTTTATCTGTTTGTTGTCTGTCTGTCTGTTTCTGTCTATCGCCCTGTTTCTGTCGCTGTCTCTGTTTGTCCGTCTCATTTGTTTATTCTGTCCGTCTCGAACAGGCTCTTTCTGTCTCTCTCTCTCTCTCTCTCTCTCTCTCTCCCTCTCTCTCTCTGTCTCTCTCTCTGTGTCTCTCTCTGTGTCTCTCTCTCTGTCTCTCTCTGTCTGTCTGCGTGTCTTTCTGTCTCTGTCTCCTTCTGTCTGTCTCTCCCCTTCTCCCCCCCCCCTCTCTCTCTCTCACTGTCTGTCTGCCACAGGTGAAGTTACTTAGCATATTATGATCGACAAGTGAGGTAGAGACTACGTATGTGTAAGCGAGTGTACATGAATAAGTGTGTGTGTGTGTGTGTGTGTGTGTGTGTGTGTGTGTGTGTGTGTGTGTGTGTGTGTGTGTGTGTGTGTGTGTGTGTTTGTGTGTGTGTGGATAACATGAATGGTGGGATATGTATTTGTGTGTGTGTGCGTGTGTGTGTGTGTGTGTGTGTGTGTGTGTGTGTGTGTGTGTGTGTGTGTGTGTGTGTGAGTATGTGTACGTGTGTATGTGTGTATGTGCGAGTGTGTGTGTGAGTAGGTGAGTGAATGAAAGTGTGTGTACGATAGAGAGATAGAAAGATAAAGGGGGACAGAGAGAGAGAGAGAGAGAGACAGAGAGAGACAGAGACAGAGAGGCAGAGACAAAGCGAGAGAGAGAGAGAGAGAGAGAGAGAGACAGACAGACAGACAGACAGACAGACAGAGACAGAGACAATGACAGAGACAGTGAAAGCGAATCTTCCCGCCAAAAAACGATCTTCAACCAACAACTACTGAACCAAAACAATTCAGACAGTCTTTAAGAATTCACAATATGGAATATCTTTGCCATTGTGGTGTTGGAAATACTCTTCATTTTTCTTGAAAAATATATATACAAAAATTATGCACCACACACAAATAGGACAAAACCACTCACTTTAAAACGCACAACGTTTCGGCCACACCGGCCCTTGTCAAGAAGGCGAAGCAAGGAGATACAGCGCACTTGACAAGGGCCGGTGTGGCCGAAACGTTGTGCGTTTTAAAGTGAGTGGTTTTGTCCTATTTGTGTGTGGTGCATAATTTTTGTATATATATTTTTCAAGAAAAATGAAGAATTCAGACAGTGTGGACACCATCATTATCAAAAAACAATGGAGATGGATTGGACACATCATCCGAAGACAGCAGGACAACGTCACCCGGACTGCCTTCACTGGACACCATGAAGACAGCAGGACAACATCACCCGGACTGCCCTTCACTGGACACCATGAAGACAGCAGGACAACGTCACCCGGACTGCCCTTCACCGGACACCAGAAGGGAGACAGCAGGATAACATCACCCGGACTGCCCTTCACTGGACACCAGAAGGGAGACAGCAGGATAACATCACCCGGACTGCCCTTCACTGGACACCAGAAGGAAGGCAGCAGGATAACATCACCCGGACTGCCCTTCACTGGACACCAGAAGGGAGACAGCAGGATAACATCACCCGGACTGCCCTTCACTGGACACCAGAAGGGAGACAGCAGGATAAACATCACACGGGCTGCCCTTCACTGGACACCAGAAGGAAGACAACAGGACATCATCGCACGAGCTGCCCTTCACTGGACACCAGAAGGAAGACAGCAGGACAACATCACCAGGACTGCCCTTCACTGGACACCAGAAGGAAGACAGCAGGATAACATCACACGGACTGCCCTTCACTGGACACCAGAAGGAAGGCAGCAGGACAACATCACCCAGACTGCCCTTCACTGGACACCAGAAGGAAGACAACAGGACAACGTCACCCGGACTGCCCGTCACTGGACACCAGAAGGAAGACAGCAGGACAACATCACCCGGACTGCCCTTCACTGGACACCAGAAGGAAGATAGCAGGACGTCATCACCCGGACTGCCCTTCACTGGACACCAGAAGGAAGACAGCAGGACAACATCACCCGGACTGCCCTTCACTAGACACCATGAAGACAACAGGACAACATCACCCGGACTACCCTTCACTAGACACCATGAAGACAGCATGACAACATCACCCGGACTGCCCTTCACTGGACACCAGAAGGAAGACAGCAGGACAACATCACCCAGACTGTCCTTCACTGGACACCAGAAGGAAGACAGCATGACAACATCACCAGGACTGCCCTTCACTGGACACCAGAAGGAAGACAGCATGACAACATCACCCGGACTGCCCTTCACTGGACACCAGAAGGAAGACAGCAGGACAACATCACCCGGACTGCCCTTCACTGGACACCAGAAAGAAGACAGCAGGACAACGTCACCCGGACTGCAATTCACTGGAAACCAGAAGGAAGACAGCAGGACAACATCACCAGGACTGCCCTTCACTGGACACCAGAAGGAAGACAG
>CM060307.1:105989833-105992333 GCA_030674185.1 Monoplex corrugatus | reverse complement strand
CAGAGGGGAGGGGGGGGTTGAGTGAGGTTAGGATTTTATGCGGAGGAGAAAAGGTGAGTTTTGAGAGCGGACTTGAAGGAGACAAAAGTAGGTTGCTGACGGACTGAGAGAGGAAGTTTGTTCCAGGAGAGTGGACCAGAAACAGAGAAGGCTCGTGGACCAAAGGTATTGAGCTTAGTGCGTGGAAAGCGAAAAGTCAGAGGATCGGAGGCAGAGCGGAGGGTACGTGAGGGAAGATAGATCTCAAGTAGGCTTGACAGGTAATCGGGGGCTGCGTTATTGAGGCTTTTGTAGCACATGGTGTCTAGTTTGTACTGTATGCGCTTTGATACAGGGAGCCAGTGAAGTTGTGCCAGGAGAGGAGATATGTGGTCAGCTTTTTTCTTTTTGAGTACAAGGCGTACAGCATTGTTTTGAATGCGCTGTAGGATGTGAATGGTGGAGGCAGGAAGACCAGACAGGAGTGAATTGCAATAGTCAATGCGAGACATTATGAAGGAGAGAACGAGTTTTGCAGTTGTTTCGACAGAGAGATACTTCCTGATCAGCCTTATACGATGGAGATGATAGTAGCAGGATCTGGCAGTTTGAGTAACAAAGTTGTTCATGGAGAGGGTAGAGTCAATGCAGACACCAAGGTTTTTAGCTGAATCAGAAATTGGGACTGATGTGTTACATAATGGGAGAGAAAGAGGAGGCAGCTGAGAAAGTTTCTGACGGGTGCCAATGAGGATAGCTTCTGTTTTGTCGTCATTAAGCTGAAGTCTATTGTGTGTCATCCAGTTCTTAATGTCCGAGTAACACTCAGTGGTGCGAGTCAACAGGCACTGTATATTATCAGGTGAGTCACTGTCTTGAAGTTGGGTGTCATCAGCATAGAAGTGGTGTTTTATAGAATGGGAGTTGATGATGGTGGACAGGGGGGAGGTATAAAGAGTGAAAAGAACAGGGCCAAGGACAGATCCTTGTGGAACACCACAGGTCAGGTATGCGGGTTGAGAATAAGTGCTATTGATGAGAACGGTTTGTTTTCTGTTGGATAGGTATGAAGTGAACCAAGACAGAGCAATGTCAGAGATGCCAAAAGTATGATGAAGTCTAGAAAGGAGAATACCATGATCAATGGTATCAAAGGCTGCAGACAGATCAAGGAGTGTGAGGAGAGAGACTTTGCCAGTATCAGTTGCAAGGAGGAGATTGTTGAGAATGTGTAGTAGGGCAGTTTCAGTGCTATGGCACTGGCGGTAGGCTGACTGGAAAGGATTGAGGAGATTGTTGACAGACAGGTGAGAGTTCAGCTGGTTGAGGACGACTTTTTCAAGGAGTTTTGACAAGAAAGAGAGATTAGAGATAGGCCGGTAATTTTTCAGTTCGTTTGGATCTAAATTGTGTTTCTTGAGGAGAGGGTGAACAATAGCAGACTTGAAAGAATCAGGGACAGTTCCAGTTTGAAGAGAAGTGTTGATGATGTCAGTGATGAATGGGAGGAGAGTAGGGAGACAGTCGGCGTAGAGAGAACCTGGAAGAGGATCCAGTTCGCAGGTTTTGAACGACATGGATCTGATTGTGTTGAGAATTTCTTCTTGTGAGACGGGTAAAAGTAGTAAGAGGTGTGCCAGAGAAGGAAGGGTCAGGTGGGCATGGTTGACAGGGTGTCCTGTCAAGCCTGTCACGAAGAGTTTGTATTTTGGTGGTGAAATAGTTGGAGAATACAGATGGGAGTTCTTCATTTGTATGTTTTGTTGGGTGAGGTAAATCTTTTCGTGTGACAAGGAGATGATTCATGGTTGTAAAGAGTTCTTTTGAAGAAGAGGCATTCAGGATTTTGGTTTGGAAATAGCTTGTTTTTGCTGATGCAATGAGGGTGGATACTTTTGTTTTAGAGGCTTGGAAAAGTTGCCTGTGTACAGTGAGTTTGGATTTGCGCCAGCGGCGCTCTGCTCTGCGGCGGGCACGTTTTGCGCAGGCGATCTCATGAGTGAGCCAGGGGGTAGGGGGGCGGTCAGGTAAAAGACGGGTTGTGGCTGGAGCATGAGTGTCCAGAAGATGGTGGAGAGTAGTATAGAATTCATCGGCAAGGTTATGTGACTTTTCAGAAAGGAGACGGGAGGCATCAGATGAAAATGTGGAGAGGTCGATAGATTTGAGATTGCGTCGAGTCACTGTGCGCATGGTACGGGAAGGAGGAGAAATGTCGAGAGAACAGAGAATTGCAGAGTGGTCAGATGGAAGGGCTGAAGTTAGACGGGTAGAAAGTACTAAGCAGTTGTCAGTAGCGGAATTGTGGTGATCACGAGAAATGATCCAGTCAAGAATGTGACCTTTTTGATGGGTTGGTTCAGAAATGTGTTTGAGTCATATTGTGATTGGACAGAGAGTTGATGATATGTCTTGTGTCATAACGGTGAGTGTTGTCATAGTGGACATTGATGTCACCTAGAATGATGAGATTTCCAGGTAAGAGACAGTAGTAATCAAGAAGTTGATCAAAGTCAGAGAG
>CM060307.1:105977333-105984833 GCA_030674185.1 Monoplex corrugatus | reverse complement strand
AAACCAACCCAGACCAGTAAAGGTTTGTTTGGTTTTCTCTCTGTTTCTCTACACCACATTAATGGCCCCAGAAGCTGATACAGTTTTTACAGTGAGATGATAATGACGACGTTGTGGATTTTTATCTAGGATTGAGACTGCGTGACAGGACTGTACTCTACGCTTACTATCATAATATATACAACAACAACAATGACAACAACAATAGTAAAGAGGAAACACCCATATATAAATTACAACAACAACAGCCACAACAACAACAGTGACAACAACAACAGCAAAGAGGAAACACCCATATATAAACTACAACAACAACAATGACAACAACAACAGTAAAGAGGAAACACCCATATATAAATTACAACAACAACAACAGTAAAGAGGAAACACCCATATATAAACTACAACAACAACAATGACAACAACAACAGCAAAGAGGAAACACCCATATATAAACTACAACAACAACAATGACAACAACAACAGTAAAGAGGAAACACCCATATATAAATTACAACAACAACAACAGTAAAGAGGAAACACCCATATATAAACTACAACAACAACAATGACAACAACAACAGCAAAGAGGAAACACCCATATATAAACTACAACAACAACAATGACAACAACAACAGTAAAGAGGAAACACCCATATATAAATTACAACAACAACAACAGTAAAGAGGAAACACCCATATATAAACTACAACAACAACAATGACAACAACAACAGCAAGAGGAAACACCCATATATAAACTACAACAACAACAATGACAACAACAACAGCAAAGAGGAAACACCCATATACAAACTACAACAACAACAATGACAACAACAACAGTAAAGAGGAAACACCCATATATAAATTACAACAAACAACAACAGTAAAGAGGAAACACCATATATAAACTACAACAACAACAATGACAACAACAACAGTAAAGAGGAAACACCCATATATAAACTACAACAACAACAGCCACAACAACACAGTGACAACAACAACAGCAAAGAGGAAACACCCATATATAAATTACAACAACAACAACAGTAAAGAGGAAACACCCATATATAAATTACAACAACAACAACAGTAAAGAGGAAACACCCATATATAAACTACAACAACAACAATGACAACAACAACAGTAAAGAGGAAACACCCATATATAAACTACAACAACAACAGCCACAACAACAACAGTGACAACAACAACAGCAAAGAGGAAACACCCATATATAAATTACAACAACAACAACAACAGTAAAGAGGAAACACCCATATATAAACTACAACAACAACAATGACAACAACAACAGTAAAGAGGAAACACCCATATATAAATTACAACAACAACAACAGTAAAGAGGAAACACCCATATATAAACTACAACAACAACAATGACAACAACAACAGTAAAGAGGAAACACCCATACATAAATTACAACAACAACAACAGTAAAGAGGAAACACCCATATATAAACTACAACAACAACAGCTACAACAACAACAGAAAAGAGGAAACACCAATATATAAACTACAACAACAACAATGACAACAACAACAGTAAGAGGAAACACCCATATATAAACTACAACAACAACAGTAGAGAGGAAACACCCATATATAAACTACAACAACAACAATGACAACAACAACAGTAAAGAGGAAACACCCATATATAAACTACAACAACAACAGCTACAAAAACAACAGTAAAGAGGAAACACCCTTTATATAAATTACAACAACAACAGTAGAGAGGAAACACCCATATATAAACTACAACAACAACAATGACAACAACAACAGTAAAGAGGAAACACCCATATATAAACTACAACAACAACAATGACAACAACAACAGTAAAGAGGAAACACCCATATATAAATTACAACAACAACAGTAAAGAGGAAACACCCATATACAAACTACAACACAACAATGACAACAACAACAGTAAAGAGGAAACACCCATATACAATCTACAACAACAACAATGACAACAACAACAGTAAAGAGGAAACACCCATATACAAACTACAACAACAACAATGACAACAACAACAGTAAAGAGGAAACACCCATATATAAATTACAACAACAACAGTAAAGAGGAAACACCCATATATAAACTACAACAACAACAATGACAACAACAACAGTAAAGAGGAAACACCATATACAAACTACAACAACAACAATGACAACAACAACAGTAAAGAGGAAACACCCATATATAAACTACAATAACAACAGCTACAACAACAACAGAAAAGAGGAAACACCCATACGTACATATTATCACAGAAACGACTCAGGTAGAAACAGGCACATACCTGTACTTCAGTTTGAGACAAGATGTTGACAATGTCTGCCAAGGCAGACAAACTAGTCTCTAGTGAAAGCTTAGGATTAACCAACGTAGAACCCTCAGGTAGAAACAGGCCCATACCGGTACTTCAGTCTGAGACAAGATGTTGACAGTGTCTGGCAAGGCAGACAAACCAGCCTCTCGACTGATGGCTTAGGATTAACCAAAATCTAGCAGCACAGCCAATCACACTTATGTTAGACTATAAACGAGACAATTAAACAATAGAGCCAGTGTGTACATACAGCTCTATAAGGATGTCTTGGAGGACCACTCACCAAAAATGCTTCCTGTGACAATACCATGACAATCTTACTATACCACAGGGACTGGTTAGTTAACAGTAGTATTGTGTGAATTTCAGACAAGACCTGACGAAACTGTTGATGTCCCATTCGGCCGAATGTTCTCGAGCAATCGACGCGTTTGGAGGATGTTCCATGGACATACGACCGGAGGCAGTGAAGGTCTGCATGAAGGTCCTAGCCAAACGCCGGATGATCCGATGCCTCCGTATGGACGTGCTGGAGACTTTCATCTACTGCCTGAATGCCTATTGCAATAACCCTACCAACTGCGACCAGCTGGTCTTCATGTTCAACTGGGCCATGCGTAAGAACCCAGTAGCTTGCAGAGCTCCCAGGAAGATTCGGAGAAACGTCAACTGCACTGGATTGTAAAAGAACTTGTCTCCAAAGAGGCCCTTCCGTAGAAGAGGGTTTTCGCTGTAAATGTGGATGTTTTGGAAGAGATCTGAAGAAACGCCAGTTATAGCTTGTGGTTAGCTTAGAGTTGAGATCTTTTGTCTTTTCTTTGGGGTCTGGGGTTCGTGGTTGTCAAGCAATAATTTTGTCTGGGGATCCTATGATGGTATGAAGTAATGTCAGTTGTTCTTTTAAAAATTTAGACTCAGGTGCATTTTCAGCATCGTTGGGGATTAAAATCATGATAATGAGATTGTAGGGTCTGGGCTCATGTCCCGTCTTCATAGGGGTTGGGATGCTCGTCGTCAAGTGATGGTTGTATGTGGTGATCCTAGGAAGATTTGAAGAAACATACTTTTAGCTTATCCAAAACAAGTGTGACTGCCCGCGTTCAAGCAAACAGGAACCAGAAAAAAAAACACGAAAGAAAAATAATAACGTGTATTTAATACAACAAGACAAGACAGACACAAATTTTCGGTCAACTGGCCTTTGTCAAGCGTAAGATTACAAACAAACAAACACCAGATACAAAAATTATGAGAAAAAGACTGAAACTTCCCAGCTGCTGGGTCCACTGTGAGAAAAGAAATAAACTGACTAAAAATGGTAAAAACTTTTAGATTGTACGGTTGAGATCTTCTAAGTCTCGTAGAGGGTTAGGTCCACTGTCCAGCTGCTGGGTATCAGAGTTAGGTTGACCTCTCAGTCTCCTTGGAGTTATATAGGATGGTTGGATGGCAAACGATGGCTTTAACGAAAGATCTTACAAAAGTTATTGAGGAATATCACTTGTATCGTTGTCTTTGAAAATTAGAATCGTCTCTTAATCCTTGGGATCAGGATCGTTGGATGTGTGGCTATGGTTGTGTACTATGGATCCAGAAAGAATGAAACTTTGAAACTTTAACAGGAGATCTTACAAAGATTTTGAGGAATGTCACTTGTATCATTGTCTTTGAAACTTGGAGTCGTTTCTCAATCCTTGGGATCAGGATCGTTGGATGTGTGGCTAGGATTGGACTATGGATCCCAGAAAGACTGCAAGAAATATCAAATATACTTTTAGGTCATAAGTTTCAGTTTGTTTCTCAGTCTGACAATTCCCTTCGGTTAGGACTGGCGGACATACAGCAATAATGGTAAAAATAGCGACAATGGTGAAAACAGCTATAATTGTAAAAACGGCAATAATTGTAAAAACAGCGATAATGGTAAAAACAGCGATAATTGTAAAAACGGCGATAATGGTAAAAACGGCGATAATTGTAAAAACAGCGATAATTGTAAAAACGGCGATAATTGTAAAAACGGCGATAATTGTAAAAAACGGCAATAATTGTAAAAACAGCGATAACTGTAAAAACAGCGATAATTATAAAAACACCGTAAATTGTGAAAACAGGGATAATTATGAAAAACAGCGATAATTATAAAAACAAAGATAATTGTAAAAATAGCGATAATTGTAAAAACAGAGATATTTACAAAACAGCGATAATTGTAAAAACAGCGATAATTGTTAGCAGCGATAATTGTTAACAGCGATCCCTGAAAAGGTTCAAAGGAGAGTCAGCTGCACTTTAGGGTTTTAAATTTTGGATTCGTTTCGATATTCTTGAGATTAGGATTGCAACTGTCATGCGATGACTAATTGGGGAACAAAGGAAGATCTGTACTATTTGGAATTTGTTTTAACTAATAAGGAAACAAAGGAAGATTTGTGCTGTTTGGAATTAAGACTTGTTTTAACAAACTGGGGAAAAAAGAAGATCTGTACTTATTTGGAATCAGACTTGTTTTAAGTTATTGGGAAACAAAGGAAGAGCTGTACATTTTTTTATTTTTGGAATTTAGACTTGTAACTAATTGGGAAACAAAGGAAGATCTGTACTTTTTTGGAATTTAGACTTGTTTAAAGTAACTGGGAAACAAAAGAAATGTGAACTTTATGGAAGTTAGACTTGTTTTAACTACTAGGGGAACAAATTAACGATCTACTATATTTCTTTACATTTCAGGGTGGAATTCTTTTAAGCCTTGTTAATGTGAGTTTAGGTTTGTGGCTGCTGGTATTTATCGTTGAAATCTTTCAACCTTCTGGGGGATCAAGATCAACCATCTTGACATACCTTCTTGACTAATACTGACAGAAGTTGCTGAATGATTATGGCATACTCGTTTTGACCAAAAAATATAGCATGCCTTCTTGACTGATTATAGCAGACTTTCTTCAGTAATTATAGCATATCCTTTTGAAGTATGATAGTGCCTTTTGGAACGATTATTCCAAACCTTGGTTTGGTATAATCATTCTAAAAGGCACTATGATTATGGTTTAGTTTCTTGAAATCCAAAACAAGACAGGCGCAAATTTTTGTGTTTTTTTCTGGTTCCTTCATAGTTTCTTGATTAATTATATATAACTTTTTGACTATTGAATTAACATAGCGTAGCTTTTTGAATGTTAGTGATTATTTACGGCTCTTGGATGAAGGCACATTGCTTTTATCGATTTGTTATGTTGGCCAAAGGAAATAAAAATCTGTCATAATATTGTAGACGTCTAGCTTAATACTCCTCTCTCTCTCTCTCTCTCTCTCTCTCTTCTCTCTCTCTCTCTCTCTCTCTCTCTCTCTCTCTCCCCTCTCTCTCTCTTTCTCTCTCTCTCTCTCTCTCTCTCTCTCTCCTCTCTCTCTCTGTCGTCTTCTTCTCTCTCGGTCTGTCTCTCTCTCCATTTATGTGCGGTGTGTGTTTGTGTGTGCGTGCGTGCGTGCGGTGTGTGTGTCTTGTGTGCATTGTGTGTGCTGTGTGTTGTGTGCATGTGTGTTTGTGTGTGTGTGTGTGTGTATGTGTGTGTGTGTGACAGTGTGTGTGTGTTCCTACTTTAATTCTCTCTCTCTCTCTCTCTCTCTCTCTCTCTTCTCTCCTCTCTCTCCATTTGTGTGTGTGTGTGTGTTCCTACTTTCTCTCTCTCTCTCTTCTCCTCTCTTTTTTTTCATCTCCTCTCTCTCTTCTCTCTTTATCTCCTCTCTCTCTTTATCTCTTCTCTTTACTTCTCTCTCTCCAAAAAAGAAAAGAAGAATAAGAAGAACATAAAGTATATTAAAATAGTATACGAATATGATTCGTGAATTTTCAGTGTGTGTGTGTGTGTGTGTGTGTGTGTGTGTGTGTGTGTGTGTGTGTGTGTGTGTGTGTGTGTGTGTGTGTGTGTGTGTGTGTGTGTGTGTGTGTGCGTGGTGGTCTTTGATTTAATGTCTTCACTAAAGTGATTTTAGACCCCAAAAAAATGCATAAGGAGAAAAGAGGAAACTTGGAAATGGTTGATCTTCAGGAAGAGGAAATGACCCCCACCCCACCCCCCCCCCAAAAAAAAAAGACAAAAAAAAAAGACAACTGTGCCGAAGACGAGAAAGAAAAATTCACAAATGACGTTATCATAATTAACGATTGAAACAGTAAAATTAGCTAACCATAACATTGAACATGAGAAATAACGGCGCATTAAAGATAATTCGCTATAGGACTTTTTGACAGGCTAACAAAAAATTCATACGTTAAGGATGGTGAGGCAAATATGTCAGAAACTGCCTTCGTTGATAGCGTAGATATATGTCGTTTTACCCGAACGCATGAAAGAATATGACTATGTGTTATCTTCTTTCCACACAGACACACTACATTCCCGGTGTATTTTGTTTTGAATGCATCAAGTTTCCACCTATACATAAGGGATTGTATACCTCTGCTGGCAGGAAACTGCTTCGGTGTTTTGCTAATTTCAAAGTTCATGTAACATTTTTCATACTTCTTCTGTTTATCTTGAAACTGCTTCCATACGTAGGTGTCCACTAAGGTATAACACTCATGCAATGAGAGGGAAAGTTGTATATGATTTGAATCTGGTGAGCTCTTTGCCCCCTGTTTGGCAGCCCTATCAACCATATCTGTCTAATGTAGATGATTGGGTAGACATTTGTGTTATATTACATGATACCATGGTTTGTTAGAAAGTGTCTGTAGGCCTGGTACCCTGACTTCAGCCCTCTGTCTGACGTAGATGACCGTGTAGACATTTGTGTTATATTGCATGGTACCATGGTTTGTTAAATGGTGCCTGCAGGCCTGGTACCTCTGACTTCAGCCCTGTTGTATTGCATGGTACCATGGTTTGTTAGAAGACGCCTGCAGGCCTGGTACCTCTGACTTCAGCCCTGTTATATTGCATGATACCATGGTTTGTTAGAAGGCGCCTGTAGGCCTGGTACCTCTGACTTCAGCCCTGTTATATTGTATGGTACTATGGTTTGTTAGAAGGCGCCTGTAGGCCTGGTACCTCTGACTTCAGCCCTGTTATATTGCATGGTACTATGGTTTGTTAGAAGACGCCTGCAGGCCTGGTACCTCTG
>CM060307.1:105949833-105959833 GCA_030674185.1 Monoplex corrugatus | reverse complement strand
GTCTCTTATTATGAACCGTAACCTGTACAGTACCCGCACATGTTATATACTGATGGAAAGCTCTTTGGTGCACCTTTCAGATAATGACATCGAAAATTAGAAACAAATTAGGTCAAAGCCACCAAATAAAGAAATTTAAAGAAAATGTGTAGGAGAGTACACAAAAACTTTAGAGGCCGCTTTCTCAAAATGGCCGTCATACAACTTAATGACTTTAAGCTTACATAACTTCTACATTTTTATGAATACAACCTTTATTCAAGTACCAATATAATCAGCAGAATGTACATGTACACTTTCCAGTGATGTGTATATCTCAAAATGCCCAAAATGCTAGTTAAGACTGATTTCGTGGTGGGAGGTCACAATTGTCAGCGTGCGATGAATCCTTCATGAACAATCCCCTTACCCCTCCAACTTTAATAAATCCCAAACGTTGAAGGCTCGTTCGCATAATATCTTAATGGCACACTGGGAAACTCGTGACTCTGCCTCGTTCGTGAGACGTTAAGTCCCTGCTGATTTTATGCTCCACAATTCGTAATTTCAGTTGCCTGTCTCAGTGTGAACGCCTTTGGAAAGGGACAAAGCCGAGAGAGTCGTTTCTGGTGGAATTTTTCTTGCTGTCATTGTCACATGTTTTATAGTCATAGAGGTAAGTGTTTGTTGTGTTGTGGTTGTGGTTGTAGTTGTGTTTGTGTTTTGTGTTGTGTTTGAGTTATGTTTGTGTTTGTGCTTGTGTTTGTGTTGGTGTTGGTGTTGGTGTTTGGTTGTTTGTGTTTTGGTGTTGTGGTGTTGTGTTGGTGGTTTGTTTGGGAGTGTTTGTGTTGTGTGGTATGGTATGGTATTTGGTGTTTTGTGTTTAGTGGTGATGGGATGGTATGGTATGGTATGGTATGGTATGGTTTATGTAGGTATGGTATATTGGTATGGTATGGTATTTGTATGTGATGTATGGTATGGTATGGTATGGTATTTGGTATGGTATGGTATGGTATGGTATGGTATGGTATGGTATGGTATGGTTTATGGTATGGTATGGTATGGTATGGTATGGTATGGTATGGTATGGTATGGTATTTATGATATGGTATGGTATGGTATGGTATGGTATGGTATGGTGGTATGGTATGGTATGGTATGGTATGGTATGGTATGGGTGGTATGGTATGGTAGTGGATGTATGGTAGTATGTTGGTATGGTATGGTATGGTTATGGTATGGTATGGTATGGTATGGTATGGTATGGCCATGCGTATCGTTGCGTTGCGTTCCGTTGCGCTGTGCTGTGCTGTGGTGTGCTATGCTATGCTGTGCTGTGCTGTGCTGTGCTGTGTTGTGTTGTTGTGCGTGTGCTGTGCTGCGCTGTGTTGTGTTGTGTCTGTGCTGTGCTGTGCTGTTTGCTGTGCTGTGCTGTGCTGTGCTGTGTTGTGCTGTGCTGTGCTGTGCTGTGCTGTGTGTGTTGTGTTGTGTTGTGCTGTGCTGTGCTGCGCTTATGTGCTGTGTTGTGCTGGTGTGTGCTGTGTGCTGTGTTGTGTTGTGTTGTGCTGTGTTGGTGTGTGTTGTGTTGCTGGTTGTGCTGTGCTGTGTTGTGCTGTGCTGTGCTGTGCTATGCTGTGTTGTGTGTGTGAGTGTTTCTGTGTGTTGTGTTGGTTGTGTTGTGTTGTACTGTGCTGTGTTGTGTGTATGGCTGTGTTGTGTGTGTTGGTTGTGCTGTGTTGTTGTGTTGTGTTGTGTTGTACGTGCTGTGTGTGCTGTGTTGTGTTGTTTGTGTTGTGTTGTGTTGCTGTGTTGTGCTGTGTTGTGCTGTGCTGTGTGTGATGTGGTGTGCTTGCTGTGTTGTTGTGCTGTGTTGTGCTGTGCTGTGATGTGTGTTGTGTTGTGTTGTGTTGTGTGTTGTGTTGTGTGTGCTGTGCTGTGTGTGTTGTGTTGTGTGTGTGTGCGTGTTGTGCTTGATTGATGTGTTGTGTGTTGTGCTGTGTTGTGTTGTGCTGTGTTGTGCTGTGCTGTGATGTGTGTGTTGTGCTTGTGTTGCTGTGTGGCTGTGTGTTGTGCTGTGCTGTGTGTGTTGTGTGTGTTGTGTTGTGCTGTGTTGTGTGTGTGTTGTGCTGTGCTGTGTTGTGCTGTGTTGTGTTGTGCTGTGTTGTGCTGTGCTCTGTTGTGTTGTGTTGTGCTGTGTTGTATTGTGCTGTGTTGTGTTGTGCTGTGTTGTGTTGAGCTGTGTTGTGCTCTGTTGTGTTGTGCTGTGCTGTGCTGTGCTTGTGTTGTGTTGTGCTGTGCTGTGCTGCTGTGCTGTGTTGTGCTGTGCTGTGTTGTGTTGTGTTGTCATTGATTCATTGATTGATTCATTCATTTATTCACTCATTCATTCACTCATTTATTCATTCTTACAGGTCACGAGCATGCCAGCTCAACCCTTACTCAATCTGACCCTGAACCTGCTCTGTGTCTTTGTGTGGCTGATGGGGGAGGAGGAGAGAGAGGGGCAGGGGTCAAGGGTGAGCAGTGTGTAGGAAAGGACGGGTGTGGCTGCGTCTTTGACGACGGTTCTGGAACCATCGACGTCTCCAGTTTGGCCAACACGGATGGCACCGCCAGGTAGGTCAACGACAATAACGATACGGTAATGATATGATAATGATATGCGCATTAGGGTTTCCTGATAATTATTTTCATTTAGCATTCTGTCATAGTCTTTGTTGTTGTTGTGTGGTGGTGGTGGTGGTGTGGTTTGTTTTTTTTTCTTCCTATTTTGCTTTCTGTCATTTCTTCCTATCATTTTCTGCCTTGCTGGTCCATTCACCTGTATGTGTTCGATAAAGTCTTATGCACTTTCTCTTAGGATTGATAACTGAGTACATGTTATGTGTGTTTGTTTGTGCGTGGTCTCTGTGGTTGTGTGTGTGTGAGTGTGTGTGTGTGTGTGTGTGTGTGAGTGTGTGTGTGTGTGTGTGTGTGTGTGTGTGTGTGTGTGTGTCTGTCTGTCTGTCTGTCTGTCTGTGTGAATGTGTTTGAACAGCCAGTGCTGAGTCTCATCAAGACCACTTGTCGCTCTTTGGACAGAAGATGGTAGCCACTCCTGTCTGTTCGTGGCTTAAGGAGTGATGTGATAATACTCCTCGTCTTGCAGAATATCTGACGCTGTTGTCTGGCTGGTCTACCTGGGCTCCTCTTTCTGCCACAGGATTGTTCTAGTGATAGGCTGATACAATACCAGGATAAAATATAGACAAGGTAAAACATAGTCTAGGTAGGGCCTCAGGACCTGGCCAGCTCATGGGTTTATGTGCAGGCTTCAGGCTTGTGCCACAATCATCATACACGTGGCACAAGTGACGTTAGTGCATATGGAATTCATTCCCAGCACGGAGACGTCGCGTTGAGAAACTGAAACTGAAACAGAAACTTATCTACCGTCTCGTTTTCTAGTATCTTACAATCAGCTTTTTTATGAGGAAAGGGGAATTAGAGCACCTGGTCACAACAGAAAAAGCTGGAGGGTGAGAGAACACCAGGTAGACCCAGGGTGAAAATATTGGAAAGACTACAGGGTGGCTGAGGGCAGAGAGGGTGGAAGATGTGCTTGCGACGACAAGGAATAGATTCATATGAGGGCCATCATCGCCATGCGGCAAGGCACATGATGATGATGATGTCAGTGAGCAGAGATCCACTGGAGGACCAAAACTAGGCGCTGAAGACTACCATGGCCTATCCTGCTTCTTCTGAATTGCTGGGAGGTCTTGGTCAAGTGGGAGACCCTGTCATTCTCCAGGCTATCGAGAACGGATAGGAGATCTAAGAGGAAGACCACTTGCTCATTATCATCATCATGTGCCCTGCCGCATGGCATTGGCGATCATGGCCCTCCATATGCATCTATCCCTTGTCACCGCAAGCACATCTTCCACCCTCTCTGTCCTCAGCCACTCTGCAAGTCCGTCCAATATTTTCTCCCTTGGTCTACCTGGTGCTCTATTTCCCTCCAGCTTTCCTGTTGTGACCAGGTGCTCTAATTCCCCTTTCCTCATAAAATGGCCTATAAATGTTGCCTGTCTTTTCCTAATCTTCCTTATGAATGATCTTCTTCTGTCTGTCTCCATCAAGACTGTCCCGTTTGTTTTCTTTGCTGTCCATGGAACTCTCAACATTCTTCTTAGATACCACATCTCGGCTGCCTCAATCTAGAAAATCATGGCCAGCCAAAGCAAAGCAAAGCAAGACCACTTGCTACCCATAATAATCTTTCTATCATTCTGGTGGTATCAGAGTAGTGTATTATAGGTCTCTACTCCCCTACCCCCCCACCCCCGCACCATTCCCATTTCAAGACCTTGCCTGCACATAGGGGTTCGTGCTGGCTCAAGGAGTCTGCCAGATAATTTGCTGGCAGATTTGGGTGATGCGCATATGGAGTTATCCAAACACGATGAATCGGTCTTGTGCAAGCTCCGAACTCCAACCTTCACTTGACATCATGTATGTTTGCGAAAATGACTTGCGTTATTTAGAGAGAATTCATACACACGATCCAAAAGTATATATTTAATATTTGTGTTCGTTCACCAAATTGTATTTTGAAATGTGTACAGGTTTAAGACGTTATGTGATGGCTCATATTAATATTGTTTCAATCCTTGGTGTGTGTGTGTGTGTGTGTGTGTGTGTGTGTGTGTGTGTGTGTGTGTGTGTGTGTGTGTGTGTGTGTGTGTGTGTGTGTGTGTTGTGTGTGTGTGTGTGTTGTGTGTGTGTGTTGTGTGTGTGTGTTTGTGTGTGTGTGTGTGTGTGTGTTTGTGTGTTGTGTGTGTGTGTGTGTGTGTGTGTGTGTTGTGTGTGTGGTGTGTGTGTGTGGGGTGTGTGGTGTGTGTGTTGTGTGTGTGTGTGTGTGTGTGTGTGTGCAGGTTTAAGGCCCAGGGGAAAGATATGTATTACTATTCCTTCAATCCTTGTCTACCCTTCTCTGAACTCACCTGTAAAGATGCTTCGGTAAGTGTGTGTGTGCATGCGTACACACTTACAAACACACACACACAGACACACACAACACACACACACAATACATACACACACATACATACATACACTCACACATACACACATGCAATACACATGCACAACACACACACTCGCACACACACACACATACATACATACACACACATACGTACACACACACACACATTCACACACACGCATACATACACACACACACACACACATACACACACAAACACACGCACACACACACATACACACACAGACACGCACACACACGCACATACACACACACACAAACACACAAACAACACACACACACACATACACACACGTGCATACACACACACACATACACACACACAGACACACACACACACACACGCACATTTCTTTTCTTCCTCCTCCTCTTCCTCCTCCTTCTTGTTGTTGCTCTTGTTCTTCTTCTTCTTCTTCTTCCTACTCTTTCTTCTTCTTCTTCTTCTTCTTCCTCCTCCTCTTCCTCCTCCTCCTCCTTCTCTCTTCTTCTCCTTCACCTTCTTCTTCTTCCTCTCCTCCTCCTTCTTGTTCTTCTCTCCTCCTCCTACCCTCCTTCTTCCTCCTCCTCCTCCTCCTCCCTCCTCTTCTTCTTCTTCCTCCTCTCTCTTCTCCTCCTCCTCTTCTCTCTTCTTCTTCTTCCTCCTCCTCCTTCTTCTTCCTTCCTCCTCCTTCTTCTCTCCTCTTCTTCTTCTTCCTCCTCCTCCTCTTCTTCTTCTTCTTCTTCCTCCTCCTTCTTTTTCCCTCCTCTTCTTCTTCTTCCTCCTCCTCCTTCTTCTTCCTCCTCCTCCTTCTTCTTCTTCTTTTTCCTCCTCCTTCTTCTTCCTCCTCCTCCTTCTTCTTCTTCTTCTTCTTCTTCTTCTTCCTCCTCCTCCTTCTTCTTCTTCTCCTCCTCCTTCTTCTTCCTCCTCCTTCTTCTTCTTCCTCCTCCTCCTTCTTCTTCTTCTTCTCTTCTTCTCTTCTTCTTCTCCTCCTCTTCTTCCTCCTCTTCTTCTCTCCTCCTCCTCCTTCATCTTCCTCCTCCTCCTTCTTCTTCTCTCCCTCCCCTTCTTCTCTTCTCTCCTCCTTCTTCTTCCCCACCCCCACCTCCTCCTTCTTCTCCTCCTCCTCTTCTCCCCTCTCCTCTTCTTCTCTTCCTCTCTTTCTTCTTCTTCTTCCTCCTCCTCTCTCTCCTCCTCCTCCTCTTCTTCTTCCTCCTCCTCCTTCTTCTTCCTCTCCTCCTCCTTCTTCTTCTTCTCTCCTCCTCCTTCTTCTTCCTCCTCCTCCTCTTCTTCCTCTCCTCCTTCTTCTTCTTCTTCTTCCTCCTCCTTCCTATCCTTCTTCTTCTTCTCCTCCTCCTCCTCCTCCTCCTTCTTCTTTCCTCCTCCCTCTTCTCCTCTCCTCCTCTTCTTCTTCCTCCTCTCCTCCTCCTCCTCCTTCTTCTTCCTCCTCCTCCTCCTTCTTCTTCCTCCTCCTCCTCCTTCTTCTTCTCTCCTCCTCTCCTCCTCCTTCTTCTTCTTCCTCCTCCTCCTCCTTCTTCTTCCTCCTCCTCCACCTTCTTCTTCTTCCTCTCCTCCTCCTTCTTCTTCCTCCTCCTCCTTCTTCTTCTCCTCCTCCTCCTCCTTCTTCTTCCTCCTCCTCCTCCTTCTTCTTCTTCTCTCCTCCTCCTCCTCTTCTTCCTCCTCCTCCACCTCTTCTTCTTCTTCCTCCCTCCTTCCCTCCTTCTTCTTCTTCCCTCCTCCTCCTTCTTCTTCCTCCTCCTCCTCCTCCTTCTTCTTCCTCCTCCTCCACCTTCTTCTTCTTCCTCCTCCTCCTACCTTCTTCTTCTTCCTCCTCCTCCTCCTCCTTCTTCTTCTTCCTCCTCCTCCACCTTCTTCGTTCTCCTTCTTGAGAAACTGAAACTGAAATTGAATTCTCTTTTGTGTTTCTGGTCGTATTTGCTTGAACGCTGTCAGCCACTTTGATTTAGATTTTTTTTAAGGATCATCGCACTCAGGGAGGTTACCTTTTGCGCTCACCTTGCTTTCTTTTCTCTTCTCTCTCTTCTTTTTTTTTTTTTTTGACCTTTTTTTTTTTTTTAGTCCCATTGTCTACCCATCTTAGTGGCCACAGAAGATGGCACAGGTTTTACAATGCGATAATAATTATGTCGATGAGGATGGTAATCATGATGTTATGGCGTTCCATCTAGGACTGATACTGCGCGACAGGGCTGTACTCTACACTTACTACATAATATATCCTGGCGTCAACCAGACCGAGAAATACAGACACCTGCGGTGCTGGTCAGAAGATTTGAGCAACGCCCTCAGTGACGCAATCCGTGAAGTGGATGAGACTCGACTGTGTGGTCCCAGTCTTCCCATGAGCCCACAGCACGCCCAACTCTGGGTAGGAGCCATCAAAGCCGAAAAATCCCTCAATGATTTTTGAAGGTACTGATGGGGATTCGAACCCACAACCTTCTAGTCAGTAGTCCGTTGCGTTGACCACTACACCACAGCGACTGGTTACTTTGATTTAGAGTTCATTAAAAGAAAATGGTCGAAGCCATATAAAAATCTTCCTGTGATGGAAACAGGTATGTCAGGTCAGTGCGGACCGTTTGCGATCTTACCAAGCGATTTTATTAAGAGAAAATCGTCAAGCCAAGCTAATAATCTTCCTGTTATGGGAAAGGTATGTCAATTCAGTCTGGACCATTTGAAGTCTTACCAAGCGATTTCATCTAAAGAAAATCGTCAAGCCATGCTAATAATCTTCCTGTAATGGAAAGGTATGTCAATTCAGTCTGGACCATTTGAAGTCTTACCAAGCGATTTCATCTAAAGAAAATCGTCAAGCCATTCTAACAATCTTCCTGTAATGGGAACAGGTATGTCAGTCAATCCTGGACCATTTGTCTTACCAAGCGATTTATGAATGAAAATCGTCAAGCCATCTGACAATCTTCCTGTAACGGGACAGATATGTCAGGTCAATCCGGACCATTTGAGATCTTACCAAGCGATTTCATTAAAAGAAAATGTCAAGCCATGCTAATCGTCAAGCCATTCTAACAATCTTCCAGTGAAAAGGACAGGTATGTTGGGTCAATCCTGACTGAGGTCCTGCCAAATGATTTCATTAAAGAAAATCGTCAAGCTGCAATCCAAGCCATTCTAACAATCTTCCTGTGACTGGGAAAGGTCTGTCAGGTCAGTACAGACCGTTTGATGTCTTACCAAGCGATTTTATGAAACGAAAATCGTCAAGCCATTCTAACAATCTTCCTGTAATGGGAAAGGTATGTCAATTCAGTGCGGACTGTTTGAGGTCTTACCAAGCGATTTTCATCTAAAGAAAACCGTCAAGCCATGCTAATAATCTTCCTGTGACGGGACAGGTATGTCAAGTCAGTCCGGACCATGTGAGGTCTTACCAAACGGGTGACGCTGATGAAGCTCTTTGGGTGTACGACGGTGTGAACGTGCAGGTGTATTATGACAGCGTCACGGATATCCTGAGGTAAGTGTGGTGCTGAGGTTACTCTACAGACTCATCATCATCACATCATCATCATCATCATCATATCATCATCATCATTATCATCCATCATCATCATCATCATCATCATCAGGTGCCCTGCCGCATGGCGTTGGCGACCATGGACTTCCAACCATCTCTATCTCTCGTTGCCCCCAGCATCTCCCCCACCCTCCTCATCCCCAGCCACTCTGCAAGTCCGTCCAGCATTCTCTCCCTGGGCCTACCTGGTGCCCTCTGTTCCTCCAGCCTTCCCGCCGTGACCAGGTGCTCCAAATCCTCCTTCCTCATAAAATGGCCTATAAAGTTGCTTGTCTTTTCCTAATCTTCCTTATGAGTGATCTACTTGTGTCTGCCTCCATCAAGACTGTCTCGTTTGTGTTTCTTTGCTGTCCATGGAACTCTCAACATTCTTCTTAGAAACCACATCTCGGCTGCCTCGATCCTGCTCTGGCTTTGTTTGTTGACCGTCCACGCCTCGCATCCGTACAACAGTATTGGTTCTATATAACATTCAAGAACTCTCTTCCTGATGTAATTGATAGGCATTTGTATGGTAAGAATGCTTGTCATCTTCTTGAATGCTGTTTTGGCTTGCCGATTCTGCCAGCTTTTTTCCCGATGTGTATCCGTCTGATGAAATGACCGTTCCCAGGTATTTGAACTTATTAACCTGTGTCAAGGTTGACCTCTACTGACTACTACTGAAAAGTTCATATCATCATGTGCCCCTGCTGCATGGCGTTGGCGATCATGGCCCTCATACCAATCTATTCCTTGTCGCTGCAAGTAATCTCCTACCTTCTCTGTCCTCAGCCACCCTGCAAATCCGTCGACTATTTCCTCCCTGGGTGTCCACCTGGTGTTCTCTTTCCCTCCAGCTTTCCTGTTGTGACCAGGTGCTCTAATTCCCCTTTCTCATAAAATGGCCTACAAATGCGTGTGTGTGTCGTTGTGTGTGTGTGTGTGTGTGTGTGTGTGTGTGTGTGTGTGTGTGTGTGTGTGTGTGTGTGTGCGCGTGCATTGTGTGTGCGTATGTGTGAGAGTGTGAGAGTGTGTGAGAGAGAGCAAGAGACAGTGTGGTCGTGGTGTGTGTGTGGTGTGTGTGTGTGTGTGTGTGTGTGTGTGTGTGTATGTGTGTGTGTGAGTGTGTGTGTGTGTGTGTGTGTGTGTGTGTGTGTGTGTGTGTGTGTGTGTGTGTGTGTGTGTGTGTGTGTGTGTGTGTGTGTGTGTGTGAGTGTGTGTGTGTGTGAAGGCTCAAAAACCACAACCTCCAAAACTAAGCAACCGACATGCACTGCAGAAAAAAAATCAAAAGAACCACAACTCAGCCACCATAACTGTACAAGTAAACATGGTCATCTCCCTTGGTCAGTGACACCGCAGGAAGCATGATTCTCCACAGCCCTTGCATTGTTAACCAACCTACATAAATCTGAAGTATGTATATATAATATATATATAT
>CM060307.1:105922333-105924833 GCA_030674185.1 Monoplex corrugatus | reverse complement strand
CAGCTTTCCTGTTGTGACTAGTTGCTCTAATTTCTCTTGACTTAAAACTGCAGTGGGAGTCCATGTCTCATATATACACAGGAAGATGGAATATATTAGTGTACGTAAGAGCCTGAGCTTGTGTTTTATGAAGGTGTATTTGTATTTCCATGTTGGTTTCGGCCTGGGCAGTGCTGTTGTTGTCTCGGCTGCCCTTGTAAGGATTTCTGTTTTGGATCCTTTTTGCAAGGAAATTAATCAACGATGAATAAGATTTCTCAGATGTGTATCACTTCTGCGTATGTGTAAACATTTACTAGGAGATTCGATAATGCCGTCTCGTGAGCAGAAAACACAGTAAGCTTTGCGCAGAATCCATATAATTTAATACCAATTCTACCCAGCACCTTACACTCAAAGATGCAGCCCATAGCTGACTACAGTCAGTAGGCGCGATAATTCAAATTCTCGCAAGAGAATGCTTACTGACGATTTCATTTGCTGCTGATAAGCTGCCTAAAGGACCGCTAGCACCAGAATAGTAACAATTTCCTTAGGTATACACTGAAACCATTTTTGCTGTGATAATTCGACTTATCATCTTCGGTAGACAGATGTCTAAAAACAGCATTGAGTATGCAACTGAAACAAGTTGAAGAATATATATATATGTATGTGTGTGTGTGTGGTGTGTGTGTGTGTGTGTGTGTGTGTGTGTGTGTGTGTGTGTGTGTGTGTGGTGTGTGAGAGAGAGACCTCCCACCACGAAATCAGTCTTAACTCGCAGTCAGTCGAACAGCACTAGGAGCTGAAAAGGTGACTGAGGGTCTATCTAGGGTGTTTTGACTTTTTCTCAAAATTGATTTCTGTGGACAATAATCTATCCCCCACAGATTTTTTTTTCTTGAAAAAATATCATTAATCAATTTAAAATGGTATTTTAATGCACTGATCGCAGCAGAAAGAAGGCAATTTCCTACCAAAAGTACCTATTTTTGTTTCTTATTATGAACCGTAACCTGTGCAGTATCCACACATGTAACATACTGACAGAAAGCTTTTTGGTGCACCTTTCAAATAATGACAGCTAAAATTAGAAACAAACTGGGTCAAAGCCACCAAATAAAGAAATTTAAGGAAAACGTGTAGGAAAGCACACAAAAACTTTAGAGGCCGTTTTCTCAAAATGGCCGTCATAAAACTTAATGATTTTAAACGTACATAACTTCTACATTTTTTTGAGTACAAGTTTTATTCAAGTATCAAAATAATCAGCAGAATATACACTTTCCTGTGATATGTATATCTCAAAATGCCCAAAATGAGAGTTAAGACTGATCTCGTGGTGGCAGGTTACACACACACACACACACACACACACACACACACACAACACAACACACACACATATATATATATATATATATATATATATATATATATATATATATATATGTATGAAGCATCTTTACACAGAATGGCAGCATGGATAGAGACGGATTGAAACAAGACTCCAGAAATCAAATGCAGTGACTTATCAGCTGACCCCTTTGCTATCACATCCACAATTACCTATGGATACAAAGCGTCAACTAATAAACTCTATTTTTATACCAACGCTTTGTTATCAATGCCAGTCATGAACACTTAACCAAAGACAGAAAAGCCAAATAACAGCTTGCGAAATGAGGTGTCTCAAAAAGACAATGAATGTCTCACATGGAGACAAGACCAGAAATGAAGTCATTAGAGAGACCGTGGGGACTGTGCAATGTCTAGAATATATAGAAAAACAGAGGCTGAGATCGTTCGGTCACCTCATGAGGCTTTCAACCGAACACTCAGCACACACAGCTTATAACATGAAAAGACATGGATCCAAAGGAAGGGGGCATCCTAGTAAAAGATGGACAGAAGGTGTGAAAGAAACAACTGAAAGAATCAACGTAACTATGGCAGACGCTACCCATCTGGCCCATGTCTGAAAGCTGCATCTTCCCTCTAAGCTTAACGGCACAAGAGGTTAGAAAAAAAGTAAAGTAAGTAATTCCGATTTATCCCCATTGTAAAGCGAATAGTGTTCCATACGGTGGTGTCGGCAATGACACTGCGATCTTTACAAGTAGAGACTTGGTAGAAACTCATCCAAGTATCTGGTTGCTTGAAGTTTCCTTGGATGCAACACCATGAGTAGTAGTGACATTTTCAGTAAGGTCAGTTTTACCGTTGCCTCTGTTTTTATTTTCTTTTTTTTTCTGGATTTCTTTCTTCTTTCGTTGTTTTCATCTCTTTCTTTCCTTCCTTTTTATTCTTTTTTTTTTCTTTTCTTTTTTCTTCTTGTTGATTGTTTTTATTTGTTTATTTTCTCTTTTTCTTTTTCTGCCTTTTGTCTGCCTGTCTGTCTCTCTGTTTGTCCACCTGTTTGTCTTTCTGAATGTCTGCCGGTCGGTCAGTCCGTCTGTCTGTCTATCTGTCAGTGTCTCTCTGTCTGTCTTTATGTCTTTCTGTCTGTCAGTTTGTC
>CM060307.1:105857333-105894833 GCA_030674185.1 Monoplex corrugatus | reverse complement strand
AAGAAAGTAACATTGGTGAGTGGATTTGAGTCTTGTCAAATTTTGTGTCAGTGTTTGAGTGTGTTGTTGAATTTTTTTTTTTTTTTAAAAAGTCGGAACGTTGTGACGATTAACCGTTTATCATAAACCGTCAAAACGTTCAGAGGCGAGGATCTGTCTTGCTCCATCTGACGCTCACACTGACAAAATTGACAGATTTGGTCAGTGAAAGTTGAAAAAGAAAAACAGTGGGCAGATTCATTGAAAATCTTGTTAGTGAAACTGAAAGATCCTTTGGAGTAATATTATAAATATAAGCACGAGGTTTCGAGCCCCAGGTTCTTTCTTGGAGTAATGTAAGTACAACGTTTCGAGTCCCAGGCCCTTTAGAAAGAGCCTGAGGCTCGAAACGTTGTGCTTATATTACTCCAAAGGATCTTTCACTAACAAGATTTTCAATGTTTTATGTTTTACCCTAAAGATCCAGCGGTCATATTTTGTTTTTACCAGTGGGCAGATCATTTTGGTTTACAAAGAAAAACAGATCATTTTGGTTTGCAAAGAAACAATGAGTTCAGACTTCAAGAAATGATAAAAAAGAAAATCTACAGGCTGGAGTGAAAGATACCCGAGGTCGGTTCATGGTACTTACGGCCCAGCTGATCATTATGGCCACATGAGAGATAACACGCCTTGCAGACCATAAACAGCAATACAGACTCTTCTCATTCTTCCCCCGAGCCATCCGTGAGTGGGATGAACTCCCAGCACATATTGTAGAGGCAGACTCCCCCGACAGCTTCAAAAACAGAGTCACCTCCCACCTCAATGCTGACACTCTTGACAGTCTCGCTACTGCGAAACTTCAGGAGTAAGCTCAAACAAACACAAACACAAACTGTCCTGTATGAATGTGAGAGTGCTTGGTCAGGTAGGTAGTGGGTAGGGGATGTGCTGGTAGGAGGGTCGCTGCGGCGGGGGGGGGGGGGGTGCCGGGGGCCATCATTAGGATGCCTGCCCATCACTTCTCGTCCCCTCTGATCCAGTTAGTGGGCAGGGAGTGTGTGAATGTGAGGAGCAAATGTGTTTTTTGTTGTTGTTTTTTTTGTTTTTTTTAAAGTCAGGCAGCCGGTTCATGAACCCCCTATTCTATTCTGTGGCAAAATAATCAAAGTGTTGATTGTGGCCACACAACAGAAGAAGAAGAAGAATACTTAGTTAAAAATGACTCCAACTCCTAGAAAAGTCAACAAATTACAATTCAGAATCAAGCACACGAGTACCAGCCTAACTAGGAATCATAAGTGTCAACTGAACATCCTCCAGAGAGAAAAGAGTGTTACCAGGGTGTAATCAAATCACACTATTATATGTTTTAATGTCAGGACCATGCTAGTCCTATTTCTGTGCGTTTAGAATGGATTTCATGCTATAATTATAGATAATCGTTCACGGGCAAGAGCTGGTACACCTGTCCGGGTTTGTGCAGTGGAGTACAGAATCAGGAGTTGTACCTTGATCAAACTCGCCTCAGCATGCAGTTCAATGATTTGTTGAGATTGATGGATGTTGTTTGATTTGATTTAGCTGTTTCAAATGTTAAAATTACAGGTTTATTACAGGTTTACTGACATTAGATTATATTGCAGTAAAATGTTAACATTGCATAACAGTACCTGTACATTTCACTCAGATTTGTAAATTTAGCAATGATATTAGGATATCTTTGAACTGTGTTGCAAATTGATGAACATGTACCCGTAACTTGCACACTTTTTTAAATGCCCCATATGTAAATACCCATAGTCGGCAAATGTAAAGTTTATGACCCCATTATCGCCTCGCGCATCTTTTTCATGATGTGGTTGTTACATACAATTCCCACTGCAAGAATTTCCTTTATAAATGTTGTACACAAAGCTGTTGAAAGGGCGAGGGTAGAGATAGGGTCAGTGTTATGATTGCTTAATGTTCATACAGTTGAGGGATGTGTAAAGCAGAACAGCGAGATTTCCAGCGCATATGAAAATGGAGTCGCAAACTTAACATCTGCCCTTCAGTTTTCCATACATATCTGTGTATATTGTGGCACCTTGGTTCAGAGGTAGAACGCCAGCCTTCCAGTTTCACTACATGGGTTTGAGTCTGACTTGAGAACACTGTGTATGCAGCTGCCTATTCACCCAGCTGTGAATGGGTATCTGACCCTATTCCTGCTTGGGAAAGATAAATTAATTGGCAAGGAAAAGAAAGTAGATGCTACCCACATGATTCTGGACTTTCCCTATGACCTTAAGGTTATGGGAAAACTTTCACAGATTTTTACATACTTATAGTTATAATGAGGTGATTTAAAAGGTACAGTTTGTCCCATAACTTTAACATGGGTCATAAGGGATTGAGATTGTAGAGACCTCATTACACACTGGTCAACTATATGAGGGCTGGCCCCAGACCTCTCTATGACTGCTTTACTTTCTCCAGTCATGGACAGGGTTAGGTAATTACTTGCAGGCAGATTAGAGGCCAATGGCACAAATGTTCCCTGGCCGAGCTCAAAGCCATGTGCTCAGCAGATGGGAGTTTAACCTTTAGTTAGATCTTAGCCTGTACATATGTTACAAATCAAAAATGAAAATGTGGCTTAGATCTGCATTGTTTGATTTTGTAATCAGAATCCATTCTGGAAATTGGTGCATGGGTCATTGGCCCTTGCAGTTAAAATCTAATTGGTCATGTCTGGATTGTGATGGGTCAAGCATTTGGAAATTAATATCATAACCACAGTTCAGTGAGTCAGGGTTTTGATGTGTAAATATGCGGGGACAGACAAACCCCTGCAAAGAGAGAGAGAGAGAGAGTAAAGAGAGAAAGATGGATGTGATAAAGAAATCGACAGACAAGAGAAAATTGAACCCCAGCTGTCCTGAAATTTAGTTTTTCTTGACCAGATGAGTTTTGGCCGACTTTTAGGCAGCCTGTTGGGAGACTGGATGGTTATCCAGCACAAGAAAACAACACACCTGTTGTGTTTTTCAGAAAATTTAACAGGAAAAATCCTGTGATCAATGACAATGAACTTTGCTGATCAGTCAACATCATCCATCATGGTAGTAGTCGAAAAGTTGCTTTTAATTGGTCAGTGATTTGTTTTTATCAGACATCCAAGTTTCGTTTCAGCTCATGCACTGAGGAATGCTCCTTCATAAAGTGGGTATCAGTCTGGCACAAATTTCAGTGCCATGCACAAAAAAGAAAAAGAAAAAGAAAATGGTGTGCCAGTGGCATAAGGTGCAGCAAAACATTAACTCTGTGTACTGGATTTGATCCAGAGATTTAGAGTCAGGTAACTCATATAATACATGTATACAGTATAGTCTGTTTGTGAGAATTATTACTACCTCCCCCAGTTTTTTCTTTCCAGATTTTTTTCCCCAGCCAGGAACCTTTAAATAATACAGTTGAAATGTGATCTCTGGCTCTGTTCAATGCACAACTGAGGGTGTGTTTTGCATTTATTTTCTTGTACTCTTGTTGTACATAGTGCTTAGTAGTTTGATAGTGGAGGTAGACAGTCCGGACAGAAGGAAAATAAAAATTTGACCCCCTTACAGACATCGTATCACATTTTACACAGAGCTTAGAAGTTTGACAGTGAAAATAAACAGTCTACGTTGAAGGAAAATAATAATTCTTCCATCTTACAGACACCTTATCACATTTTGCACTGTGCATAGTAGTTTCGTAATGACGACAGACAGACTAGGATGAAGGAAAATAATAATCTGGCCTCCTTACAGACACCTTGTCACATTTTGCACAGCGCATAGTAGTTTGGTAATGGTGACAGACAGACTAGGATGAAGGAAAATAATAATCTGGCCTCCTTACAGACAAATTATCACATTTTCACAGTGATTAGTAGTTTGACAGTGGAGACACAGTCCAGGATAAAGGAAAATAATATTTCTGACCCCTTACAGACACCTTGTCACATTTTACACAGTGCTTAGTAGTTTGACAGTGGAGACAGACAGACTAGGAAGAAGGAAAATAATGATACGGCCCCTTACAGACACATTATCATGTTTTTACACAGCGCTTAGTAGTTTGACAGTGGAGATAGACCCTGTAGAATGAAGGAAAATTATCATCCGGACTCCTTACAGACTCATTATTGCATTTTACATAGTGATTAGTAGATTGATAATGCAGATAATGAGATATACAGTCCAGAAAGAAGGAATTTAATAATTCAGCCCGTTACAGACACCTTATCACATTTTGCACAGAGCTTCATAGTTTGATAATGGAAATATATAGACAGTCTAGGATGAAGTAAAATAATAATTTGGCCTCTTACAGACACATTATCACATTTTGCACAGAGCTTCATAGTTTGATAGTGGAAATAGACAGTCTAGGATGAAGTAAAATAATAATTCAGACCCGTTACAGACACATTATCACATTTTGCACAGAGCTTCATAGTTTGATAGTGGAAATAGACAGTCTAGGATGAAGTAAAATAATAATTCAGCCCCGTTACAGACACATTATCACATTTTGCACAGAGCTTCATAGTTTGATAGTGGAAATAGACAGTCTAGGATGAAGTAAAATAATAATTCAGACCCGTTACAGACACATTATCACATTTTGCACAGAGCTTCATAGTTTGATAGTGGAAATAGACAGTCTAGGATGAAGTAAAATAATAATTTGGCCTCTTACAGACACATTATCACATTTTGCATGGTGCTTAATAGTTTGATAGTGGAAATAGACAGTCTAGGATGAAGTAAAATAATAATTTGGCCCTCTTACAGACACATTATCACATTTTGCATGGTGCTTAATAGTTTGATAGTGGAGACAGACAATTTAGGTTGAAGGAAAATAATAATATAGACAGTGTAGGATAAAGGACAATAATAATTTGGCCCCCTAACAGACACCTTATCACATTTTACACAGTGATTAGTAGATCAATAGTGGAGATAGAGAGTCCAGAAAGAAGGAAAATAATAATAATTCGGACCCCTCACAGACACATTATCACATTTTACACAATGTGTAGTAGTTTGATAGTGATGATAGTCTAGGACGAAGGAAAATAATCATTTGGCCCCCTTACAAGTTTTCTACACCTATTTGCATTTTGTATTGCATTTTGCACAGTGCTTAGTAGTTTGATAGTGGAGATAAACAGTCTAGCATGAAGGAGACAGATAGTCTAGGATAAAGGAAATAATAATATGGCCCCCTTACACTAGTTACAGACATATCATAACATTTTACACTGTGCTTAGTTGTTTGTTAGTGGAAATGGATGAAGGAAAATAATTTTGACCCCCTACAGGCACCTTATTGCATGCACACCATGCTACGCACATGTGATTTTCATTTTTACTGTGTGTGGCAGGAGGAGGTGGACCGCAATGAAGGGGCCCTGGCCTATCAGGTGCTACCCCAAGATGTCAGCAAACAGCTCTTGGAGATGGATGTGGATGATATGCAAAAGTATGACTCTATGTTTTGTTGTTTTTTCCTGAATATGTTTTTACAGTGTTTCTTGTTTCGGTTTGATGACATTCTTTTCCGATATATTCATTTGTTAATTAAAGTGTTATAAGATATGATGTACTTGGTTTACATTTGATATTCTGTCTTGATATTTTTGTCCAAAATGTTTAACTGTACATTTATTCACATATGTATCTATGTTTATGTGTATGTGTGCTTCCATTGTGTGTGTGTGTGTGTGTGTGCACGCGCGCATACACCCATTCATATGTGTGCTTCATCATGTCTTCATGTGTGTGTGGGGTGTGTGTGTGTGTGTGTGTGTGGTGTGTGTGTGTGTGTGTGTGTTGTGTGTGTGTGTGTGTGTGTGATGTATGTTCTTGCAAGTATATATTGTATGTGTGTGTGTATGTATGCATATATGCACATGCACATACACACACACACACACACACACACACACACACACACACACACACACACACACACACACACACACAACACACACACACACACACACACACACACACACACACATATATATATATATATACAAGCAAATGAGAAGAAAATTGATATCATTTCCATGGCTAGTACACTGATCACAGGACCATCACTCCACCACACAGGCCTACCGTTTCATTAATTTTACTGCCTTTGTCATTTCAGGCGACTGTGCTTGTTCTTCAGTCTGAAGCAGTCACCCACAGATTTACGAGAAGCGGCCATCCTAGACTACTACACAAGCGCCGTATGGTGGGCCAAGGAGCAGGGCTTCTCAGAACAACAGATGTCCGGCTTCTTCACAGCAGTACACACATTGTTAGACAATGTCAAAGGTTGGTGTGACATATAGTATTGCTGAAGCGTACAGTACACATATTGTTAGACAATGTCAAAGATGTTTGTGGCATATAGTATTGATGGAGCATTATGAAAAATTGTCCTGTGTGTTTAGTAATAAGAAGAACATTGTGCATGTGCCATGATAAAAATTCTGGTATTTTAAAGTAATGATGATAATAATAATAATAATAATAATTACAACAACAACAATAACAACAACAAAATATTAATAATAATAATAATAACAACAACAATAATGATAATAATAATAATGGATGATGATGATAATGATAATAATAAGAATGATAAGAATGATAACAATAGTAACAACAACAACAACAATAATAATAAATAATAATGATAATAATAATAATAATAATAATTTCACCTATACAGCGCAAACAGTCCATGCCAAAAGCATGCTCGCTGCATTTTAATGGAAAAGAACTCACCGAGAGAAAACGCTGAGCTAGATACACTCAGTATACTAGACATCTGACTCTTGACCCAAACTGTTGTACTGTATCTGTCTCCCTAACACAGACACACACACACACACACACACACACACACACACACACACACACACACACACACACACACACACACACACACACACACACACACACACACACACACACACACACAATACACGCACACACCACACACACACACACACACACACACACACAATACACGCACACATACACACACACACACACAAACACAAAGTGTCAATATGTGTATGCATGTGTGTATGTATGTGTGTGTTTGTGTATGCATAGTGTGTGTGTGTGTGTGTTGTGTGTGGTGTGTGTGTGTGTGTGTGTGTATGCATGTTGTGTGGGGTGTGTGTGTGTGTGTATGCATGTGTGTGTGTGTGTGTGTGTGTGTGTGTGTGTATGCATGTGTGTGTGTGTGTGTGTGTGTGTGTGTGTGTGTGTGTGTGTGGTGTGTAAGCGCACATGTATGTGTGTATGTGAGCATGAATGAATGAATAATGAATAATTTTTGTGCATATGTGCTTTCAATTTAAATCAGATAATTGAAGCAATCGGTCTGACTATACACAATTTTTACCAATAATCCCTTTTCCTCAACATAACATGATAACATTGATAGTAAGATTCATCCCCCTGTTGGTTTACAGATAAACAGATGACACTAGTGGAGAACGTGCTGGAACTGAAGAAAATGATGGTCGGCATTGGCACAGAGGGTGCAGGGGGTCTGCCCAGTGGGGGCATGGAGTTTCTGGATGAGGCACAAGCACAGGCCGTCTCCAAATACATATTTAACAGGTAAGCGTTTAGAGCATGTTTCTTTCGCATGTTCAGTCTCCAGGGTTGCTGCGGACTTTTGAGATAAAATTCAGGGAGATTTCTAGGACTTTTCAAGACCATTTTGTGAAAATCCGTGTGTGAAAATCCAGAAGGTGTGTTACACAGAAAGCAAGGTATTTGATGAACATCAGAGTGCTTCATCATCTGTCTCCATTGACGTGGTGACGGTGGGAGCTCCGCTCTTTGTCATGAAGTATCACCAGGCGGCACGGTCTCTGCTCCTGTGTGATGTCATGGAGCCCCAGTTTGCAGGCGTCAGTGATGTTGTCCATAAGGATTTTGCTGCTTTCCTTGTTTTCTCTTTGCCTCGACTCTCCCCTTGCAGGACTGATGTCATCAAGTCGGTTCTTGTGTTTCTGTTCATGTGCCTGATATACTTCAATTTTCATTTGTTAAAAAAAATAGCTTTTATTCGAAGATTAGACAAGTAAACTCGTATATTGCCACTATCTGGATGGTTTGGATACTAATTTTTACAGACTCGAGTGCCAGACTCAGTGTGTTATTCATGAATGTTTTTTTCCCCTAAATTCATACTCCATTTTCAAGATTTTCAAAGAGGTTTGAAGAGTGAATTCCTGATTTATTAAATTTCAAGGAATTTCAGCATCTTGAGAAAGGCAACTGAGGGATTTTCCAGGAGCGTAGGAACCCTGAACCTCAAAATATGTGTTCAGCATTGTGTGTTTAGGTTGTTTTGTTTTGTTTGTTTTGTTACATTACATTAGGTTACATTATTTTTGTGGTTTATGTTATGTTATGTTATGTTATGTTATGTTATGTATGTTATGTTTATGTTATGTTATGTCATGCCTATGCTATGCTATGCTATGTTATGCTATGTTACACTATGCTTTATGGTATGGTATGGTATGGTATGGAATGGTATATGGTATGGTATGGTATGGTATGGTATAGTATGGGTGTGTGTTGTGTTGTGTTGTGTTTGTGGCGGGGCGGGCAGGGCGTGGCGTGTTGTGTTGTGTTTGTTGTGTTGTGTTGTGTCATGTCGTGTCATGTCATGTTATGTCATGTTATGGTATGTTATGCTATGCTATGCTGTTTTTTGCTGCCCCATCTCCTGCATCCATACATGAGTCAGTACCTCCTCAACACACCTCCACATATACTGAAACTAAGGTCAGCATGAGAGCAGGGCATGAAGGGCCACAGAATCTGGGACAGTTTTTCGCAGTGCTGTGATGATGAGAATATGATGCTACAGAGTTCCATTTTGGATTGAGACTGCATGACAGCACAGTACTCTACTTTCATGATATATCCTAGTGAGTTTTGTTGTTGTTGTTGATTTTTTAATTCGTAAATAACTGTTCTTTATTCAAATTACTTGTATTGAACTTTTGCTGTTTTGATTTTACAAAATGTCTGAATGTGTGTAGCAGCCTGTGCCTGTTTTAGGCGAAATTATAATTTTGATCATTGCTGTATTTTCAGCTTATTCCAGCACTACAGACTATACGAGTACATGTTCTGCAACTCCCAGGATGAGGAGATCATTGGAACCGATGTAAGTGTTTACAGCATCATTTGAGGATTTGATACCGTTTTGTAACAGACTAAGTGTTTTCAACATCATTTGAGGATTTGCAACTGTTTTGCAACAGCTTAAGTGTTTGAGGATTTGATACTGTTTTCCAATAGCTTAAGTGTTTTCAACATCATTTGAGGATTTGATACTGTTTTGCAACAACTGAAGTGTTTGAGGATTTGATACTGTTTTGCAACAGCTTAAGTGTTTGCAACATCATTTGAGGATTTTATATTGTTTTGCAACAACTGAAGTGTTTTCAACATAATTTGAGGATTTGATACTGTTTTCCAACAGCTTAAGTGTTTTCAACATCATTTAAGGATTTGATACTGTTTTCCAACAGCTTAAGTGTTTTCAACATCATTTAAGGATTTGATACTGTTTTCCAACAACTGAAGTGTTTGAGGATTTGATACGGTTTTGCAACAGCTTAAGTGTTTGAGGATTTGATACGGTTTTGCAACAACTGAAGTGTTTGAGGATTTGATACGGTTTTCCAACAACTTAAGTGTTTGCAACATCATTTGAGGATTTGATACTGTTTTGCAATAGCTTAAGTGTTTGCAACATCATTTAAGGATTTGATACTGTTTTGCAACAACTTAAGTGTTTTCAACATCATTTGAGGATTTGATACTGTTTTCCAACAAGTTAAGTGTTTTCAACATCACTTGAGGATTTGATACTGTTTTGCAACAACTTAAGTGTTTTCAACATCATTTGAGGATTTGATACTGTTTTGCAACAGCTTAAGTGTTTGCAACATCATTTGAGGATTTGATACTGTTTTCCAACTGCTGAAGTGTTTGCAACATCACTTGAGGATTTGATACTGTTTTCCAACAGCTTAAGTGTTTTCAACATCATTTGAGGATTTGATACCGTTTCACAACAGCTGAAGTGTTTGCAACATCATTTGAGGATTTGATACTGTTTTCCAACAGCTGAAGTGTTTGCAACATCATTTGAGGATTTTTTTTTCTTTCAAACTTATTTTCAATTTGTTTTTGGCAAGACACAAATATAAACAATATTTGATGAACATTATATGTGATATCATTCAGAAAACTGAACAAGATTTGTATACAATGGGTTGAGCAAATCATCTCTATTAATCTGTTATATTTTTTTAAACAATACAAAAGTCATTTAATTTGTACAGTTTTATATTTTAGTTTTTGTTTTTGTTTCTCTCGGGTAGTGGTCAGGGAAGTGAGATAATATGATAAAGAGTAATAGGGACAAGAGTCAGATAAATACAAGTAGTGAGATAATATGATAAAGAAGAAGAGGGACAAGAGTCAGATAAATGCAAGTAGTCAGATAATATGATAAAGAAGAAGAGGGACAAGAGTCAGATAAATGCAAGTAGTGAGATAATATGATAAAGAAGAAGAGGGACAAGAGTCAGATAAATGCAAGTAGTGAGATAATATGATAAAGAAGAAGAGGGACAAGAGTCAGATAAATGCAAGTAGCGAGATAATATGATAAAGAAGAAGAGGGACAAGAGTCAGATAAATGCAAGTAGCGAGATAATATGATAAAGAAGAAGAGGGACAAGAGTCAGATAAATGCAAGTAGTGAGATAATATGATAAAGAAGATGGACAAGAGTCAGATAAATGCAAGTAGTGAGATAATATGATAAAGAAGAAGAGGGACAAGAGTCAGATAAATGCAAGTAGTGAGATAATATGATAAAGAAGATGGACAAGAGTCAGATAAATGCAAGTAGTGAGATAATATGATAAAGAAGAAGAGGGACAAGAGTCAGATAAATGCAAGTAGTGAGATAATATGATAAAGAAGATGGACAAGAGTCAGATAAATGCAAGTAGTGAGATAATATGATAAAGAAGAAGGACAAGAGTCAGATAAATGCAAGTAGTGAGATAATATGATAAAGAAGATGGACAAGAGTCAGATAAATGCAAGTAGTGAGATAATATGATAAAGAAGAAGAGGGACAAGAGTCAGATAAATGCAAGTAGTGAGATAATATGATAAAGAAGAGGGACAAGAGTCAGATAAATGCAAGTAGTGAGATAATACAATAAAGAAGAAGAGGGACAAGAGTCAGATAAATGCAAGTAGTGAGATAATATGATAAAGAAGAAGAGGGACAAGAGTCAGATAAATGCAAGTAGCGAGATAATATGATAAAGAAGAAGAGGGACAAGAGTCAGATAAATGCAAGTAGTGAGATAATATGATAAAGAAGAAGAGGGACAAGAGTCAGATAAATGCAAGTAGTGAGATAATATGATAAAGAGTAAGAGGAACAAGAGTCATATAAATGCAAGTAGTGAGATAATATGATAAAGAAGAGGGACAAGAGTCAGATAAATGCAAGTAGTGAGATAATATGATAAAGAGTAAGAGGGACAAGAGTCAGATAAATGCAAGTAGTGAGATAATATGATAAAGAAGAAGAGGGACAAGAGTCAGATAAATGCAAGTAGTGAGATAATATGATAATATGATACTATTGCATGCATAAACACACACACACGCATGCAAACATAGCACATGCACACACTCACACACACACACACACACACACACCACACACACACATTCTTACAAACACACATGCGCACAGCAACGCACATGCACGCGTACACACACACACACACGTACGCAAGCACACACACGCAGCAATATATAAACACAGTATGCCTCTTTATTCATATGAAAAATCTGTTAATCTTTCTTCATTACATAAGTCAGTGTTTAAATTTTAATATTCTGTGGTTTCTTATGTGTCTTCTTACTTGTATAGCTTTAATGTTTGTTGTTATCTTATTGTGTATGTAATTGTGAACATTTTTTATCACCTTTTGCCTTTCTTGCGAAATGTAAAGCGCTGGTGAGCATGTTTTATATGGACTATGCGCTATACAAATAAACATTATTATTATTATTATTATTATTATAAAGAAGAAGAGGGACAAGAGTCAGATAAATACAAGTAATCCAGTAAATGACTAAACATGATGGATGTTGGATTGTGCAGCTGGAGGTGGAAGTGGCCAAGTCAGCATCTCTACCATTCCCACCTCCCCTGGACGAAGGTATTGAGGACGACAAGTACGAAGCCTTCGTCAAAACACCGCCTCCAAGCCCAATACCAGTGGTATGCAAACTAATTTTGTTTGTTTGTTTGTTTGTTTTGGAGGGGTGTTGGGGTTTGGTCACAGTGGTTTCAACAAGTATCAAGCCTTTTCAAAACACCACCTCCAAGCCTCACACAAGTGTTATGCAAACTAAATTTTCTCTGTGTGTGTGGTTTTTGTTGTTGTTGTTGTTGTTTGTTTTGTTTTGTCTTTTTTGTTGCTGTTGTTGTTGTTGTTTTTCTATGGTGGTTTTGGTTGGTACGTACAATGATTTGAACAAGTACGAAGCCTTCATCAAAACACCGCCTCCAAGCCCCACAGTGTGTAGTGGTATGGAAACAATTTTTTTTTTTTGGGGGGGGGGATGGTGGTGGTGTTTGGTCACTATGGTTTCAACAACTAGGAAGCCATTGTCAAAACACTGCCACCAAGCCACACACCAGTTGCATGCAAACTAAGTTTTGTTGTTGTTTTCTTTTTCGGGAGTGGGGGTGGGGGTGGTGGTGTTCACAGTGGTTTCAACAAATATGAAGCCTTTGTCAAAACACCATCTCCAAGCCCCACTCCGGTGGTACGCAAACAAAGGTGTTTTTCTTCTTTTTTGGAGGGGGAGGGGGGTGTTGGTCACAATGGTTTCAACAAGTATGAATCCTCTGTCAAAAGACCTCCAAGCCCCACACCGGTGGTATGCAAACTAAGTTCTTTTTTGTGGGGTGTGTGGTGGAGGGGGAATTGGGTCAGAATAGTTTCAGCAAGTATGAAGCCTTCATCAAAACACAGCTGTCAAGCCCCTCACCAGTGGTATGCAAACTAAGGGTTTTTTTTTTGTTTGTTTGGGTTTTTTTTTTTTTTTTGGCGGGGGGATGTTTGGTCACAATGGTTTCAACAAGTACAAAGCCTTCATCAAAACACCACCTGAGAGCCCCACACCGGTGGTATGCAAATTGAATTTTTCCATTTTTGGACTGATGGGGTTCAAACCCACAACTTCCCACTCAGTAGTCCATTGAGCTGACCACTTAACCATATGTTCCTTTTTTGAAGGTAAGATGCACACATACACATATCATTTACATGTAACCAAGATTATTTTAGTGGTAGGCTAAAATACTGGTATAAAATATAGGTATAAAATATAGACTAGGTAATACATAGTCTAGGTAGGGCCTGAGGACCTGGCCAGCTCATGGGTTTATATGCAAGCTTAAGGATTGTGCCATGATCACCATACACATGGCACCTGTGACGTTAGCGCATATGGAATTCATTCCCAGCGTGGAGATATCATCTTGAGAAACTGAAACTGAAATTGAAACTTAACCATGGTCACTGGTTGGTTACTTTTGGATGTTTGACAGCCTCAGGAAAAGAGGGAGGAAGGTGAAGGAGAGCAGGCAACCAAGGAATCATCAGCCATTGATCTGGATTCCGACGTCTTCACCAAACTGTCCATGCAGGATGTCAAAGAGGTTGTGGAGAGTGTGGCTGCCGAGATGCTGGGTGGTTTGCAGGTAAGCCTAGAAATTTTGTTTGGTTGGTTTTTTTGTTTTTGCTTTTTTTTTGTTTTGTTTTGTGTTACAGCTTCGATTGTTCATTGGCCTTGTTAACCCTTTGACTCCCACACCCTATTCACCAACTACAAAAACTTAACCCTTTGATGCCCTCCCCACCAGCTTCCTGCAGGAAGCTGGTGTAAAGGGGGAGAGAATCAAAGGGTTAAGTTTTTACTTTGCTAGCATGGTTGGCAATGCAGGATGCTGGTGGACAGGGTGCGGGAGACAAAGGATTAATTCCTTGCACTCCCTCACCCTGTCCACCAGATTCCTCAGGAAACGGGTGGGTAAGGTGGAGAATACGATCAAGATATTTGGGAGCTGTTTTTGTGTGTGCGTGTGGTTACTGATGTGCTTTTGGATGTAATACAAAAATGTGTAAGAGTGGATAATTGAAAGGCATGACCGTTGTGTTGTTTTTAAATCCAAAAATTCTGTTGGCTTTGTGTGTGTGTGTGTGTGTGTGTGTGTGTGTGTGTGTGTGTGTGTTGTGTGTGTGTGTGTGTGTGTGTGTATGTGTATGTGTGTGTTGTGTGTGTGTGTGTGTGTGTGTGTGTGTGTGTGTGTGTGTGTGTGTGTGTGTTTTTAATGATACGGGAAATGTTTAGCTCAAACTATCCATTAACCTTCTTTGCACGGTTTTGAAGCAATCTGTATGCCCTGATGTGATAGGAAAACCAAGTGTCTGAAAGTTGGTGTTTCGGGGATATGCTCATCTTTTTACAGCTTAACTGTTCATTAGTTTTGTTAAGTATTTTGATAGTTCTTTGTACCTACAAGCTTTGGACTTGATTGGAAACTAAGTGGGTGATGGGAAGTTAAGTATGAAGTGGTAAGTGATTTCTTGATATGTTTAAGATTTTCCCTTTTTTTCCTTCAGTGAACTATGGGTGGGATTGTTGACATATTTATGGGGTTTTCTTTTCAATCAATTTTAAACAGAACAAAAAACTTTATGGTTTATATAGGCTGTAGACAATTTCATGGTATCAGTGTACCTGCAGTCATCTTTTCAATTTTGTTGTTGTTATGTATATTGGTTTTTGTAAGATGCTTGGAATACAAAGATGCGCACTTTTTGTTAGAGATTTTTATGTCTTGTTTGTAATTTCTAAGCTTGTTTTGTTTATAATCTCTAAGTCTTTGTTGTTTGCAATGTCTAAGTCTTTGTTTCGTTTGTTGCAGAATGAGGTTGCCATAAAGCTCAGAGAAAAAGAGAACGCCATACTGGCGAAAATCAACAAAATTCACAATGTCACAGATAACTGAATTGTACATGGACATTTTTGTCAAATCTTATGTTTCAAATTTGAAAGAACATATGTGCATTTTGTTTTGTTGAAATATTTTGTTAATATACGGTTCATTTTATAAGTTTTCTTACTCGCTCACTAACTGGCAATGTCAACGTCTACTAGACCTAAGGACTCTGTGTGACTGTTCTTCCGTCCGCTGCTTCTGTGATATACAAGTACTGAAATTATTATAGTTATTCAATGAACAACCAACAGTACAAGGTGATGGTTCTTATATTTTGCATTCTTAATATGAACGCCTCTGTTCCTTACTGAATTCTGTGTGTGTGTGTGTGTGTGTGTGTGTGTGTGTGTGTGTGTGTGTGTGTGGTGTGTGTGTGTGTGTGTGTGTTGTGTGTGTGTGTGTGTTCATTCGTTCTTTGATTTAACATCTTTTCACAATGAGTGAAATTAGACGAGTGAGTCTGAGTGTGTGTGCATGTATGTGTGTGTGTGTGTGTGTGTGTGCGTGTGCGTGTGCGTGTGGTTTCACATATACATAAAAGATTTATTATATCTACATGTGTTGTGCGTGCATTTGGAAAACATTGTGCGCCTGTATGCAGGTGCCTGTGCATATGTATGAACGGTTGATGAATAACTAATATTCTATTTAAACTGGGAACAAAGTTTTCATTCATCAAGTTTGTTTTTTACTATACTTTGGAACGCTTGTATCATTGACATGAGTTTATATTTTTGTTGACTTAAGATGTAAATACTTTTGTCTGTCAAAATTTTTGAGTTCAACTTCTTTTTGCCATTCAGGGAAAAAAAATAAAGTAAGAGATGTGCTGCAATGCTGAGTTTGTGTGTGTGTGTGTGTGTGTGTGTGTGTGTGTGTGCGCGTGCGTGTGCATGCATGTGTGTGTGTGCGTGTGGTGTGTGTGTGCGCGCGCGCTCACACATGACATATGTGTGCATGTCTCAGTAACTGTAAATATCCTTATATACGCAATCATGCCTCTACACACACACTCACACACACACACGACATGCAACACACACACACACACACACACACACACACACTCTTAAAAATATTCACCACACAAGACTCTATGGGTATCCTTTATAATCTATTTTCGTTTACGTCGGAATCTGGTGAAAGTCAACAGATTCAAAGATACAAATAATTTCAGAAAGTGAATTTTTCAACCAATCTGCATTTCAACTGGCTTTTTCCAACCACATACAACTGGAAACATTCTATGTTCAACCTTCTGCATCTCACAAGCAATAATATGTATGTAAACTTATGCATCTGTCCGTACGTGATTATGTCTGTATCGGATTGTGACACCATGCCAACCTGAGCATCCAGGCACAAAATGCTGAACACTCAATGGACACACACACACACACACACACACACTGAGCGAACAGTTTTTGTTAAGTCAGATATAGCACACTTCATTTGATGAGTTTGAGAACTCCCTTCACCATCAGCCCAATGCCATCAAAGATTCTGTGGATTGCCGTCTCACACATGAAGGCTGGGGTGGTCACGACCTTGTTGCCTTCGTCCACGTGGCTCTCCTGTAGGTCAGTCAAGGGAAAAGTGCTTGGGTTCGGAATAAGTATAAAAACACAAGTTTTGCATATCCTCATTCTGATGGATCTTTCATACTCAATTTTTGTATTCACAATCGTATTCATTTCTTTTTGTCAAAAAAGGATTTACCATGTGAAATTCTTCGTGGACCTTTCATATTTATATGCATTTCTTTTTGTCACTATGGATTTATTTAACCTGTGAAACCCTTCATGGATCTTTCATGTTCATATCAATTTATATTTGACACAATGGATTTACCATGCGAAACTCTTGATGGATCTTTCATTTTCATATTCATTTCTTTTTGTTGCAATGGATTTCTGATCGCATGACCTACGTATTTCAGCTTTCCTTTGTTGATCTCTGTTAACCGTTGGCACTTAACATTCTGTTCCTTTAATATGTTATTGTTTGTTCTTCTGTCTGTCCATTTGACTCTGAAAGTCGTCTATACAGCCACATTTCTGCTGAGAAGTCATCTTCACAGCCACATTTCTGCTGAGAAGTCATCTATAGAGCCACATTTCTGCTGAGAAGTCATCTACAGCCACATTTCTGCTGAGAAGTCATCTATAGAGCCACATTTCTGCTGAGAAGTCATCTATACAGCCACATTTCTGCTGAGAAGTCATCTATACAGCCACATTTCTGCTGAGAAGTCATCTATACAGCCACATTTCTGCTGAGAAGTCATCTATACAGCCACATTTCTGCTGAGAAGTCATCTATACAGCCACATTTCTGCTGAGAAGTCATCTATACAGCCACATTTCTGCTGAGAAGGTCATCTATACAGCCACATTTCTGCTGAGAAGTCATCTATACAGCCCCATTTCTGCTGAGAAGTCGTCTATACAGCCACATTTCTGCTGAGAAGTCATCTACAGCCACATTTCTGCTGAGAAGTCATCTATACAGCCACATTTCTGCTGAGAAGTCTTCTATAGAGCCACATTTCTGCTGAGAAGTCATCTACAGCCACATTTCTGCTGAGAAGTCGTCTATACAGCCACATTTCTGCTGAGAAGTCGTCTATACAGCCACATTTCTGCTGAGAAGTCGTCTATACAACCACATTTCTGCTGAGAAGTCGTCTATACAGCCACATTTCTGCTGAGAAGTCATCTATACAGCCACATTTCTGCTGAGAAGTCATCTATACAGCCACATTTCTGCTGAGAAGTCGTCTATACAGCCACATTTCTGCTGAGAAGTCGTCTATACAGCCACATTTCTGCTGAGAAGTCGTCTATACAGCCACATTTCTGCTGACAAGTCATCTATACAGCCACATTTCTGCTGAGAAGTCATCTATACAGCCACATTTCTGCTGAGAAGTCATCTATACAGCCACATTTCTGCTGAGAAGTCTTCTATACAGCCACATTTCTGCTGAGAAGTCGTCTATAGAGCCACATTTCTGCTGAGAAGTCTTCTATACAGCCACATTTCTGTTGAGAAGTCGTCTACACAGCCACATTTCTGCTGAGAAGTCTTCTATACAGCCACATTTCTGCTGAGAAGTCATCTATACAGCCACATTTCTGCTGAGAAGTCGTCTTACAGCCACATTTCTGCTGAGAAGTCATCTATACAGCCACATTTCTGCTGAGAAGTCTTCTATAGAGCCACATTTCTGCTGAGAAGTCGTCTATACAGCCACATTTCTGCTGAGAAGTCGTCTATACAGCCACATTTCTGCTGAGAAGTCGTCTATAGAGCCACATCTCTGCTGAGAAGTCGTCTATAGAGCCACATTTCTGCTGAGAAGTCGTCTACAAGCCACATTTCTGCTGAGAAGTCATCTATACAGCCACATTTCTGCTGAGAAGTTGTCTATACAGCTACATTTCTGCCGAGAAGTCGTCTATACAGCCACATTTCTGCCGAGAAGTCGTCTATACAGCCACATTTCTGCTGAGAAGTCTCTATACAGCCACATTCCTGCTGAGAAGTCGTCTATACAGCCACATTCCTGCTGAGAAGTCATCTATAAGCCACATTTCTGCTGAGAAGTCATCTACAGCGCCACATTTCTGCTGAGAAGTCATCTATACAGCCACATTTCTGCTGAGAAGTCGTCTATACAGCCCATTTCTGCATGAGAAAGTTGTCTATACAGCTACATTTCTGCCGAGAAGTCGTCTATACAGCCACATTTCTGCCGAGAAGTCGTCTATAAGCCACATTTCTGCTGAGAAGTCATCTATACAGCCACATTCCTGCTGAGAAGTCGTCTATACAGCCACATTCCTGCTGAGAAGTCATCTATAAGCCATATTTCTGCTGAGAAGTCATCTACAGCGCCACATTTCTGCTGAGAAGTTGTCTATACAGCCACATTTCTGCTGAGAAGTCGTCTATACAGCCACATTTCTGCTGAGAAGTCGTCTATACAGCCACATTTCTGCTGAGAAGTTGTCTATACAGCCACATTTCTGCTGAGAAGTCGTCTATACAGCCACATTTCTGCTGAGAAGTCATCTATAGAGCCACATTTCTGCTGAGAAGTCGTCTATACAGCCACATTTCTGCTGAGAAGTCATCTACAGCGCCACATTTCTGCTGAGAAGTTGTCTATACAGCCACATTTCTGCTGAGAAGTCATCTATAGAGCCACATTTCTGCTGAGAAGTTGTCTATACAGCCACATTTCTGCTGAGAAGTCGTCTATACAGCCACATTTCTGCTGAGAAGTCATCTACAGCGCCACATTTCTGCTGAGAAGTCATCTATACAGCCACATTTCTGCTGAGAAGTCGTCTATACAGCCACATCTCTGCTGAGAAGTCGTCTACAGCGCCACATTTCTGCTGAGAAGTCATCTATAGAGCCACATTTCTGCTGAGAAGTCGTCTATAGAGCCACATTTCTGCTGAGAAGTCGTCTACAGCGCCACATTTCTGCTAAGAAGTCGTCTATACAGCCACATCTCTGCTGCACTGATTTTATTTTCCTCATCTTTTAATGTCCAGGCTTCACAACCATATGTTAAAAACAGGCCAAATCAAAATTTTCAGGATTCTTAATTTGAAATCTTTGGGAAGCCCTCTTGTCTTTCGATACACTGTTTAACTCCTTAAGTTGAGACAGAGTAATAAAAAAGGAAATTTTTCAAAGTTTTGTTACATAAAACAAGTCCAAGTTGACATTAAACGGTCACCATACAAAGGATACAGTGACATCCTTCGTGACGTGCGTGCAGTCCATGGAACCAATGGCGACAGCGGTGCCAGCATAGGGCCACTTGCCCCCCTCCTCCTGGTCAGACCCCACGGTGACTTCGCAGCCAGGTAACAACCTGGCCGCCAGAACTGGGGCTATGCAGCACAACCTGCATGACACAAAACATTCTGTGGCTATGCAACACAACTTTTAGTATCATTATCATTATTAACAACCCTTTGACTCCTGCACCTTATCCACCAGCTTCCTGCATTGTCGACCATGCTAGCAAACCAAAACTTAACCATTTAATTCCCTCACCCTACCAACCAGCTTCGTGTGTCTTGTCAACCATGCTAGCAAAACAAAAACTTAACAGTTTAATTCCCTCACCCTACCAACCAGCTTTCTGCATTGTCAACCATGTTAGTAAAACAAAAACTTACCCTTTTCATTGTTAACCATGTTAGTGAAATAAAAACTGAATCCTTTGATTCCCTCACCCTATCCACCAGCTTCCTGCACTGTCAACCATGCTATCAAAGCAAAAATTTAACAGTTTAATTCCCTCACCCTATCAACCAGCTTCATGCGTCTTGTCAACCATGCTAGTATAACAAAAACTCACCCTTTTCATTGTTAACCATGTTAGTGAAATAAAAACTGAACCCTTTGATTCCCTCACCCTATCCACCAGCTTCCTGCACTGTCAACCATACTATCAAAGCAAAAACTTAACCGTTTAATTCCCTCATCCTATCTACCTACTTCCTGTAGAAAATGGGGTGGGGGGGAGGGAGTCAAAGGTTAAATTTCTGCTTTGCTAGCATGGTTGACAATGCAGGATGCTGGTGGATAGGGTGAGGGAGTCAATGGATTAAGGTGGCGTAGAAAATGGGGAAAGGAGGCTGAGCACAAAGGATATCTCGTTAAATGCAATAATCAATGGACATCTCGTTAAATGCAATAATCAATGGGTATCTCGTTAAATGCAATAATCAATGGGCATCTCGTTAAATGCAATAATCCATGGATATCTTGTTAAATGCAATAATCAACGGATATCTCATTAAATGCAGTAATCAAAGGATATCTCGTTAAATGCAATAATCAAAGGATACCTCGTTAAATGCAATAATCAAAGGATATCTCGTTAAATGCAATAATCAACGGATATCTCATTAAATGCAGTAATCAAAGGATATCTCGTTAAATGCAATAATCAAAGGATACCTCGTTAAATGCAATAATCAAAGGATATCTCGTTAAATGCAATAATCAACGGATATCTCATTAAATGCAGTAATCAAAGGATATCTCGTTAAATGCAATAATCAAAGGATACCTCGTTAAATGCAATAATCAAAGGATACCTCGTTAAATGCAATAATCAAAGGATATCTCGTTAAATATCAAAGGATACCTCGTTAAATGCAATAATCAAAGGATATCTCGTTAAATGCAATAATCAAAGGATATCTCGTTAAATGCAATAATCAAAGGATATCTTGTTAAATGCAAAGTCCTTGAAAAAATTGTTCTCGCACAGATCTCTGATCATATCACCGCCAACAACCTCTCTTACCCTTATCAGTCGGCTTATCGCACTGGACAAAGCCCTGAAACTGCTCTTGTAAAAATTGCAAATGATATTCTGACTGCTCTTGATCAAAATCAAATCTCTCTTCTATCTCTCCTTGATCTCTCGGCTGCATTCGACACCATCGACCATTCTATCATGCTCACACGTCTCCATAAAGTGTTCGGTATCTCTGACATCGCTCTGTCTTGGTTCCAGTCCTACCTCTCCAATCGCACTCAAACAGTCTCTGTCTGTTGTTCATCCTCTGCACCCGCTACCCTCCAGTTTGGTGTGCCCCAAGGCTCTGTTTTAGGTCCCATCCTATTTGTGCTGTACACACAACCCTCTCTGAAACTATACTTCTGGTTCCCTCCCACAACTGCCCTCTATAATCAGACAAACCCAAGGCTGCATTTCTGATGTTCACTCCTGGATGACTGTAAACAAACTTCAACTCAACCCCATTAAAACTGAACTTAGCCTTATCTCTCCCACCACATTGGCTAAGTGTTCTTCCCTTCCTCTGTCCGTCTCTCTGCTTGGATCTGACATTCCACTATCTTCCACTGTCCGCAATCTTGGAGTCACTCTTGATAACACCCTGTCCTTTGAAAAACACGTCCAGAATGTTTGCAGATTATGCTATCTTGAGATACGCAGAATTTCTTCTATTCGCAATATCCTCTCTGTCGAAGCCACCAAAACTCTCCTCTGTGCCTTTGTTCTCTCTCGTCTCGACTACTGCAACTCCCTCCTCTCGGGCTGTCCTTTCTCTCTCATTCAAAAGCTTCAAAAAGTTCAAAACAATGCTGCTAGGCTCATCTTCAGAAAATCTCGTTCCTCTCATGTCACTCCTCTTCTCAAATCTCTTCACTGGTTACCTGTTGAAAAGAGAATTCGCTACAAGATTGCTTTGTTATGTTTTAAGTCTCTCAACGGTCTTGCACCCCTTACATCTCTGACCTCCTCCATCTGTACACCCCCTCTCGTCAACTTCGTTCCTCGGCTGATACTTGTACCTTCCGCATACCATACTGTCGCACTAAAACCTATGGTCAACGCTCCTTTTCCTATCAGGCCCCTGTAATCTGGAATCAGCTCCCTGTCTCTGTTCGCCACTCTGCAACTCTCACTTCTTTCAAGTCCTCTCTGAAAACCCATCTCTTCCAGTCCCTCTCATGATACTTATAAAGACTCTACCACCTAACTTCCCCAAATCCCCCCTTGTTGTCTTTTGAGCCTTGAATGTCGGCTGGTGTGTGTGTGCGTGTGTGTGTGTGTGTGTGTGTGTGTGTGTGTGTGTGTGTGTGTGTGTGTGTGTGTGTGTGTGTGTGTGTGTGTGTGTGTGTGTGTGTGTGTGTGTTTGGTTGTGTCTGCGTGATACCTGTAAGCGCTTAGGGCTCTTGTTTTCATCAGATTAGGCGCTATATAAATGCCCTTTATTATTATTATTATTATAATAATCAATGGATATCTCGTTAAATGCAATAATCAAAGGATATCTCGTTAAATGCAATAATCAATGGACATCTCATTAAATGCAATAATCAATGGATATCTCGTTAAACGCAATAATCAAAGGATATCTCGTTAAATGCAATAATCAATGGATATCTCGTTAAATGCAATAATCAATGGATATTTCGTTAAATGCAATAATCAAAGGATATCTTGTTAAATGCAATAATCAAACGATATCTGGTTAAATGCAATACTCTATGGATATCTAGTTAAATGCAATAATCAAAGGATATCTCGTTAAATGCAATAATCAAAGGATATCTCGTTAAATGCAATAATCAAAGGGTATCTCGTTAAATGCAATAATCAAAGGATGTCTCGTTAAATGCAATAATCAAAGAATATCTCGTTAAATGCAATAATCAAAGGATATCTCGTTAAATGCAATAATCAATGGGTATCTCGTTAAATGCAATAATCAAAGGATATCTCGTTAAATACAATAATCAAAGGATATCTCGTTAAATGCAATAATCAAAGGATATCTCGTTAAATGCAATAATCAAAGGATATCTCGTTAAATGCAATAATCAAAGAAAGAAACAAACCAGGAAAGAGGAAGCATGATAACAAAACGTCTGTGAACAGAAACAGCAAAGGCCACACGCGCCACTCACCCGATGGGCTTTTTTGCCTGATGGAACTCTTTAATAACTCGTTTGACGTCGGCATCCACAGCCATGGCCGTTCCATCCACAGCAAAGGTACAGCTGCACACATAACCTACAGCTGCACACATAACCTACAGCTGCACACATAACCTACAGCTGTACACATAACCTACAGCTGCACACATAACCTACAGCTGCACACATAACCTACAGCTGCACACATAACCTACAGCTGCACACATAACCTACAGCTGCACACATAACCTACAGCTGCACACATAACCTACAGCTGCACACATAACCTACAGCTGCACACATAACCTACAGCTGCACACATAACCTACAGCTGCACACATAACCTATAGCTGCACACATAATCTACAGCTGCACACACAACCGACAGCTGCACACATAACCTACAGCTGCACGCACAACCGACAGCTGCACACATAACCTACAGCTGCACACACAACCGACAGCTGCACACATAACCTACAGCTGCACGCACAACCGACAGCTGCACACATAACCTACAGCTGCACACAAAACTGTACACATAACAGCTGCACACATAACAGACAGCTACACACATAACAGACAGCTGCACACATAACAGACAGCTGCACACATAACAGACAGCTACACACATAACAGACAGCTACACACATAACAGACAGCTGCACACATAACAGACAGCTGCACACATAAACTGTCACAAACAGACCAGCTACACACATAACAGACAGCTGCACACATAACAGACAGCTACACACATAACAGACAGCTACACACATAACAGACAGCTACACACATAACAGACAGCTACACACATACACAGACAGCTACACACATAACAGACAGCTACACACATAACAGACAGCTGCACACATAACTGCTACACCATAACAGACAGCTGCACACATAACTGTACACATAACAGACAGCTGCACACATAACTGTACACATAACAGACAGCTGCACACATAACTGCACACATAACTGCACACATAACAGACAGCTGCACACATAAAACTGTACACATAACAGACAGCTGCACACATAACTGTACACATAACAGACAGCTACACACATAACAGACAGCTGCACACATAACTGCACACATAACAGACAGCTACACACATAACAGTACAGCTACACACATAACTGCACACATAACAGACAGCTACACACATAACAGACAGCTACACACATAACAGACAGCTACACACATAACAGACAGCTACACACATAAACAGACAGCTACACACATAACAGACAGCTGCACACATAACATGCACACATAACAGACAGCTCACACAATAACAGACAGCTACACACATAACAGACAGCTACCACACATAACAGACAGCTGCACACATAAACTGTACACATAACAGACAGCTACACACATAACAGACAGCTGCACACATAACAGACAGCTGCACACATAACAGACAGCTGCACACATAACAGACAGCTACACACATAACAGACAGCTACACACATAACAGACAGCTACACACATAACAGACAGCTACACACATATACAGGACACATACACACATAACAGACAGCTACACACATAACAGACAGCTGCACACATAACTGTACACATAACAGACAGCTACACACATAACAGACAGCTGCACACATAACAGACAGCTGCACACATAACAGACAGCTGCACACATAACAGACAGCTACACACATAACAGACAGCTACACACATAACAGACAGCTGCACACATAACAGACAGCTGCACACATAACTGTACACATAACAGACAGCTGCACACATAACAGACAGCTACACACATAACAGACAGCTGCACACATAAACGTACAACATAACAGACAGCTACACACATAACAGACAGCTGCACACATAAACTGTACACATAACAGACAGCTGCACACATAACAGACAGCTACACACATAACAGACAGCTACACACATAACAGACAGCTACACACATAACAGACAGCTGCACACATAACAGACAGCTGCACACATAACTGTACACATAACAGACAGCTACACACATAACAGACAGCTGCACACATAAAACTGTACACATAACAGACAGCTGCACACATAACTGTACACATAACAGACAGCTGCACACATAACTGTACATTAACAGACAGCTGCACACATAACAGACAGCTGCACACATAACAGACAGCTGCACACATAACTGTACATATAAACAGACAGCTGCACACATAACAGACAGCTGCACACATAACAGACAGCTGCACACATAACTGTACACATAACAGACAGCTGCACACATAACTGTACACATAACAGACAGCTGCACACATAACTGTACACATAACAGACAGCTGCACACATAACAGACAGCTGCACACATAACTGTACACATAACAGACAGCTACACACATAACAGACAGCTGCACACATAACTGTACACATAACAGACAGCTGCACACATAACAGACAGCTACACACATAACAGACAGCTGCACACATAACTGTACATATTAACAAGACAGCTGCACACATAACAGACAGCTGCACACATAACAGACAGCTGCACACATAACTGTACATATAACAGACAGCTGCACACATAACAGACAGCTGCACACATAACAGACAGCTGCACACATAACTGTACATATAACAGACAGCTGCACACATAACAGACAGCTGCACACATAACAGACAGCTGCACACATAACTGTACATATAACAGACAGCTGCACACATAACAGACAGCTGCACACATAACTGTACACATAACAGACAGCTGCACACATAACCTACAGTTGCACACATAACTACACATAACAGACAGCTGCACACATAACTGTACACATAACAGTTGCACACATAACCTACAGCTGCACACATAACTGTACACATAACAGTTGCACACATAACCTACAGCTGCACACATAACTGTACACATAACCTACAGCTGCACACATAACTGTACACATAACCTACAGCTGCACACATAACTGTACACATAACCTACAGCTGCACACATAACTGAACACATAACCTACAGCTGCACACATAACTGAACACATAACCTACAGCTGCACACATAACTGTACACATAACCTACAGCTGCACACATAACTGCACATATAACCTACAGCTGCACACATAACTGTACACATAACCTACAGCTGCACACATAACTGCACATATAACCTACAGCTGCACACATAACTGTACACATAACAGACAGCTGCACACATAACTGCACACATAACAGACAGCTGCACACATAACTGTACACATAACAGACAGCTGCACACATAACTGTACACATAACAGACAGCTGCACACATAACCTACAGCTGCACACATAACTGTACACATAACCTACAGCTGCACACATAACAGACAGCTGCACACAGGTAGAAAGAAACTCTAGGGAGAGCTAGACAACAGAAGGTCTTCAGAGAAGTAACCCCCTTTAGACAAGTGTTTCGGCCCTGAATTCCTTACACTCTCGGGGGGCCGGGCCACATCCAGGTCATGACTCCTGGATGCCCTTCTGCTGTTGTCTATTTTTTTTTTTTTTCCCACGCCGGGGATCGAACCTGGGCGATTCTGCGCTTCAGAACTGCGGTACGCGGTTTTACCAATGTGCTAACGGGGCACACATCATCTGTAGGGAATTTAATCCTTATGAAGTTCACTTTTTTGGTTCCTCCTTGCCCAGATCCAGCTTGAGCTCCTTTCTGCTGCCTCTGCCATCGCTTTAAGGGCTCTAGTCCTCTTCTTCCCAGAAATGGCGAGTTGTTTCATGAGATCATAAGCGGAGGTGCCCACAAACCCTCTTGCCCCGACCTCTATGGCGAAGATTTTGACCCGCAGACCTGCTTTCTTCAGGGTGCTGGCAAGACCGGCGTATTTTTCGGTCTTGTAGATATGTGCTTCTTCCATTCTGCTTTCGTATGGCACAGTGAGTTCTATCAGAATCACTTGTTTCGAGGAGTCAGAGTGGAGAGCGATGTCTGGTCTCATGCCTGTCTTGCTGATGACATCTGGGTAATTTCTCCACTCTGGGAGGTCTGCTGTACACTCCCAGTCGACTGCTCCATCCAGAAGACCCTTTGGCAATGTGCTGGTTGTCATAGCACTTTCGGGCCAGACCTGTTTCCCTCCTGTTTTGTAGAACGTTGTCATAGCAATTGGTGCGTTTGGGGTCATGGTTTTTTCGCTAACCACATCTGTAATCACTTTCAGAACTTGGTTGTGCCTCCATGTATACCTTCCTTGGGCTAGCGCTACTTTGCAAGAGCTTAGGACATGTTCCACTGTTTGTTTCTTCTGACAGAGCGGACATGCTGGGTCGTCTGCTTTCCCCCATTTCACTAAGTTTGCATTCGAGGGGAGCAGGTCATATACAGATCTGAGGAGGAAGCTTATCCTTAGAGGAGCCATGTGCCACATATCGTTCCAGCTGAGACTTCTTTGGAGTGCACTGTCCCATGTTGTCCATTGCCCCTGTTGACCTTGCTGGACTGCCTTCTGCACTCTTTTGACATCTTCTTCTTCCTTCAACTCCTGTATGATCATGTCTCTTTTTTCCTTCCCTTTGGCTTTGGACCACCACTGCATTTTTGTTGCTCCCAGTCCCTGTCTGTTGGTTTGCGTGTGTCCAATTATTTCTTTGATGCTGAGGTTTCTCTTGGCATTGTTTACAGCCTCTTGGACTTTCCACTTTCTGCCAGTTCTCAGCTTTGGATGAACTGATCTCACGATATTGTCTTCCGATTCCTCCAGCATGCTCAACAGTCTTGCTTTTCCAACTTTGTATTCCTCCACTATGGATTTGAGAGGTAGCTTCAGCATTGCTTGACGACAGTAGAATGCAACATCAGTGAGACCAGGTGGGACACCGAGCCATTTTCTTGTGTATTTGTTGATTTTGGCTTCCATTGCTTCGACTGTGCTGGTGCAAATGTCATAGATTAGCAGTGGCCACAGCAGTTTTGGTATCAGCATGAACTGTAGACACCAGACTTTGTATTTGCCTGGCAGTCCGCAGTTATCTATTTTCTTCAGGCCTTCTTCTGCTGTTTGCTTGGTTTCACATCCCCTTTGTGTGTCTTTCAGGGAGTCATCATACCATCTTCCGAGACTTTTTACTGGCTCTTCTGTGACAGTGGGGATGGCTTGGTTGGCTACCATGAATTTGACTGAATCTGCCACTTTTCCTTTTCGCAGTGAGAGACTTCGGGATTTCTTAGGTTTGAACCTCATTCTTGAAGAGGCCACCAGCTCATCCAGCTGCTTTAAGATTCGGTGTGTCTCTTCCTCATCCGTGGACAAGACTGTTGTGTCATCCATGAAAGCTTTCAGAGGAGGCATCTGGTATCCATCTCCCAGATTCACTGGACCTGAACTCTTCATTGCAGCTTTCAAGATGACTTCCATTGCCAACACGAACAGTATGGGAGAGATTGCACAGCCCATTGCAATGCCCACCTCTAGGTCTATCCAGTCCGTGGTGTATTCTTTGGTAGAGAACCGCATTGAGAACCCTTGGAAATACTTCCTCAGCATTGTTCGGATGTTTTCTGGGATGTGGTACATTTCAAGAGCCAGCTGGATCATATCGTGTGGAACTGATCTATATGCATTCGCCAGATCAAGCCAAACTACGTCAATGTCTCTCTTCTCTGTTCTTGCTTTTTGGATGGCATCCCAAATCAACGTGGCATGTTCCAAGCATCCAGGCATTCCTGGTATGCCTCCCTTTTGGACTGACATATCCAGATACTTGTTTTCAGTCAGGTATTTTGTCAATCTTGCTGCCATAACAGAGAAGAAGATTTTCCCCTCGACGTTCAGAAGTGATATTGGCCTGAACTGATTGATGCTGCTGGAGTTCTGCTCCTTCGGAATGTACACTCCTTCAGCTCTCATCCATTGGTCGCTGATCTTCTGGTTCCTCCATGCTGATCGAATCATCTTGTGGAGCCACTCGAGCACTTTTGGGCATTTCTTGTAGAGCAGGTATGGTATTCCGTTTGGTCCAGGTGCTGACTTGGCTCTGGCTTTCTTTACTACGTTCTTCACTTCATCCAGTGTTGGTGGTTTGTTATTGAATTTTCCTTCTGGCGCTGCAGGCCAAACCAGATTCTGGATTTCGAGTGGTGCCTTGCGCTGAGAATCGGAATATGTTTCCCTGAGATGCTGCTCTAGGGTTTCCTTGCCCACTGTGAGAGTCACTGATTTGGGTTGTTCAAACAGCTTTCTTGCAAAGTCAAAGGGATCTTTGAAGAAACGATCTTGAGTCTTCTTCTTTTTGCTCTTTCTTCGCCTTGCTGATTCCACTTTGCTGAGAGCATTGTGTTTGGCCTTCAGATCTTTCCAGAGTTCCAGGAGCCCTTGCTTCTCGAATTCTGAGGCAGTTTTCATTCGCTTTTTAAGCTTCCTTTTCTCCCTCCGGATGCTCTCCATCTGTTGCTGTCTTCTGGATTTCTGGGGAGGCGTTTTTGTGTTTGGCTGCTTCACTCCATAAGTGTCCCTGCAGATAGAGTATATGATGTCTCCGTATGTGTCAAGTTTGTGTTCCAGCGTACTGTTCCCTATTTAGCGCATTCAGCTTAAGGACAAGTTCCTCATCTAATTTCTCCCATTGTTCTTTTGCACCGGCAGGCGGCAAATTGAGTTTTCCACGTTTGGCGTTAAGAGCTTGTGCAAAATCCGCATCAGAACCGTCAGCGTGGATGTCCTTGGCACTATGGTTTAATTCCTGGCCTTGGTCATCCAACGTCTCACCTGCTATCGCAGTGCGCTGCTGCTGGTTCGTATGTGTCTTCAAACAGCCCATTTTTGTCCTGTGGATCTTCATGCCGCGTTTGGTGGTGAATCTCCTTCCACACGCACACGGAAATTCCAACTGGTCATTAATCATGGTCCGTTGTGCGTTTCCAGTCGTGATGGAGTCAGTGCCGATGGATTCATCATTCTCTCCCCCTTTCGGTGAATCCTGGGAGCATCTTTCATTTGAAAAACTCGTGGCATGTTATCAAAGGCAAGGTGGGAAGCCAACCCACAAACCCCGCAGATCTAGTCTTTCCCAGTGTCCTTCGGTCTTTCCCGAATGTCCTCCGAACTATTCCCGGAAGTCAATGGACTGACCATGTGCAGGTAGAAAGAAACTCTAGGGAGAGCACACATAACAGATAGCTGCACACATAACTGAACACATAACCTACAGCTGCACACATAACTGTACACATAACCTACAGCTGCACACATAACTGTACACATAACCTACAGCTGCACACATAACTGTACACATAACCTACAGCTGCACACATAACAGACAGCTGCACACATAACAGATAGCTGCACACATAACCTACAGCTGCACACATAACCTACAGCTGCACACATAACTGTACACATAACAGACAGCTGCACACATAACAGACAGCTGCACACATAACTGTACACATAACAGACAGCTGCACACATAACAGACAGCTGCACAAATAACTGCACACATAACCTACAGCTGCACACATAACTGTACACATAACCTACAGCTGCACAAATAACTGCACACATAACCTACAGCTGCACACATAACCTACAGCTGCACACATAACCTACAGCTGCACACATAACCTACAGCTGCACACATAACCTACAGCTGCACACATAACCTACAGCTGCACACATAACCTACAGCTGCACACATAACCTACAGCTGCACACATAACAGACAGCTGCACACATAACAGACAGCTGCACACATAACAGACAGCTGCACACATAACAGACAGCTGCACACATAACAGACAGCTGCACACATAACAGACAGCTGCACACATAACTGCACACATAACTGACAGCTGCACACATAACTGACAGCTGCACACATAACCTACAGCTGCACACATAACTGCACACATAACCTACAGCTGCACACATAACTGCACACATAACCTACAGCTGCACATATAACTGCACACACAACTGACAGCTGCACACATAATCAACAGATGCACACATAACCTACACCTGCACACATAGCTTTACTGCACACATAACCTAAAACTGCACACATAACCTACAGCTGCACACATAACTTAGCTGCACACATTACCTACAGCTGCACACATAACTTAACTGCACACATAACCTACAGCTGCACACATAACTGCACACATTACTGACAGCTGCACACATAACCTACAGCTGCACACATAACCTACAGCTGCACACATAACCTACAGCTGCACACATAACCTACAGCTGCACACATAACGTACAGCTGCACACATAACCTAACTGCACACATAATCTACAGCTGCACACATAACGTACAGCTGCGCACATAACCTAACTGTACACATAATCTACAGCTGCACACATAACCTACAGCTGCACACATAACCTACAGTGCACACACAACCTACAGCTGCACACTTAACCTACAGCTGCACACATAACCTACAGCTGCACACACAACCGACAGCTGCACACATAACCTATAGCTGCACACATAACCTACAGCTGCACGCACAACCGACAGCTGCACGCACAACCGACAGCTGCACACATAACCTACAGCTGCACACATAACCTACAGCTGCGCACATAACCTACAGCTGCGCACATAACCTATAGCTGCGCACATAACCTATAGCTGCGCACATAACCTATAGCTGCGCACATAACCTATAGCTGCGCACATAACCTATAGCTGCGCACATAACCTATAGCTGCGCACATAACCTACAGCTGCACACATAACCTACAGCTGCACACATAACCTACAGCTGCACACATAACCTATAGCTGTGCACATAACCTACAGCTACACACATAACCTACAGCTGCACACATAACCTACAGCTGCACACATAACCTACAGCTGCACACATAACCTAACTGCACACATAACCTACAGCTGCACACATAACCTACAGCTGCACACATAATCTACAGCTGCACACATAACAGACAGCTGCGCACATAACCTAACTGCACACATAACCTACAGCTGCACACATAACCTACAGCTGCACACATAACCTACAGCTGCACACTTAACCTACAGCTGCACACATAACCTACAGCTGCACACACAACCTACAGCTGCACACTTAACCTACAGCTGCACACATAACCTACAGCTGCACACATAACCTACAGCTGCACACACAACCGACAGCTGCACACATAACCTATAGCTGCACACATAACCTACAGCTGCACACACAACTGACAGCTGCACACATAACCTACAGCTGCACACACAACCGACAGCTGCACACATAACCTATAGCTGCCACGGCTGTTCCCGAGCAAGATTTTAGTTTGAGAGCAGGAGTGGTGGAGGGGAGGGGGATGGGAGGGGAGAGATAAACGATAACCAGATGTGGACTCTCAAGTGGCAGCTAGCCAGTTGAGCGTTCTGCACAGAGCAGTGTGTGAGTGCAACGCGCTGAGCTGTCAAAAGGGAACCGCAGGTGTCAGTGATACGAGACTCGTAGCAAGGCCAGTTAATTTTTATAGCGTTGCAGTACATGGGTAGGTGGCAAAAACATTAAATTACAAAGTCTGAGTTTCACCAAGAGAAATATGAACAATATAACCAAACGCAGGAATGACTCATGTAGAAACTGATATCAGGCATGCAGAAAAAAATTAGATATAACAGCTGTTTTGCTTGCAAAGATCAGATAACTGACAGAAGAAAACCACATGTAAAATAAAAAATCCAATTTAAATGACAAACTGTTCATGCACCTGCACTTTTACGACATTCATATTTTCAGAGATGTTAGCTGCATGTGTGTGGACAACACCAAAACTTACCGAATAAGTATTTGGTTGTCCGCAAGGATCGTTATCAGCTTGTTTAGTAAGTATCCCATCACTTTGATATGGCACAGATTTCTCTCACAGTACAAGGCAGGAGCCTTCTTTCACACAATGCAGAGGCTGACTATACAGGCTTACGCAGCCTCAACACTGTCTTTTAATACAGAACCAGCAGACATCCATTTGCCAGTTCTTATTACCACTTCCATCACAGGTACACACGCACATCTACTAAAATACGGCAAATACACACACTAACAACAACAACAACAACAACAGGAAAAAAAAACAGTTTCAGTCTAAAAAAAAATCTAAATAAAACGACGAAACTGAGTCACACACACACACACACACACACACACACACACACACACACACACACACACACACACACACACACACACACACCACACACACACACACACCACACCACACCACACCACACCACACCACAAACACAACACAACACACACACACACACACACACTCACACACTCACACACACACACACACACACACTCACACACATACACAAAAAACAAACAAAAAAGCAAACAAAACAAAAACATACACAAAAACAAACAAAAAAGCAAACAAACAAACAACAAACAAAAAACACAACGAAAACAAAAGTGACAAAAGAAATTAAACAAAACAGCAACAAAAACAAAAGAGACAACAACAGGAAAACAACAACTTAAAAATATTTTCACTCACGTACTGTCTCCCGTTTCACATGAAATAATTCTAGTATAGAAAGGCAGATGAAATACACCAAAGCACGCACACACCCACAGTGAGAAATGATGACACTCACTTACACTCTATAAGTGAAGCACAAACTCAAACTACATAACCAAATGAATAATTTATAGCTGCACTCGGTCAAATGATAAATAAACAATAAGGATTCAAAAAAATGAATTGACAAAGTGTACACAATTTCGTTCTACACAACGCCAAAGTTGATGATAAAATGGCTTAATCACTGTATAGCGCAGATTAATCCTCTGTTTCCCTTGCCACTAGACTAAGGAATGTGGAAACATAGCTACGGGGCAAGGGCGGGCGTTTGATATCTGACATCTGGTGCCATGTTGGCCGACCAAACTAAAAGGCGAGAAAGGGAGGCACTGAAACAGCCATGCTGCGCACAAAACCTACCTGTACACATAACCTACAGCTGCACACATAACCTACAGCTGCACACATAACCTACAGCTGCACACATAACAGACAGCTGCGCACATAACCTAACTGTACACATAACCTACAGCTGCACACATAACCTACAGCTGCACACATAACCTACAGCTGTACACATAACCTACAGCTGCACACATAACCTAACTGCACACATAACCTAGCTGCACACATAACCTACAGCTGCGCACATAACCTAGCTGCACACATAACCTACAACTGCACACATAACCTATAGCTGCACACATAACCTACAGCTGTACACATAACCTACAGCTGCACACATAACCGGCAGCTGTACATATAATCTACATCTACACCATAGCATTCAGTGTTACTTTCTGAAGCTGACAGTCTGTTACCTGATTGTTCTTACAAAAACAACAAATAAACAACTAAAACTATCCATTTATACAGAATGTAGCTTTACCCATGCGCATCCGGAGCTTCACAAGGTCAATCCATAGTGACGAAAAAAAAAATCAATGCAATAAAAATGTAATGCATACAAATGAAGAAAAAGAGCTTAGCTTACAAAATTACAAAATATACTACTACTACCTACTACTAATAATAATCACTCTGTATACAGCACCAAATCTTGACAATTCAAATCAAGGCACACCCACACATCAGACATACACGTGTGATCAATGCAGACCACCTTCATCATCATCAGATGCCCTGCAGCAGGGCACATGATGATGATGATGTTATTGTGTCCAACACACTGTACTTGAGACAATAATACATGAAGAGGAAAAATAGAAAAGAAAAGAAAATACCCACAGATTTTTAGCGGCACCAAACCCTCCAGGAAATATGACAGCATCAAAATTGGACGCCTGAAGATTTGACAGAGCGTCAATTTTGCCACGAGCGATTCGAGCAGACTCCACAAGGACATTCCTGTCGTGACAAAACAATTATATCTTTAAACATGAAATAGAAACTTGACTTCATAATACTGTTTGTTAAAATGTGTGTTTGGATTGGTCACTGTGGTTAATGCAACATTCTACTGACTGGAAGGTTGTGGGTTCAAATTCCCATCAGTCCCTGCAAAAATCACTGTGGGATTTTTTGACTCCAGTTGGCTCCTATCCAGAGTTGCTATGGGATCAATGGAGAGACTGTTACTGTTATTTCTGTTTACAGCCAAGCCGACTGCGTAGAGCCATATCAGGGCTATAACAGTTTCAATACATACACACTGCTTCAACAGGAAAGAAAAAGGAAAAGAAAATTAAGTACACATACGAATGCATTCATACACATAAGCTAAGGAGATGTTCCTGGCATTGACCACTCCATCCAATCTACCACACAGGGGACTCAAAAAACATACATGAATACAAATTTAAAAATAACTAAGGACAATAAAACATATAAAAACGGGCATAAATTACCTAAAATTGCTTCTGCGTATCTCATTTCCCTAGAACCAAAAATGCAGTTAATACATGTACCCAATTATCAACCCTAAGAGAAAGTATGCAAGACTTCATTGAATTTATACAGGTGAATGGACCAGCAAGGCAGAAAATGATAGGAAGAGATGACAGAAAGCAAAGAATGAATAAACAAAGAGAGTGACAGAAAAAAGGACATTTGTAGAACAGAATTTCCAGAAGATGGGGATACTATTTATACTGAATGAGTCCCCAGCATCACTACAGGTGAAATGGGGAGACTGGGATCACACAGTCAAGTCTCATTCACTTTATGGATGCGTCACTGAGAGTGCCGCTCAAACTGTCTGACCAACACCACAGGTGTGTTATCTCTCAGGCCAGGTAGATGCCAAGATACATTAAGACAGTAAACATAGAGGACACACGGCTGTTTAAGGGTGATAACTTAGTTTTGTCCCGCGGCGGCAGCTGTAGCAGCGCGAAGCCCAATGAGTGCTGCCCTGACTTAGAAATACGAGCTCGTAGCTCCGCCTTGTTACCGGCGATCTCGCTACGCTGTATAAGCGCAGTAGTAACTATTACAAACAAGTAAGTTTTCCACTAATTTTCTCAAGAGCTTTGTATTGGTCTGTAATGTGCATCATTAAAAAGCTGAGATTTTTCTCAATAAAATTATATGTAACTCAACACGTTACGTGCATGTAAGTGTCCAACTAAACGCACAGAGAAGAAAGAGAATGAAAGACGGTGTTGACATGATTTTCAATCTTCAACCGTGAAATGATCAATGTTCCAACGCCGATAAAATCCAAATGCCAGTTCTCGAATAAAAGTAAAGGCACACATTAGAAGAATGTTGTCTGTAGAGGGCGGCTGTTTTTCATTTTTCATGTTTTGCAGCTTAGGGGCCACGTATAGCGTATCGTAATAACACATGTGACAGCTAAGGTAAACAGGGATGCCGGCGAGGCGGTTGGTGGTTACTGGTTCTGGCAGCTCATTAATCTTTAGAGTCCTCTGGATAACGCTTACCACGTACACATTGTGGCAGAATTCCTTTGTGCTTGATAATTGTGTATAGTGTTGCCTTGGACATTTTCGTTTGAAATATCAGTGTACTGAGACGACCAGAGTCAGGTTTTGCATGTTGTAGTCGTTGATTATCTCTGTTTATTTTCTTTTGTTTTTGGTGTGTGTGTGTGTGTGTGTGTGTGTGTGTGTGTGTGTGTGTGTGTGTGTGTGTGTGTGTGTTTGTGTGTGTGTGTGTGTGTGTGTTTGTTGTGTGTGTGTTGTGTGTGTGTGTGTGTGTGTGTGTGTGGTGTGTGTGTGTGTGTGTGTGTGTGTGTGTGTGTGTGTGTGTGTGTGTGTGTGTGTGTGTGTGTGTGCATGCACATT
>CM060307.1:105797333-105852333 GCA_030674185.1 Monoplex corrugatus | reverse complement strand
TCTCTGTGGAGTTGTCTTTTTGAAAGTAATATTCATCCAAATACATATATCATCAGCGTACTGTACCAAAACAACACGATTTGAGAGTGCATTAGGAAGATCCTGTATAAGGATATTAAATAAAATAGGTGCTATCACTGAACCTTGAGGGATTCCCATATCAAGACGTCGCGAAGTAGAATAACTTGTTCCCACTCTTGCTTGAATTGTTCTATTGGCTAAATAGGACTTAATATAATTATACATATTGCCAGATAAACCAATAGATTTCAGCTTGTACAATAAACGTGTATGCCAAACTTGATCATACGCTTTTTTCACATCAAAAAAAGTTGCCAAAAGACTTTTTCGGCGTGCAAACTGTTGTTTTATCTGAGTTGTAAGTTTAACCAGGTGCTCAATTGTGGATCTCCCTTTTCTGAAACCTGCTTGGTTTACTGGAATAACGTTATTTTTATCACAGTAATGTACAAGTCTGTTTAATACCAATCTTTCCATTAGTTTGCTCAAATGGGACGTCAAAGCAATAGGTCTGTAACTGTTTTCGTTGTTTTTTAGGCTTTCCTGCTTTTAATATAGGTATAACAATAGACTTTTGCCATACCTGTGGTACAGTTCCACTCACCCAGCATTTCTGAAAAATTTTGTGTAAGAAAGTAACAAAGTTTTCTGGAAGATGCTTAATCATTTCAGTTGAAACTGTATCAACACCTACCGAACTCCTTTTGTTGTGTAGAGACAAGATTGAGTTTTTTAGCTCTTCTATGGTGATTGGAGCATTAAACCAGCGATCATTCTGAGGTATTGGATCAGTGTAAATAAGGTTGTTAGCTGCCATTTCTCTGTAGTGTTTACAGGTAGGAGACAAACCATCTACTTTACTATTTTCAGCAAAAAAATCCACAAAAGTTTCAGCTTTGTCCATGTCGGAAGGAAATTTGTGACATGTATCAATTATTATTGGACACCTAGGTAAGCTGGCTCCATTTTTCATTTGATTCATTTTTGTCCAGACTTTATGGAAATCCTTAAAATCTGAAATTTCTTTGGTGCAGTATGATGCCCAATAATCGTTCTTTGCTTCAGCGATGATTTTATTACATTGGATGTTAGCAGTTTTCATTTCCTTATGATCTTCAGGGTTTCTGCTCTTGATGTAGACTTTGAATTTCTCTTTTTTATACTGAACTGCTTTTTCGCATGCCTCTGTCCACCAGACATTACCCAAACGATTATTGGACTTAAAAGATTTGAGTTTCGGGATTGAGAGGTCTGCAGCAGCTAGAACTGACTCCTGGAATTTAGAAAACATAACATCTACATTTTCACCATCCTCATAATTATATTTTTGTTCAGCAAGAGCAGTCCGAAACAATGACCAATCAGCGCGCGTATAATTATATTTTGGTATAATATCAGGTGTGCTGTCTTTCATCCTGATGTTTTCATTAGTTATTGTTATGATGATAGGTAAGTGATCACTTCCCAAAGTATCTCTGTGAGTGTCCCAGGTACAGCATGGTACTAATTCTGGTGATATCAAAGATAAATCGATGGCTGTTGCCCGGTGTTTGGAGATATCAGGAATTCTAGTGACACTTCCATCATTTAAAAGGTAAAGCGAGCTGTCAACTATATTCTCCACCAAACGATTGCTTGTAACAGTGCAACAGTCTTTTTCCCAGAACGGAGAGTGGGAATTAAAGTCTCCACCAATTAGCCATTTACCGTGCTGCAGATCTGGTATCGTACGCAGCCATTCTGTATTTTGGTCATTTGGACCTGTTGGCAGGTAGACTGACAAAACATTCAAAATTAATGAATTACTGAATTGTACTGTGGCGGCACAAGCGTGTAAGTCTTCAGCTGATGTTAAAACAGGGGACGTAAATATGTGATACTGTAACTCTTTAAGTATGTATATAGCAGTGGCTACCTTCTTCCCGGAATTCCCGAAGTCATATATTGGAGGATAATAATAATTTTGAAAGTTGGGAAGTTTGGTTGGCATAACATTAAGCGACTGTAGAATCAGAACTTCACACTGATTTGATGCGAGGAAATGTTCCAGGTATGCGGAATTGATGGAAATAGATCTACAATTCCACTGTAAAAATTTGATTTGTGATTGTTGGCGCATTTTCATTGTTGGCTAATCTCTTATTTTAAATTAATGGTTAGGCCTATTTGTTTGATAATCACGAATACTTTAGTTTTCTGTGTACAAGAAAAATGGCTAAAAAAAAAAATGTGTGTGTGTGTGTGTATATGTGTGTGTGTGTGTGTGTGTGTGTGTGTGTGTGTGTGTGTGTGTGTGTGTGTGTGTGTGTGTGTGTGTGTGTGTGTGTGAGTGAGAGTGAGTGTGTGTGTGCGTGCAGTCTGTGTAGAGTGTGTATGCGTGTAGTGTGTGTGTTGTGCATGTTTGTGTACGTGTGCATGCTGTGCATGTGTGTATGTGTATGTATATGTATATATGAGCACATGTGAATGCGTGTTTGCGAGTGGGTGGGTGTTTAAATCATTAGAATGGCTCAATCATCTTGGGCTTGTTTGTTTGTTTGTTTGTTTGTTTTTACCTTTTTGGTTCCATGGGTTCTCCCTTGGTGTGGTCAATAACATGTAACTGGTCCTTGTCAGGAGCAAACATGGCCACTTCCGCACCACTCCGACTCAGGTGGACCAAAGTCCTGTGGGTAAATTGAAGTTAGTAAGATACATACGTAAACATTTTTACACGCAGGTAAATACTTTAATCCATCGACTCCCACACCCTGTCCATCAGCATCGACATCCTGTATTGGAAACCATGTCAGCAAAAGCAAGAACTTAATCTTTTGGTTCCCTCACCCTAGCCAGCAGCTTCCTGCAGGCAGAAAGCTGGCAGATAGGGTGAGTGAGTCAAAAGATTGTTTTTTGCAATTGGTGGATAGGATGTGGAAGTCAAAAGGGTTAATAATCACAAAATAAAGTATCAATACTACTACTACAATTACTACTACTACTACTGTACTACTACCGCTACTGGTGCTGCTATTGCTACTACTGCTGCTACTAACTACTACTAACTACTGCTAACACTACTACTACTAACTGCTATTACTACTACTACTACTAACTATGCTACCAGAACTACTATAGTATTACCATCAATAGTCTCTTTCCAATCATCCAAGACTTTACCAATGTGAAAGGTTTTGTGCAGATCATTTTGGATCTTATCCATCACATGGCATTTGTGGCATATGGAATTCGATCTATGCACCTCGAAAAAGTTAACCCTTTGACTCCTGCACCCCATCCACCATTTGCAAAAACTTGACCCTTTGACTCCCTCACCCTATCCACCAACTTCCTGCAGGAAGCTGGTGGATAGGGTAAGGGAGTCAAAGGGTAAAGTTTTTGCTTTGGTAGCATGGTCGAGAATGCAGGATGCTGGTGGACAGACTGCAGGAGTCAAAGGGTTAAACTCACCATAATGTAACCACTATGCAAACCTCACTACGACAATGAAGAAGAATAAAAAGGAAGAATCCTGTCAGTGATGATCATGAAATGGGAAAAAAAAAAAGTAATTCATTTCAAAACATAGAGGTTGGAGTTTGGAGTTTGCTCAAGAAGTTCTCCGCACTCAGACAATTCCATATATGTACTCCACCCACACCTGCCAGTGATTATCTGCCAGAGTCCCTGAGCCTATGGATAACCCTTCTGCTGGTAAAATCGTGAACAGAGGAGTGGTTGGTAATGGGGACCGGAGGGAGGGAATACCTTTGAAACACTAAGCTGACACCTCCAGATTGATGGAAACGCTAAGATGGGCAGCCAACAGGCCAGTTTTTAATGTTACAGACAGGGATTGAACTTGAGACATCAGATCTTGAGTCCACGGCTCTTAACCCTTTGACTCCCGCACCCTTTCCACCAACTGCAAAAACTTAACCCTTTGACTCCCTCATCCTATGATGAGAGAATCAAAGGGTTAAGTTTTTGCTATATAAACATGGTTGACAATGAAGGACACTGGTGGACAGGCTGCGGGAGTTAAAGGGTTAACAAAAGAACCAACCAGCCCACATAAATTGTTTGCATATTCATGAGCTAAGCAAAGTTTCAACCTCCTCTTGAGATCTATGTCAAGGACAAGCTGACCATGTCTGTACCAAGGCAGGAAAATAATTTTATTTTCTTTCATACAGAGCAAGACAGAGTTGGGTATCACTATCACTAGTATCAGTCTCACTCTCAATTTGAATTTGTGTGTTTGTGTCTTGTGAAAGTATTCACATCTACCTGAAACACAGGATCAGGATTTTGTAAGGCACTGGTGCATTTTTCATCTTCCTGTATGCTTGTGAGACATAGACTTTCACAGCAGATTTGGAAAGACAAATCCAAGGCATGGAAATGAAGTGTTATCAGAAGACACTAAACATCAGATACATTTATCATATCACCAATGAACAAGTACACTAAACAATTAAGCAGCATGCTGGCCCATACGAAGACCTGCTGATATTCATTAACAAAACTTTAACACAATGTGTCGTGACCATTAGAAAATCCTGTTACTTTTTGTGTGTACTGTTTCTAGAGTGTACGAATGCCGTGACCCCAGCTATTGACATCTGTAGCAAATAAACATGCCTGCTGAAGAAGGAGCATCAGAGCTCCGAAAGCTACGAAAGCTGAAAAAAAAAGGTGTTTTCGTGTTTTTATTTGATCATATTCATTAACAAAACAAGACAAGATCCGATGACCTTGCTAAATCAGTCATCCATGTACCTGTAAAGGGAGGGAGATGGGGGGAAGACAAAAAAAACCCACACACACACACACACACACACACACACACACACACACACACACACAATCAACTGACAACTCTGCAAAATGGACAAAGAAATCATTAGCAGAGAGCCATGCTCTGACACATGACTGACAGAGGCTGAAAGAATTTGGTGAACAGTTTTATATTGTGACATTCGAATGACTCTTCACGGAGTTAAAACAGAAGAAGAGATATATATTCTTGTATGATCCATACCTTGCAAAAGCCCTAAAGGAGTAAAAGTCAAAATATTTTGGTTTTCACTGTCCTGAAAAACGTTCATGCTTCTGCAAAAGTTCAATGTTAACTGGGGGGAACTTACGCTGATGCTTCATGGACTTCTGTTCCATCGTAGACACCACATCCTGACAGAACCTGTAAAACAACAACTACCAACTGATGAACAAATACATAAATAAAAGAAAATGTTGCATGTTTTATCACTGAATTTGGCGATTGATCTGTGAATTACAATTTGATTTTGACAATCAGATGAGCTTGTTAAAAGTGCATTATGTTAACCCTATGACTCCAACACCCTGTCCACCAGCAACCTGCAGTGTCAACTATGCTAGCAAAGCAAAAACTTGACCCTTTGATTTCCACACCCTATCCACAGCTTTCTGCAGGAAGCTGGTGGATTGGACGAGGGAGTCAAAGTGTTAAGTTTTTGCAGCTGGTGGATAGGCTACGGGAGTCAAAGGATTAAATCTATTTTGCTGAACATAATTTAATCATTATAATTAATTAATTTACAGCAAGAATCTGACGATCAATTCCAGTTTTCTCAAGCAGACTTTGTTCAGATTGAAAAATAACACTAACGAACAAATCTTTGGCTTGGAGTTCACTATTATTCAGCATACTCAGAGAACTTTTGCTATCATTCGGAATATTTGGAAGCTGGCGCTGAATGACACAATGCTTGTGCTCCTCTGGGTTATCTCAGAATTTGTAATGGCTAAACCCTTTGACTCCCGCACCCTGTCCACCAGCATCGAACATGCTCAACCATGCTTTCAAAGCAAAAACTTAACTCTTTGACTCTCTCATGCCTATCCACCAGCTTCTTGCAGGAAGCTGGTGGATAGGCTGAAGGAGTCAAAGAGTTAAGTTTTTGCAGTTGGTGGATAGGTGTGGAGTCAAAGGGTTAAAAACATATACATGGCCCGGCTGATGAAGACCCAGAAGAGGCACTTCTCCTGCTCACCTATCTGACTGCATGGGTTCATCCTGGCTAGGCAATGTGAAAGGTATCTGAATAAGCAGCCTCCAGTTTATCCAGCCTTTTCACAATCTTTGTTCAGGGTTGATGAAAGTCAACCACAAAGGAAGAAGAATGAGACCCAAACTTGAACTCATGCTGATCTGACTGCATGCGCTTGTTCTTCACAGGAGAAACTTTGTGCAAGCCGTCTCGAGTTCACCTATTTTCATGGGAGTACCTAACCCTGCTAAAGGCTGGAGAAGATAAAGCAGGGAGGGAGACCGGAGAGGAATAAGATCTAACCTACCTGCCAATCTGACTTTTAAGGGCTTGTTGCTGGCTAGAGAAACTCTGTACAAGCAGTCTCCAGTTCACTAAGCTGTGAGTGGCTATCTAACCCTGTTCATTGTTGGGGAAGGTAAAGCTGCGAGGAAGAGAAGCAGGACCCATTCTCCAACAGCTGTCCTTAGAATACTTAGAATACTGAGGACTCTACTACTAACCTCACAAACCAATGACCAGTACTAGTTTATGAAACTACCCTCACAGTTTCATCTTTAACCCCCCCCCCCCCCCCCCACAAAAATAGAATAAGATTGCGTATCTGATCTATATATATATATATATATATGATAAAACAAGATAAGCACAAAGTTGGCTGAAAATTTGTGCCTTGACAAAGGTCATGTGCCTGAAAAACTGTGCCTCTCTTGTCATATCAAACATAGTCTATTTTTGTCTTTCTGTTTCACATTTGCTTGAATGCTGGTAGTCACTTTGATTCAGATGTTACTCAGGTTCATGCTTTTTGTTTTTCTTCCATGCAACTTATTTTCTGAGATGTATGTATAAGTACTTTATAAGTAGGCCTACTGTTTTTATAAACTTTCTCTGATGAAAATAAATCAATTAATATAAATATTGAAACATATGTATTCAAAGCTAACTGAGAAACAATTCCACTTCATTTTGTCTGTTTATAATAACATCAACTAAAAAATAAAAAAAGAATAAAAAAAAACCAACATCATATTATTATTAATCTGGGACAGTACTTTCTCAAAGAAAAGCACACACATTTAGAGTAACGGGAAGCCCCCCCCCCCCCCCAACACACACACAAACAATAACAAACTTGCACATCTGCTCACACAGACAGTAACCTTCACTCAAATCACTGGCTTCAGTCTTCGCGGTATACACACACTGACACAGACTAACAGAGAGTAACTTGCACACACATATATTCCCTCTCTCACACACACACACACGGGTAATCAAGGTGCACAACACACACACACATATATATATATATATATATACGCACACCACTTGACACGTCTGTCTCATATTGGCACTTGCGACAGTAACACTGACGCTGACACTGACAGTGAAAGTGACAGCGACAGTGTGTGAGTGACAAGTTTCTAAGAAAGACATCAAGATCATAGGCAAATACAAAGACAAGTTACCACAGCGACTTTGGCATTCAGAGCACTTGTGGAGTGCAAACCATTACTCAAGATTCTGCTGTGCATAGATGAGCGGATAAGCGGAGCTGATTTTAAACAAAACATTATTTTTGTTTTGCGGACTGCACATAAGTTTGAGACTCGACAAATTAACCTTGCTGGAAGAGTGCTCTCCCTGCTCGGCTTTCCTTTTCATTGTAACTTACCTTCCCTTACTAAATGTACTTCACTACCGAGAATTTTTCGCAGAATCTTTCCTATAGAATGAATATTGAAACTTTATCTAGCAGAAAAAAATAAAGGCAGATTAATGTGAGTTCGTATGTCCTTATAATACAGAACACAAAAGATGCTATGACTCACCATAGGCTAAATAATTTTTGTAAAGGAAACTGTCCACTTAGTGCCGTCTGCTAGGTTCGAGTGAGGTGGAATGCATAACCAATAACAAAATAACAAAACGTAAAAATGGCTGCGTCCTTCGCAGGGTTTCGTGGCATCACAAAACAAATGGTAAATTACAAACATTTGTTTGTTTGTTTGTTTGTTTGTTCTTAAAGTGTTAGTTCGGTATTTCAGACTTGCAAGTCTGACACACACAACACACACCACATTGACACAATGATCACGCATGTGGCTGTAACACAGTGACACACACATTGATGTCACACACACACACACACACACACACACACACACACACACACACACACACATTATGTCAATATGCGAATTTATTAAATTGTTTAATACTATAGTGTGTGTGATTTTGTGAACCCACAGTTTGGGTAGAAGGGTTTGGTTTGGTTTTTGTTTGCTTTTGTTGGGGGGATAGGGGGGTATTTATTTTCAATTGATTTGTTTGGGGGGGTTTTTCCCCTTGTTTTTTGTTGTTGTTTTTTTAGTTATTGTTTTTGTTCTTTTTTTAAAGGGATTGATTCGGGCCTTACCGAGGTTGTGTGGCAGAGCCTGCAGATTAAGTCCAGGCAGTGTACGATGCAGATCTTCGTCAGCTGCTGATGTAGACGTGTCTTCCTCAGACCAGCTCATGAGGCCTGCACCTCTTGATCTTCTCTCCGATGAGGAGAAAATGATGCGAGATGCAGGTGTGTGATGAAATAAAATGAAACTTTATCTTTCAACGGTGTGAAGGTTAGTCTATAGGATTGGTCAGCTTACATATCTCCTGCTGCAGATTAGCTTAATAGTTATTACTATGATAAATCATTTGTGTATGCTCCAAATTCATTTGATCTTCTCTTGGATGAGGAGAAAATGATGTGAGATTCATATGTGTGTCATGAAATAAAACAAAACTTTATCTGTCAATGAAGTAAATGTTAATACATAGGCCAGCTTACATATCTCCTGTTGCAGATTAGATATTAGTATGATAAATCATTCTTGTATGCTCCCAACTCATTTGATCTTCTCTTGGATGAGGAGAAAATGATGCGAGATGCAGGTGTGTGTAATAAAATAAAATGAAACTTTATCTGTCAATGGTGTAAATGTTAATACATAGGCCAACTTGTCTGCTGTTGCAGATGAACTTATTAACCCATTGACTCCCTCACCCTATCTACTAGCATCCTTCTTTGTCAACCATGACAGCAAAGCAAAAATTTAACCCTTTGACATCCTCACCCTACCCACCAGCTTGTTGCAGGAAGCTGGTGGATAGGGTGAGGGAGTTGGTGAATAAGGTGAGAGAGTCAGAGGATTAAATTTTTGCTGGTGGTGGATCAGGTGTGGGAGTTAAAGGGATAGTATAACAAATCATTCTTGTGTACTGCTATGCTCGAATGTATTTGGACTCACTGCACATTATGTATTATTAGACTTTTTAATGACTTGGAAGATTACAACAACAAAAATTACCCTTTGCCCACCAAGGTCAGGTATTGTGGCAGGGTTAAACCCAGAACCTTCTAATTGGAAGTCCCATTTATACACTTGTCTACTGCAGACAACAAACCAATAGGATTTTGCAATCATCATCATCATTATATCACAATATGTGCCCCGCTGCATGGCATTGGCAATCATGGCCCTCTGTACAAATCTATCCTTTCTCGCTGCAAGTACATCTCCCAGTCCCATCCTCTCTGTCTTCATCCCACTCTGCAAGTCCGTCCAGTATTTTCTCCCTGGGTCTACCTGGTGTTCTTTTTACCTCCAGCTTTCCTGTTGTGACTAGGTGCTCTAATTTCTCTTGCCTCATAAAGTGTTCTGTAAGCGTTGCTTGTCTTATCCAAAAACATTAAAAATTAAACAAAATAGACCACAGTAATAAAAAAAAAAAGAAGAAGTTGCAATAAGGCATTTCATCATGAATATATAAAAGTGAATACCCAAATTTGAAATTCTTATGTGCTTCTGTGTGTTTGTTAATGTAGTGAAAACTGTTTCCGCATGGCAGTTACTATTGAGCAATGAAGTTATAGCTTGTAGGTTGTAAAATCAGAGCCAAGTAGTCCAGAATCATGAGAGTATTTGTTTGTTTGTTTGTTTGTTTGCTTGCTTGCTTGCTTGCTTGCTTGCTTCAGGGCTTAAAACGGTCCGCATCTGGGCGGAATTCCGCGATTTCGGTTTGTCAAAAAAAACAATACAAAAAAAACAAACCAAAACAAACAAAAAACGAAAGGAGAAGGCATCCGTGATCGGCTTGCAAGCGTTCATGGCAACGGCGTGCAAGTTATGGCCCCTGACCTCCCTAGTTTCAGTGTTTTTTTCCTCCTTCTGTTTTAAGCCCTCTTGCTTGCTTGCTTGCTTCTTGTTCATTTGTTTACTTGTTTGTTTTTATAAGTTAATCTTTTTACTGCAAGTTCATATGGAATTGTCTTTTTTGAGAAGGAAATTAATCATAATTATGGTTTTGCTTATGAACACGAAAGACCCGCAACAGAACCCAGAGTGCATAGAAAAATCATGAAAATTTTACTGGTGGATATTATGAAATTGTGTTGCTGGTGAATGTTGCTTGCTTATTGTATCGTGGTATACATTTCTACAACATGAAATTTGTGAGGACAGTCAACTTCTGGATGTGACTGTTTTCTGGTTTCTGGAGACATCATTTCCATAACAGTGGCAAAGGCCTCTGTTCATATCGAGGCTTCCGCTATGCAATAAGGTTTTTCCCCTTAATTGATTGTGTCTCACCCGTCTCACATGTTAGCATCATCGGGTTCGGTGTTGGCGGCTGCACATTTTGACACCACCATCTCCCTCCAGACTGCTCTGTCTTGACTTTTGTGGACATCCTTAATAAGATTACAGGCATGATGAGCAGAATTAATTGTCATCAAAACGAAACACAAAACTACTGACAGAATATTCCGTACTGGGTAGTAAAAGGATGAAGTATGTGTTCTTTTCATGCGTTTTTTGTTTAACATGAAAGCTGTTACCAGCAGTTCTTAGTAGTTCTGTGTCTCATGATATGTGTTTCAGTTTCTCGCATGGCCACAGAACAGATTGAGCCGTTGGTTCGAGAAATGGACGAGAAAAGTGAAATGTTCCCGTCTGTCCGAAAGGCACTTTTTGATAATGGGGTGAGTAGATCATTTAACTTTGAATAGAGTAGGAACCAGATAAAACACAAACAAAATAAGAACATGTATTTAACCCTTTCGGTGCCAAAGTGTAAATAAAAAGGTGAATTGCCTGTGCTACAGAGTTTTAAACGTCTTAACTTAAAATAAAAAAATTCATATCTCTTTATCCAGCCCAGAAAACCCCACAACACTATAAATTTTCTTGTTCAGTATACTTTACAACACACCAGGAGCGGCAGTACTTTCGTTTTTACGATCGCCAGTGCTAGTAATGTCACTTCAACTCTTATCTGGGTCAAGTCCGACTTCGGACATCAACACCAAAATATTGCCTGCATGCGCCAAATTATCGTCATTTTCGCTCTTATCGACCACTGCAAATCAGTATCAGCTCCACATGTAATGATTTCTGCAACTTCTTTTGCTGAATAAGTTGTTTTTCGGGTCCGATCGACGCTCGGTGTTGAAGAGTCCGTCCGCCTTTGTTTACACTCGCTGAATAGTAATCAGCTGTAGGGGGTCACATTTTCAACCACACGGGCAGAAAAGACCATAAAATGTCACACATACATAATTAGCATCTATATACAGAGGGAATACTGAAGTTTCTGTTGATATCTCATACATCACTGAAAGCATTCAGGTTTTCTGGCTAAAAATAGGAAAAGTCGGTGGCACTGAAGGCATACATTTCTCTGGAAGTACTGAACAGGTTAATACAACAAGACAAGACAGGCGCAAATTTTCAGCCAACTGGCCTTTGTCAAGCGTAAGATCACAAACAAACAAACACCAGATACAAAAATTAGGAGAAAAAGACTGAAACTTCCCTGCTGTTATATCCAGTATGCTTTTCTCACACTGGCAGAGAAGTTTCAGTATTTTTCACCTAATTTTTGTACTGGTGTTTGTTTGTTTGTTTGTGATCTCACGCTTGACAAAGGCCAACTTTTGTGCCCGTCTAGTCTTGTTGTATCAAATAAGCGTTCTTATTCTTTTTTCGTGTTTTATCTGGTTCTTGTTGGCTTGAACGCGGGCAGTCACACTTGTTTTGGATCTTAACACATTCCGTACCGCGTCACGAGATCCTCATGACTCAGCTTTCTCTCTCCAAGGACCGCGTCAGGAGGATTTCGTGCCCTAAACGTTGTTTCAGTTTCAAGTATATAAATAGAAAATGACCGCATTGCTGACGTGAATCATTTTCCAGGAAAGGGAGTATACTCTTGTCATTTCCTTTCTGCGTTTACACGACATTTGAAGCGGCAAAAATGGCAAAAAACTGCGTAATTTGAGTGTTTCTGAAGTGTCTCTTCTAACATTACTTGGTCAATAGTTAGTTCAGTGACCTGTTTTGTTGGTAGGAAAAGGGTTAAATAGAGTGTATGATTATTGTAAATTGTATGGATATGTGTGTATGTGCAATTGCTTCTGTTCTTAAAATGTCTTTGAAATAAGAGGAGGAAGACGTTGCTTTACTCCTGTGTGTGTGCGTGAGAGTGTGTGTGTGTGTGTGTGTGTGTGTGTGTGTGTGTGTGAGTGAGCATGCACGTGCATGCTGTGTGTGTGTTGTGTGTGAGTGAGTTTGCTGTGTGTTGTTGTGTGTGTGTGTGTGTGTGTGTGGTTTGTTGTGTGTGTGTGTTGTGTTGTGTGTGTGTGTGTGTGTGTTCGTTCGTTCTTGATGTTAGTTGTTCACTGTGTGTGTGTGTGTGTGTGTGTGTTGTGTGTGTGTATGTGTATGTGTTGTCTGTCTGTCTGTGCTGGACTTAATGATTTGTTCTAATTACCGCTTATTTTCCTCTTTTTTTTTAAGCTGAAACAGATTAATGCTTAACAGGGCAGTTATAGTCCGTTGATGCGTAGACTTGTATATGATTAACTAAAGCTTTCCTTTTTTTTTTCAGGATCATCATACTTTGTGCTCATCTTTTTTTTTTTCTTTATCCCATTTTTTACACCACCTTAATGGCCACAGAAGCTGGAACAGTTTTTACAACGCGATGATGATGATGTCGATGAGAATGATAATCATGATGCTATGGAGTTCCATCTAGGATTGAGACTGCGTGAAAGGCTTTACTCTATATGCTTACTATCATAATATATCCTGGTGTCAACCAGGTCTGAGAGATACAGACACCTGTGGTGCTGGTCGGAAGATTTGAGCAAGCACCCTCAGTGACGCATCTGTGAAGTGGATGAGACTCGATGTGTGGTCCCAGTCTTCCCAATGAGCCCATAGCACGCCAGCTCTGGGTAGGAGCTTGGTTAGAGCGAAAAATCCCACAATTATGATTGAAGGTACTGATGGGGATTTGAACCTACAACCTTCCAGATGGTGGTCTGTTGTGCTAACACAACACCACAGCGATTGTTGCATTTCCTGTTATGAGTTCTGTCATAAAGACCAGCCCGTGTGCTACCCATCTTAATGCTGTTAGTCATTCTAGTGGTGTCAGTTTAGTCGTTCATAGTTCCTATGGTACTCTGTCCTCTTCCATTTTTCAAGATTTTGCCAGTGTATAGGCACATCCCACACACACACACTTACGCATGCACAACACGTACTTTCTCTCTCACACACACACACACACACCACACACACACACACACACACACACACACACACACACACACACTCTCCTATCAGCAGTTATGACTTAAGCAAAGATGCACTTTGTTTTGAAGGTTGGAAACGACAGTTATCTTTTCACTCCCACAACTGTTTCGCTCAGAGTGCGCATCCGTAATCATTTCAGTGGGAACTCAACTCATTGCCATATATTTCTTTTTTATCATGTTTCAGTTGATGGCAATCAATTCATATTCATTGTGTTTCAGTTGATGGCATCGTAAGTGCCCAGCCATTACAGGGGAACTAACTCTTCCTTTTTTTGTCTGTTTCAGTTGATGGCAATGTAGTGCCCAGCCATTACAGGGGAACTAACTCTTCCTTTTTTTTGTCTGTTTCAGTTGATGGCAATCATAGTGCCCAGCCATTACAGGGGAACTAACTCTTCCTTTTTTTTGGGGTCATGTTTCAGTTGATGGCAATCGAAGTGCCCAGCCATTACGGGGGAACTAACTCTTCCTTCATGGTGGCCATGCTGGTGATACAGGAACTTGCCAGAGTGGATCCCTCCGTCAGCGTGTTCTGCGACATCCAGAACACCCTCATCAACACGCTCATCATGAAGCTGGGCACACAGGAACAGAAGGACAAGTACCTTCCAAGATTCGCCACAGATATGGTAAGGCAGACAACTAAGATGAAGGAGGTTTTGATGGTAGTGTGTTTAATTTTCTGGTTTTTCTGCTGAAACCAGACGGTTTCAGTTTCAGTTTCAGTTTCTCAAGATGAATCTCCGCACTTGGAACGAATTCTATATGCATTTATGTCACAGATGCCGTGTGTGTGGTGATCATTTCACAAGCCTTAAGCCTGCACATAAACCCATGAGCTAGCCAGATCCTGAGGCCCTATCTAGACTGTTTTATTTAGTCTGTATTTGATACTGGTATTGTATCAGCCTACCACTGGAATAATCTTGGTTACATGTAAATGACATGTGTATCTGTGTATCTTACCTTCAAAAAAGTAAAGAAATAGAAGATCAATTTAAGATAGTTGATCTGAAATCAAAACTAACACAACATAGCTAGTCCTGTATAAACTTGTCTCACATGACAGCACCTCCACCCCCATCCCACAGTCAGTGCCCAAATGCTCAGCTGTCTATCAACCAGCTGTCTTGTCTGGTGGGTGGTCCGTTAGCTCCAGATGGTTTGTATACTTTTAGCAAAAAGTGTAGCCCGTAGAATTTTTTGTTCATATTGTACAATTTTCATGAAATATTCTCTGGCAGGGACCCAACAGCAGCAGGTTTATTCCCCTTGGCATTGAACACGTTAAAAAGAAGAAAGAGACTAATTGAATTGACCAGAATGATTGCGTGTTTGCATATCTGTGTGTGTGTGTGGTGTGTGTGTGCGTGTGCGTGTGCGTGTGTGTGTGTGTGCGGTGTGTGTGTGATGCGTGTGTGTGTGTGTGTGTGGTGTGTGTGTGAGTGTGTGTGTGTGTGTGTGTGTGTGCGCGTGTGCGTGTATGTGTGTGAGTGTGCGTGTATGCATGTGCGGTGTATGCAGGTCCACACATGAACATGTGTTGCGGTACATATAGGACCTACATGTATATATAAATATTTACATACTTGCATCGCAATGATGTATGTACATGAACACCTGTGCATATGTGCATGGATTCATGTATGACTGTTAGACAACTGGTAGCAAGTCATGTAACTTAAATTCTCATTTCAGGTAGGCTCATTTTGTCTGTCGGAGGCTGAGGCAGGGTCTGACGCCTTCGCTCTGCGCACGCAGGCGGTGCAAGACAGCGACGACTACATTATCAGTGGGCAGAAAATCTGGATCTCCAGCGCCGAGCATGCTGGTGTCTTTCTAGTCATGGCTAATGCCAGGCCTACCGATGTGAGTGATTGTCAAAACTGCTACATGTCGGTTAGGGTTTGTCTTAATATCTAGCTGGTTAAGAGAAGAAACAAACCACTAGATATTAAGAGAAGAAAACATACAAAACAAACAAACCAGCTACAATATCTAGGTGGTCCCCCCATGGGATGCCGGGGCTCTTTCAGTATGAATAGTATCCCCACCTTCTGGATATTCTCTGCTAGAAATATTCCTTTTTTCTGCAACTATTCTTTGTTGCTGCCTTGTTCCGTTGTTTTCTGTCATTTCTTTCTATCATTTTCTGCCTTGCTGGTTCATTCACCTGTATGTGTTCGATAATGTTTTCATACTTTTTCTTAGGATTGATAATTGGGTACATGTATGAAGTGCATTTTTGGCTATAGGGAGGTGAGATATGCGGAAGCAATTTTGGGTAACTTATGCCCATTTTTATGTATGTTTTGGTGTCCTTAGGTATGCTTATATTTGTATTCAGGTGTGTTTTTTTAAATCCCCAGTGTGATAAATTAGAGTGGTCAACGCTGGGGGGCATGTCCTTAGATTATATGCTTGAATGCATTGATATGTGTATTTAATTTTTTTTTTTTTTTCTGTAGAAGGTTTTGTGTATGTTTTGAAGGTGTTACAGTCATGATTAAAGGTTGGAGGGAAAATGATAAACAACATTCGGTACGCAGATGACACCGTGCTAATTGCAGAAAGTGAAAGAGACCTACAAAATCTTGTGAATATACTAGAAATAGAAAGCAAAGGTAAGGGGCTGGAACTAAACATCAGGAAGACTGAAGTCATGGTGATCAGTAAAAACATGAAATCCCCTCATGCAAAATAAAAACAAATGGCACAACCTTGACACAGGTTAATAAGTTCAAATACCTGGGAACGGTCATTTCATCAGACGGCAGAAGCACATCAGAAATAGCTGGCAGAATCTGCCAAGCCAAAACAGCATTCAAGAAGATGACAAGCATTCTTACCAGCAAATGCCTATCAATTAACATCAGAAAGAGAGTCCTTGAATGTTATATAAAACCAATACTGTTGTACAGATGCGAGGCGTGGACAGTCAGCAAGCAAAGCCAGAGCAGGATCGAGGCAGCCGAGATGTGGTTTCTCAGAAGAATGTTGAGAGTTCCATGGACAGCAAAGAAAACAAACGAGACAGTCTTGATGGAGGCAGACACAAATAGATCACTCATAAGGAAGATTAGGAAAAGACAAGCAACATTTGTAGGCCATTTTATGAGGAAGGGGGATTTGGAGCACCTGGTCACAACGGGAAAGCTGGAGGGAAAGAGAGCACCAGGTAGACCCAGGGAGAGAATGCTGTACGGACTTGCAGAGTGGCTGGGGATGAAGAGGGTGGGGGAGATGCTGGGGGCAACGAGAGATAGAGATGGTTGGAAGTCCATGGTCGCCAACGCCATGCGGCAGGGCACCTGATGATGATAGTCCTGATATGGCTCTACGCAGACGGTTGGGCTTTAAACAACAATAACAATCTAGCCAATTTGTTTGTTTTGTATTTTTTCCTTCTCACATCTAGCTGGTTTGTGTGTTTGTGTTTTTCTTCTCTTAATGTCTAGCTGGTTTGTGTGTTTGTATGTTTTTCTTCTGTTAACTCATTCAAGCCGCAACATTTAGCACCGCGACAACCCCCGAAATCGCAGTATTTTGTGTGATTTTAAAAAAAATATTAAAAATTAACAACAAATGTCACACACAAAAGGAAAACAGTTTTGGAAACATTGAAGTGTTCACATACAGACATTACTCGCCTCAAAACAACATATGGTGTAAATATATAGACTCTATTCATCTTGATAGAGTCTATATATTTACACCATATGTTGTTTTTTTTCACCAATGAAAACTATTATCCTCAGGAATATTTACACAAGAATGTACAGTTTATGTACAAAAACACAAACACCACCTCCTATTTATTTGGTGTAATCAAGAACAGTGAATTTGTGTGCAAATCAGCGGGTGCTTCTTGACGCCATCTTGACAGTCAGACGAAAAGAAAGAACCACATATAGCATCGAAAAACTGCTACTAAAGCAAAAATACAGCTCATAACACAGTCTAAGGGAAGGAACTGTGAAATAAAAGACCCAAGATCACTCTAGTGCATGATTTACTTCCCTTATTCCTTTTTTACGGCCACCAAAAAAGTTGAAACTCCGACGTAAACCTGCATACGGCACAGCTCCACGCAGTGTGAAAGGTGACGTACAGCCGTGTATGGCACAGCTCGATTGAGTTAATGTCTAGCTGGTTGCTAAGTATTTTGTTCCCTTGCTTTTGCATAGGCAGTGGTGGAAATTTTCTTGAATCCACGGATTTCCATGGCAGAAGAAATCAGTGTCCTAGGATTACCTGGGCCTTTTCCTAAGAAAATCCTTATCCAGCCTCTTTTTTTTTCAAAGTAAAGAAAGTATGATAGTTATGATTTGTCATTTAATATGTTCTTGTACTAGTGCAGAAAATACTTTTATAAGCCCTCAGAATGTTTGATTTGATTCCTGAAAAGTTGTTTACACAGTTACACAGATTTTATTCCTGTTAAGAAATGTTTTTTTCTGGAGGAGCATATCCCCAGACCCCCAAAGATTTCCTCTAAAACTTATGTTAAAAACAGGTCTAAATTACCTAAATTGCTTCAGCATATCTCATTTCCCTAGAGCCAAAATTTGCACTTAATACATGTACCCAATTATCAATCCTTAGAGAAAGTATGTAAGACTTTATCGAACACATACACTTGAATGGACCAGCAAGGCAGAAGATGATAGGAAGAAATGAGATAAAGGAAAGGAACAAAGCAGAAACAAAGAGAGTGGCAGAAAAGAGGAAATATTTAGCAGAGAATTTCCAGAAGGCACTTACTCTCAACCTGCATACCTGACCTGTGGTGTTCCACAAGGATCTGTCCTTGGCCCTGTTCTTTTCACTCTTTACACCTCCCCCCTGTCCACCATCACCAACTCCCATTCTATAAAACACCACTTCTATGCTGATGACACCCAACTTCAAGACAGTGACTCACCTGATAATATACAGCGCCTGTTGACTCGCACCACTGAGTGTTACTCGGACATTAAGAACTGGATGACACACAATAGACTTCAGCTTAATGACGACAAAACAGAAGCTATCCTCATTGGCACCCGTCAGAAACTTTCTCAGCTGCCTCCTCTTTCTCTCCCATTATGTAACACATCAGTCCCAATTTCTGATTCAGCTAAAAACCTTGGTGTCTGCATTGACTCTACCCTCTCCATGAACAACTTTGTTTCTCAAACTGCCAGATCCTGCTACTATCATCTCCATCGTATAAAGCTGATCAGGAAGTATCTCTCTGTCGAAACAACTGCAAAACTCGTTCTCTCCTTCATAATGTCTCGCATTGACTATTGCAATTCACTCCTGTCTGGTCTTCCTGCCTCCACCATTCACATCCTACAGCGCATTCAAAACAATGCTGCACGCCTTGTACTCAAAAAGAAAAAAGCTGACCACATATCTCCTCTCCTGGCACAACTTCACTGGCTCCCTGTATCAAAGCGCATACAGTACAAACTAGACACCATGTGCTACAAAAGCCTCAATAACGCAGCCCCCGATTACCTGTCAAGCCTACTTGAGATCTATGTTCCCTCACGTACCCTCCGCTCTGCCTCTGATCCTCTGACTCTTCGCTTTCCACGCACTAAGCTCAATACCTATGGTCCACGAGCCTTCTCTGTTTCTGGTCCACTCTCCTGGAACAAACTTCCTCTCTCAGTCCGTCAGCAACCTACTTCTGTCTCCTTCAAGTCCGCTCTCAAAACTCACCTTTTCTCTCCTGCATAAAATCCTAACCTCACTCAACCCTCCCCTCTGCAGCCTGTCTCCGCTCGGAGGGGAATCACATGGTTATAATATATAATTGTATATGCTATGCTCTCTATAATTTTCCATTGCTTTTATTCTTGCTTTTATTGCTTTTATTCTTTCTCCCCATTTATAGCCATGCGTGTGTGTGGGTGTGTGTGTGTGTGTGTGTGTGTGTGTGTGTGTGTCTGTATGTGTGCGTGCGTGTGTGTGCGGGCGTACGTGCCTGCGTGTGTGTCTGCTTCAGCGCTTAGATTTGATTTTATCAAGATTTTGCGCTATATAAATATTGTAATTATTATTATTTATAGTGTTTATACTGAAAGAGCCCCCGGAATCCCCACAGGGGAAGAAGCAAGGATTGCAGGCATGTTTTGGATTCTGATTCCACTATTACAGGTACAGTTGAAAGTAATGCTGAGTGACGCTCTGTTGTTCAGAGTTATCTCAGAAGTGGTCCCCAGTGTGTTAACCCCTTCCCTGCCGCAGTATTTGTGGCCTTTTGCATTGCTGTCTGCCGGGACAAAATCTTGCTTTTTTTGGTATGTTCACTAACTTGTTCACTGCTCATTCATTTCGTAAGATATCTTTTCATTTTTGGCATGGTTTTTTTTTTCCTTATACCCTTGGCTGTAGTTTGATGTCATAGTTATTTGATTTTGTTGAAAAATAGTATGATTACAGCTGGTATAACGAGCCTCTTTCTCAAAGAAAAAAAAAAGCTTTCGGAACATACGTACACATGCAGTAGCACATAAAACCACACAAAACAGAGCAGCATTTCATTTTTGTATATAATAAACATCAAGTGAAAGTTTTCTTACTGTTATTACTCTTTGTGAATGTTTTCCTATGCAACAGTCAGTAAGTTTGGTGTAGCACAATGGAGGAAGAGACAGAATAGGCAGTTGTTCCGCCGTCTTGAATCACATTATCGGATTCGAAACTTTCCGATGCTAATTAGACTAATATTCAATTCTCTAATCGGTCAACGGGGGGAAAATGCACTTTGACATCGCCACACAAGGTTTGCCAAGTTTCTAGCGTTATCTCCCATTTTTACCCCCTTGAAATTTTGATGACGAAAATCCCCGTGGCAGACATGGTCACAGGCGTACGGACATATCAAAACAGTGCTGTGGTAGACACAGCGTAAGCAGATAAGAGGTTAATAGTCAGTGTTGATTCTAGGCTGCGGGATCGCGGGATTCACGCGATTTTTTTCTTTTGCCCGCAAAAAATCAAGCCTCGTGCGGTCAGCATCCCGCATTTATCAAGGAAAGCCCGCATGTTTTGCTCGCCAACGCGTACCGTAAGACCTACACATCTAGCTTTTGGCCGAATCAGCCCCGCAGGCAACACACACAGGCTAGGCCTAGCTGATTCATGGGTCCCACTCCACTCCAAGCACACTGTGGTTATTTTTAGCAAGTGGTAGGGGCGACTGAGTGCGAAGCTTTACGATTGGTCGCTGTAAACCAATCAGCATTTATTACACAGACTTATCGAATGGAAATGACACAGCCGCCATTGTCAAAATTTGAGCGCCGAATGCGAAAATGAAGTGAATACTGTTTTTGCCCTGCCGCCGCTGACCCCCACTGGTTTTGTCAGGCCCTCCTTTATTGACTGGAGGGGGGGGGGGGGGGCCTGCCCCCCATTTTTGAAAATCCTAGAATCAACAGTGATAGTTGTACTGTGTTTGACAGGGGTACAAAGGCATCACATGCTTCATCGTGGATCGGGACACTGAGGGCCTCAGTGTGGGCAAGAAGGAAGACAAACTTGGTCTGAGGGCGTCCAGCACGTGTGTGGTGAACTTTGATGGAGTCAGGGTAAGGCATCAGCACAGTGGTCGATGTGTCTGTCTGCGTGGGCATTTGTTTTTTATTGTCTGTGTGGGCGTTTGTTATTTATTCTTTGCGTGTAAGGCATTGGTATAGTTGTCAGTGTGTGTGTTTGGGTATTTGCTTTATTATTCATGTTTGTAAGGCATTGGTACAGTTGTCAGTGTGTGTGTGTGTTGGGTGTTTGCTTTATTATTCCATGTTGTAAGGCATTGGTACAGTTGTCAGTGTGTGTGTGTTGGGTGTTTGCTTTGTTATTCCATGTTTGTAAGGCATTGGTACAGTTGTCAGTGTGTGTGTGTGTTGGGTGTTTGCTTTATTATTCCATGTTTGTAAGGCATTGGTACAGTTGTCAGTGTGTGTGTGTGTTTGGGTATTTGCTTTATTATTCCATGTTTGTAAGGCATTGGTATAGTTGTCAGTGTGTGTGTGTGTTTGGGTATTTGCTTTATTATTCCATGTTTGTAAGGCATTGGTATAGTTGTCAGTGTGTGTGTGTGTTTGGGTATTTGCTTTATTATTCCATGTTTGTAAGGCATTGGTACAGTTGTCAGTGTGTGTGTTTGGGTATTTGCTTTATTATTCCATGTTTGTAAGGCATTGGTATAGTTGTCAGTGTGTGTGTGTGTGTTTGGGTATTTGCTTTATTATTCCATGTTTGTAAGGCATTGGTACAGTTGTCAGTGTGGTGTGTTTGGGTATTTGCTTTATTATTCCATGTTTGTAAGGTATCAGTATAGTTGTCAGTGTGTGTGTGTTTGGGTATTTGCTTTATTATTCCATGTTTGTAAGGTATCAGTACAGCTGTCAGTGTGTGTGTTTGGGTATCTGCTTTATTATTCCATGTTTGTAAGGCATTGGTACAGTTGTCAGTGTGTGTGTGTGTTTGGGTATTTGCTTTATTATTCCATGTTTGTAAGGCATTGGTACAGTTGTCAGTGTGTGTGTGTGTTTGGGTATTTGCTTTATTATTCCATGTTTGTAAGGCATTGGTACAGTTGTCAGTGTGTGTGTGTGTGTTTGGGTGTTTGCTTTATTATTCCATGTTTGTAAGGCATTGGTACAGTTGTCAGTGTGTGTGTGTGTTTGGGTATTTGCTTTATTATTCCATGTTTGTAAGGCATTGGTACAGTTGTCAGTGTGTGTGTGTTTGGGTATTTGCTTTATTATTCCATGTTTGTAAGGCATTGGTACAGTTGTCAGTGTGTGTGTGTGTTTGGGTATTTGCTTTATTATTCCATGTTTGTAAGGCATTGGTACAGTTGTCAGTGTGTGTTTGCCTGTTTGTTTTTTATTGTTTGTTTGTAATGCATCAGTGCAGTTCTTGGTGTTACCTGTTTGGGTGTTTGTTTATTATATTCCTTGTTTGTAAGGCGTCATGGCAGTTGTCAGTGTGTCTGTATGTTTGGCTGTTTGTTTTTCATATGGGCCATCAGTATGGGGAGAAGAGTGGCAGAATGGTTCAGACATTTGCCTGCCAATAACTAAACTCAAGGTTCCAGGGTTCGCATCCTCATAGAGGCCTTGACCATTTTCCTCAGTTTGACCGGAAAATCGAACTGAACGTCTAGTCTTTTGGAAGGGGATGAAAAACGAGTCAGACCTGTGTGCCTTCTGGCTGTGCACGCTGAAGATCCCACAGCATTTGAAAATCGTGAAGAGCAGGGCATTGCCTGGCTGCCATGGTATAAAACATTGGAGAGATAGGTTGATTTCCCAGGTCCCACCCCTTGAAGGCCAATTAGCCTTCTTGCCTTTCTGAAGTCTTGATAAAAAAATGTGAATATGAATATGAATTTGAAGCAAGGAAGAGGGGATGGGCACTGCACTCTTGGTGCTGGCCCTGGGAAAAGTTGAGGTCTCTGCCACCTCAATCCCCATGACCCTAGGGTTATGGAACTATCTAGGTTGGACCTCAGGACCTGGCCAGCTCTTGGGTTTATGTGCAGGCTTAAGGCTTGTGCCATGATCATTCTAGATCTTCTCCATCACATGACACCTGTGACGTTAGTGCATATGGAATTCATTCCGAGCGCGGAGATATCATCTTGAGAATCTGAAACTGAAACGTCAGTACAGATGTCAGTATGTCTGTTTGTTTGGGTATTTGTTTTTTTATTCCTTGCGTGTAAGGCAACAGTAGATTAGGAAAAGACAAGCAACATTTATAGGACATTTATGAGCTTAGAGAAATTAGAGCACCTGGTCACAACAGGAAAGCTGGAGGGAAAGAGAGCACCAGGCAGACTCATGGAGAAAATACTGGATGGACTTGCAGAGTGGCTGAGAACAGAGAGGCTGGGAGATGTACTTGCAGCGACAAGGGAATTTGCATGGAGGGCCATGATCGCCAACACCACGCAGCAGGGCACATGATGATGATGATGGCAACGGTGCAGTTCTGAATGCATCTTTTTTGTTGTTGTTGTTGTATTTTTTAATTCTTGTTCCAAGTGGAAGGTCTGGGGTTCGATCCTGCCTGGGTATCTCCCATGTGGTTGGTAAATTGTGGATATTTTTTTCTTTTCCAGTCTCGCATGTCACATTCTTTCTCCTCTTGTTCACCCTCCTATTTCAACACCTTGCCAGTGTGTCAGTTATTGTGCAGGCCTAAGGAGTCTGCTATGTAATTGCTGGCAGATTGGGTGGAGCATGTATGGAATTGCCCAAGTGCAATGAATTCCTCTTGAACAAACTCCAAACAATAAAAGAAATGATAATGTATATGTGTAGCAGGATGGTAAAGTGTAGAATGGTTTGTGGTGGATCATCATTTTCGTCTTCTGGTATGTGGTGGGTCATCATTTTCATCTTCTGGTATGTGGTGGGTCATCATTTTCATCTTTGGTTATATGGTGGGTCATCATTTTCATCTTCTGGTATGTGGTGGGTCATCATTTTCATCTTCTCACAGAGATTCATCCTAGCACTGTAGAGAGTTAACTGAGAAACACAGAGTTCATATAGAGTCTTCATTGGTCTTTCTTCATTTACTCTGTCTTAGACATCTTCATCATGGTGATACAATGGTACTGTGACAAACTGCGTCGACTATGGTTAATCTGAGAAACTAGTGATTTGTTCAAAGCGTGTTAGTCACATTTTTACATAAAAAAACATTACTTCAAAATCACATTTTTACATAAAAAAAACATTACTTCAAAATCACGTTTTTACATAAAAAATATTACTTCAAAATATAATCTGGCATATTGTTACATCCAAATGACTTCAAAATATATTCTGGCCATATTGTTAATCAATGACTTCAAAATATATCGGCATATTGTTACATCCAAATGACTTCAAAATATAATCTGGCCATATTGTTACATCCAAATGACTTCAAATATAATCTGGCATATTGTTACATCCAATGACTTCAATATAATTGGCCATATTGTTACATCCAAATGACTTCAAAATATAATCTGGCCATATTGTTACATCCAAATGACTTCAAAATATAATCTGGCCATATTGTTACATCCAATGACTTCAAATTAATCTGCCTTTGTACATCCAAACTACCAAATTTAGCTAACCGGTATGAACTTATGTAAACTGCAGACATGTTCTTGTCAAAAATTGTCTCTCACCCCACATGCCTAGCCTTGCCAAGAATGCCGCAAGGGAAAAGATGTCAAAATCTGTCATCCCTTACACAGACCTGAAAACCATAAGTACAAACTTATGTGAAAAATCTCACATGAGTCGATCGGAACAATCGCACTGAATGCAAACTTTTTCAAATCCACCCTGACCTAAACAGATCTCCATCTGTTTCTGCAAACTAGAGGAAAGAGATAATGTAGTTACACGCACGGCACACAATCCGAGATACTTTAGTTGCCACTTTCTGCCGGCTATAATAGTGTGCCTTCCTTCCACTCCACACTTTTCACTGTCCCTTTATCACTAGTGCGGAGCAAAAGACGCGCTACACTGACGACTTGGTCGACCTGCCTGGCTAAAAATAGCACACAGCGACGCCGGCTCGCAACTAAGGGTGCAGAATGGCTGGAAAATGCAGCTGTGTGTGCAGGGGTACACACTCTACTCGCAGTCATACTCTTTGAGAAATGAAGAAGCACCATGGTGTATACCTTGTTATAAGCCATTCAGTATCTGATATCTTCTTATTGAATGTTGGACTTGCATGGTATGAGACATAAGCACTGTCCAGCAGACGTAAAGAACCTCTTCAGAAATGTTTCTCCAGATGCGATTTTCAGAGTTTTACAAAAAAATCAGTAGATTTCATGTCATAGAAGTACATCTGTGGGAAAGATTTTTATAATCGTTTTAGACTTGAAAGGATAATGATTCCATGTCATACGACTACATGTATGAGGAAAAACTTTTAATGCATCATAGACTTTTGAAAGGATAATTGTGAACTTGGTTTTTAACTGTTGTCATTTTATTTAAACTTGGAGTTGTTTTTTTAAATGGTGTCAGCCCTGGTATGGCTGTAGTAGTCGGCTGGGCTGTAAGCAATATGCAGGGCTTAAAACGTTCCGTGTCGGGCAGAATTCCGCAATTTCAGTTTGTCAAAAAAAAAAAAAAAAAAAACGAAAGGAGCAAGGCATCTGTGATCAGCTTGCAAGCGTTCATAGCAACAGCGCGCAAGTTATGGCCCCTGATTTTTCTTGGAAGAAGTTTCCGGTCAGACTTCTTGGAAAAAACAAAATGGCGGAGCACGCAGACATTGTTCAAGCGGGTCAGACTTTTGACGACTCTTTAATTAAAAACACTCAAGTTAAAGGGTGAGTGTTCATTTTATTATTATGTTTTTAATCCCTTCTCCCCTTTTCCCAAATATATCTTCCTGTAATAATTATGTGTTTACAGCAATTTTTGTGCACTAAATATCTCTTGAAATTATGTCCAGAAAGCGCGAAATGGCATAGATTTACACTTGGTTTTTAATGCCCCCGGACGCCCCCTAGTTTCACTGGTTTTTTCCTCCTCCTGTTTTAAGCCCTGAATATGACTGAACCCGAAGGATGATCGTGAGCTTGGTTTTTAAGTGTTGTCTTTTTGATTAAACTTGGAGTTGTTTTTAAACCTTTAACTCCCACACCCTGTCCACCAGCATCCTGCATTGTCAACCATGCTAGCAGAGCAAAAACTTTACCCTTTGATTCCAACACCATATCCACCAGCTTTCCGCAGAAAAATGGTAGATAGGGTCAGGGAATCAAAAGGTTAAGTTTTGCAGCTGCTGGATTGGATGCAGATGTCAAAGGGTTAGTTAATTATAGTATAGCCCTGATGTTGCTGTAATACTCGGCTAGGCTATAAGCAATATGAACCTAAAAGAAAGGAAAGTTTTTCTATTCAGACAAAAACAAAGGAGATAACCCGTCGCAGTGGTGTAGTGGTTAACGCAACAGACTACTGATTGGAAGGTTGTGGGTTCGAATCCCCATCAGTACCTTCAAAAATCATTGTGGGATTTTTCGCTTCTAACCGGCTTCTACCCAGAGTTGGGCATGCTATGGGCTCATTGGGAAGACTGGAACCACACAGTCGAGTCTCATCCACTTCGCATATGCGTCATTGAGGGTGTTGCTCAAATCTTCTGACCAGCACCACAGGTGTAGGTATCTCTCAAGCCTGGTTGATGCCAGGATATATTATGATAGAGTAGAGTACAACCCTGTCAAGCAGTCTCAATCCTAGATGGAACTCCATAGCATCATGATTATCATCCACATCAACATCATCATCATCACACAATATCAACTGTTTCAGCTTCTGTGGCCATTAAAGTGGCGTAGAAAATGAGACGGGGAAAAAGAAAAAAATGCAAAGCTTGGATAGAAAGGAGAGATGAGTCACAGGGTGTGACATCTATTTTGCCTCTCAGAATTTCGTCAGGATTGTGGATCAAGTGGGAGAACGTGAGCGTTTGTCATTCCTGCAAGAGTTCCCGTTAGTGTTGGACCTGTGGCGTTGGTCTGTCCTACTTTATTCTAGCTTCACCACATGCTTTGAAACAAATCTCTTGTTGTTGGTAATAACTGTGATTTGTGATTGTATGTTTCACAACTGAAATTTCTGGTAAGCTAGATGATTCAGTATTTATTATCTTACACTGTCAGCTGGCTGGTGGGGTAGTCCTGTGCAAACAAGCATGGTACTGAAACTACACAGTGACTCTTTGTATAGCTTGCATGCATTCAGTTGTTTGACTTGTTTTGTTCTTGTTGGCCAGGTACCAAAAAGTAACATCCTGGGGGAGTTTGGCCAAGGCTACAAGTACGCCATCAGTATGCTGAATGAGGGCAGAATAGGTATTGCTGCACAGGTAAGCTTCTAAGGCCTGTATAGCAAAGGGCCAGCTGTAAGATAGGTCCAGTGTGACTTTATACTATTATGTCAGTCAATCATGTCATGTCAGCCCCAGGGATTTGCAGCTCTAGGTGACTCCATTTTCTTCTATCTGTCTGTCTGACAGTAGTAGTCTCCGTTCAAACCACATCTGTACTACTTGTCAAATGGACAGACAGATGAACTAATGAAAGTGACCTGGAAGAACTTGATACCACCAGAAAATTGGAAATTCTGCTAGAAATTTCATCTTTTCTGGCACTCTCAGTGTTTCTTTTTTTCCTCCTTTGCTTTCTGTCATTTCTTCCTATGGTTTTCTGCCTTGCTTTTCCATTCATCTGTATGCCTTCAGCAGGTAATTTAGGCCCGTTTTTATGTATATTTTAGTATTCTTAATTGTGTTTAAATTTGCATTCAGGTGTTTTTTTTAAATACCCTATGTGATAAATTAGATGGAGTGGTCAACACCAGGGGCATTTCCTTAGATTATGTGTGCGAATGCATTGATGGTGTCTTAAATTTTCTTTTCTTTTTCTTTCTCTTGATGAAGTAGTATGTTTTGAAACAGGCTATTGCTCTGATATTGCTGTACGCAGTCGGCTGGGTTTTATGCAAAAATAATGGTAACAGTAACAGAGTTAAGTGTTAGCCCACAACAGCGTAACTGCCCTGTTCGTTACACGTTATTTTGGTGGGTATCTGTGTTTTTCAGGTGGATTTACTGGTATATTGAGGTGGGTGTGGCACTTGTTGTGAAGCTGAAGTACTGGCACGAGGTTCTGATATTTCATAGACTTCAGTTGTTTTTGAGCGATGGACACTTTCCTTGTCACTCAAACCATTGTCCAAACAGTCACTCTCACCACTATCACTGTCATCTTCAGGTTGAACTAAATTATCCGCTTCGAAATCGCTATCACTTATGTCAGGATCAAAATCTTCAAACAGGTTTTGCTGGGAAGTCATTTTGAGGCTAAGCACACTTTTCAGTGAAAATGCGATATTTTTGGCAAAATTTATGTTCAAAACGAAGCGTGGAACACTGTGGAAGCCATCTTGATAGTCTCGGGGCAAATAAAGGGAAATAACTAGTGTTTAACTTTCGGTTTTTAGAAGCCGATAAGATCCTTGAATTGGCCGGTCTGGCGCTTGCTAAAGGCCGAATTCGCCAATTTTATTGGCGATTGGCGATACTAGGGTTAAATGAACTCTTAGCCTGTTCACTGCTTCCAACCGAATATTCAGTCAGAAGAAACACACCTCCAGTACCACCAACCAAATATTCAGTCGGCGACCTTTCCTATTTTTAGCGAGAAAACCCCAACACTTTCAGTGATGTGTAAGATATCAACGGAAACTTCAGGATTCCCTCTATAAGTAGATGCTAATTATGTATGTGCTGTTGAATAGGTGACCCCCTACAGCTGATTACTATTCAGCAACTGCAAACAATGGTGGACGAACTCGCTTCAATACTGAGCGTCGATTGGGCCCGAAAGACAACTTATACAGCAAAAGAAGTTGCAGAAGTCATTACTTGTGGAGCTGATTCTGATTTGCAGTCTGTCGATAAGAGTGAAAATGACGATAATTTGGTGCAAGCAGGCAATATTTCGATGTTGATGTCCGAAGTCGGACTTGATCCAGATAATAGTGGGAGTGACATTGCTAGCACTGGCGATTGTAAAAACGAAAGTACTGCTGCTCCTGGTGTGTTGTAAAGTATACTGAACAAGAAAATATATAGTGTTGTGGGGTTTTCTGGGCTGGATGAGGAGATATGAATTTTTTTAAATTTTAAGTCAAGACGTTTAAAACTCCGTGGCACAGGTGGTTCACTTCTTTATTTACACTTTGGCACCAAAAGGGTTAAGACTCTACACTGTAAAGGCTTGCATTATCATTATTTGTTTCAAACCATCAGCTTGTCCTTTTCCCCCCTGCGGGGATGCCGGGGGCTCTTTCAGTATAAATATTATCCCCATCTTCTGGACACTCTGTGCTAGAAATTTCCTCTTTTCTGTCACTCACTTTGTTTCTGCCTTGTTCCTTTGCTTTCTGTCGTTTCTTCCTGTCATTTTCTGCCTTGCTGGTCCATTCATTTGTATGTGTTCAATAAAGTCTTTTGTACTTTTTCTTAGGATTGATAATTGGGTACATATATTCAGTGCATTTTTGGCTCTAGGGAGGTGAGATATGCAGAAGTAATTACAGGTAATTTATGCCTGTTTTTATATATGTTTTGGTGTCCTTCGGTTTGCTTAGATTTTTATTCAGATGTGTTTTTTAAATCCCCTGTGTGATAAATTAGATGGAGTGGTCAACACTTGGGGCATGTCCTTAGATTATGTGTTGCAAATTCATTGACATGTGTACTTAATTTTCTTTTCTGTTTTTTGTTTGTTTGTTTGTTTGTTTTCCTGTTTAAGTTTTTGTATGTTTTGAAGCGGTTATAGACCCGTTATGGCTCTACGCAGTCGGCTGGGCTTTAAACAGCAATAACAAAACAATAAGCTTGTCCTCTTCCCTGTGTGTACGTGAACCAGATGCTGGGTCTGGCAGAGGGCTGTTTCAGCAGGACGGTGCCGTACACCTTGGAGAGAAAACAGTTTGGTCGCAGAATATGGGACTTCCAGGTTTGTGCTTGGCTTGTGTGAACGACCTTTTGGTGTCTTTCTGTTTTTTTGAATAGGGTATTTTGTAGTTTTGTGCTGTGCATATGCTGTGATGATGATGATGATGATGGTGATGATGGCAATGATGTTGATGTTGATGATAATGATGATGATGATAACGGTGATAATGATGATACTACATCTACAATTACTACTACTACTACTAGTACTACTGCTACTTACTACTACTACTACTACTATTACTACCACCACCACCACTTTACTAGCACTACTACTGCTACTACTATTACTGCTACTAATTTTGCTACTACTACTGCTACATATTTCTGCTACTACTACTAGCCAGTGTTTGAACAATTTGTGCTGCATTCTGTGTGTGCGTTTGTATGTGTGAGAGAGAGGGGGGGGGGGAGACAGAGAGAGAGAGTGTGCGTGTGTGTGTGTGTGTGCATAGTTTGGGGGGGGGGAGAGAGAGAGAGAGAGTGTGTGTGTATGTGTGTGTGTGTCTGTCTCTGTGTGTGTATATGTTTGTGTTTATGTGTGTGTGTGTCTGTCTCTGTGTGTGTATATGTGTGTGTGTGTGTGTGTGTGTTGGGCACACCATAAAGCTGTAATATCAGAAGTAGTAACAGAAGCAGTAGACGGTGGTAGTCAAATGGATACATGTCAAGCTTCCAGCTAGGGCAGGATGCAGGAGTCAAAAAGTGAAAGATCCATGGAGGTAAAGCCACACATTGGTGGCACTGTAATTTTTGAATGGATTTGGTTTACTTGGCTTGTTCGCTGTTCATATTAATGCTTCAATCATTCTGGAGGTGTCAGCATTTCAGAGGTCCTATTCAGAGGAAGGAGCACAAATGGAATTGTCCTGAGTGTTATGCATCCCTCTTGAACAAACACAGAACTCCAACCCAGAATGAAGTAATTTTAGTCGTGTGTATGTGTGTTTCACACAAGGCATGCAACACCAAAATATCCATCTAACCTAGAATAAAAAATAATTGTATAATTGTGATCTGCTAGCACGAAATCAGTCTTAACTCACAGTCAGTCAAACAGCACTAGGAGCTGAAAAGGTGACTGAGGGTCTATCTGGGGTGTTTTGACTTTTTCTCAAAATTGATTTCTATAGGCTATATAATCTATCCCGCACAGAAATTTTTTTCTTGAAAAAATATTATTAATCAATTGAATATGGTATTGCAGTGCACTGATCGCAGCAGAAAGAACACAATTTCCTACCAAAAGTACCTTTTTTTGTCTCTTATTATGAACCGTAACCTGTACAGTACCCCCACACGTAACATACTGACAGAAAGCTCTTTGGTGCACCTTTCAGACAGTGACAGCTAAAATTAGAAACAAACTGGGTCAAAGCCACCAAATAAAGAAATTTAAGGAAAATGTGTTGGAGAGCACACAAAAACTTTAGAGGCTGTTTTCTCAAAGTGGCCGTCATACAACTTAATGACTTTAAACATACATAACTTCTACATTTTTTTTTAGTACAAGCTTTATTCAAGTACCAAAATAATCAGCAGAATGTACACTTTTCAGTGATATGTATATCTCAAAATGCCAAAAATGCTAGTTAAGATTGATTTTGTGCTGTCAGGTCACATATATGTGTTTCACACAGGGCATCATCATCATCATCAGGTGCCCTGCCGCATGGCGTTGGCGATCATGGACTTCCATCTGTCTCTATCTCTCGTTGCCCCTAGCATCTCTCCCACCCTCCTCGTCCCCAGCCACTCTGCAAGTCCGTACAGCATTTTCTCCCTAGGTCTACCCAGTGCTCTCTTTCCCTCCAGCTTTCCCTTTGTGACCAGGTGCTCCAAATCCCCCTTCCTCATAAAATGGCCTATAAATGTTGCCTGTCTTTTCCTAATCTTCCCTATGAGTGATCTACTTGTGTCTGCCTCCATCAAGACTGTCTCATTTGTTTTCTTTGCTGTCCATGGAACTCTCAACATTCTTCTTAGAAACCACATCTCAGTTGCCTCGATCTTGTTCTGGCTTTGTTTTTTGACGGTCCACGCCTCACATCCATACAACAGTATTGGTTCTATATAACATTCAAGAACTCTCTTCCTGATGTTAATTGATAGGCATTTGTTGGTAAGAATGCCTGTCATCTTCCCGAATGCTGTTTTGGCTTGGCCGATTCTTTTGGCTATTTCTGATGTGCATCTGCCGTCTGATGAAATGATCGTTCCCAGGTATTTGAATTTATCAACCTGTGTGAAGGTTGTGCCATTTGCTGTTATTTTGCATGAGGGGATTTCATGTTTTTTACTGATCAGGGCATGCAACACCAAAATATCCATCTAACCAAGAATCAAGAATAATAATTGTGTATATGTGTGCTTCACACAGGGCATGCAACACCAGATATCCACCATAGCCATGCAGATTGAGGCTGCCCGCCTCATGGTGTACAACGCCGCACGGAGAAAGGAGGCTGGCCTGCCCATCGTGAAGGAAGCAGCCATGGCCAAACTCTTTGCTGCAGAGGTCAGTAAAAGCCACAGACCTACAAGAATTTGAATAACAACCAGGCACCATGGTGTAGCGGTTAACGCAGCAGACTTCTGACTGGAAGGTTGTGGGTTTGAATCCCTGTCAGACCCTTCAAAAATATATCATTGTGGGGTTTTTTCGGGTCTGACCAGCTCCTACCCAGAGTTGGGTGTGCTATGGGCTCATTGGGAAGACTTGGGACCTCACAGTTGAGTCTTATCCACTTCACGGATGCGTCATCGATGGTGTTGCTCAAATCTTCTGACCAGCACCGCAGGTGTATGTATCTCTCGGGCCTGGTCGACACCAGGATATCAAATGAGAGTAAGCATAGAGTAGAACCCTGTCATGCAGTCTCAATCCTAGATGGAACTCCACAGCATCATGACTATCATCTTCATCGACACTATGGTCATCGCATTGTAAAAAAAAAATTTTTTTTTTTTAAAAACCTGCCAGCTTCTGTAGCCCTGTAGGTGGCGTAGAAAAATAGGATGAAAAAAGAGGCGAGCACAAAGGTAACCTCCCTAAGTGTGATGATCAAAAAAAAAAACAACAACAAAAAAAAGAAATTGAATAGCCTCTGCCCATTACTGCAGTACAATTTCTATCACAGACATGTTTTGTTTTGCTTTTTTATAATAATAATAATAATTACAATATTTATATAGCGCAAAATCTCGACAAAATCAAATCTAAGCGCTGAAACAGACACGCACGCACGCACGCACGCACACACACACACACACACACACACACACACACGCATGGCTATAAATGGGGAGAAAGAATAAAAGCAATAAAAGCAATGGAAAATTATAGAGAGCATATCATACACAATTATATATTATAACAAAGTGATTCCCCTCCGAGCGGAGACAGGCTGCAGAGGGGGGTTGAGTCTCCTTGTTTTAAAAAAGTGACTTTGTTTCCTATCAGAAGGAGTTTTGTCTAGAAAGGAAGATTGTTTCATTCTGGCAGGAGAGAGGTTTGTGTCTGTTTGTGTGTCTGTCTGACAGACGTGTGTTCTTAACCCTTTCACTGCCTCACCCTATCCACCAGCATCCTGCGTTGTCAGCCATGAGAGCAAAGGAAAACCTAAACCCTTTCACTCCCACACTCTATCCACCAGCTTCTCACAGGGAGCTGATGGACAGGGTGAGGGAGTCAGAGGGTTAAGTTTTTGCTTCGCTAGCATGGTCGACAATGCAGGATGCTGGTGGACAGGATGCGGGAGTCAAAGGGTTAACAGCAGTTGATATTGTCATTTATGATTGTGTCGTTGTTTCCCAGCTGGCGACACAGACCACGTCCAAGTGCATAGAGTGGATGGGAGGTGTGGGCTTCACCAAGGACTACCCCATTGAAAAGTACTACAGGGACTGCAAGATTGGTCAGTTCTCTGTCACTCTGTTATATGGTCTCCTCCATTACTGTCTGCATTAATCTGTTCTCTGTCCACCATGAAGATGTCGGGGGCTCTTCCAGTATAAATGGTATCCCCACCACGGCTTTGCAGGCGCCTCTCTTCCTTAATCTATTTAGTTTCAGAGGCAGCAGCTGTTGTCTGCTAGCCTTATCAGTGCCACTCCCCTGCTGCTACAAGGCCGCTGGCCGGAAATTCCCTCTGTGTTATGTGTTGTGCCACGCTAGTGTGTACAGGATTTTACCAAAGTGTACAGCGTCGTCTCTCCGTAACCGGACTTATTACAGTTGTGATTTTCATGTGTGTGCTTGTAGGACTTCTTATTCATAAGATGTGAGTATTTTTTTTTGCTAGCGTTATTTCGTTGATGCTGTAGAGAGGGAGGAAAAAGGTGTATATTCTGTACTGACAGTGCCTCTGGATACGTGATACTAGGGCCTGATACTGTTAGTGTGTACGCTGTTACAGTCACAATGGAGGGAGAAAAACATTTAGAAAATGAGCATACTTTTAGACTTAATTCTTTGTGTAGAATTTGTGGTGAAAGATCAAGGAGGAATCGTGACATAGATCCCCCGAAGCTGTGTACAAACTATGCTTTTGAGCTGGAGCGGTTTCACGGTATAGTTGTGTCTAATGACACTAGTAGTACACACTCCACAACACTGTGCATGAAATGTTACTCAAGGCTGATAAGACTGAGAAATTCATCATCTCCATCTGAAAAAACTTTGCAGACAGCTAAAGAAACCACGGAGAAATGTACTGCATTATGGGCGCATCCTTTTGATCCATCAACTGCAGTGAGCAACTGCATTGTGTGCAAAACCTTTTACAATCAAAACACAGCTGGCAGACCACTCAAACCTAAACGTGGTGTACCCAAACGTGTTCCAGATAGCCCCACTGTCATTAGCAGTATGAGCACTGACCATGAGGGTACTATAGGTGACTGTAGCGACATTGTTCCTCAGGAGGAAATTCAGACTAACAATAGTGATATCAGTTCAGTTTGTTCCTTCCAGCCGCCATGCACATCAACTCCTACAAAAGTGAAGACAGCCAGCTGTATTACATAATGAAAGAACGCCTCACAGGCACGTCACCAATGATACAGTCATCTCCCGCAAAGCGGCGAAGAGAAAGTCAGAAAAATGCAGAGAAAGAATAGAATTCATACACTGTTTTTTATTTTATTTTTTTATATAGGGATAGGAAGAAACAAAGAACTACACACAAAATCAGTAACTAAAACAAACAGTAAAAAACATAATAAGACATGACTTGGCTTGAAACACACCGTAGAGACAACTAGGAATAGTGTACATTTCCCCCTCCCTTTGTGAACAGTGCCAGTTTCTCAATGACTATAAACACTCTCAGTCTGTGGAATTTGTGATAAGGCCATGTATATGGGCCGCCCTTCACTTGCTTCCCAGTGCCAGGAGGGTGGGGTAATTAATCACAGCCTGCCGTGCCCCAGAAGAAATGCTAGGATAAACAGGTCAGTGTAATGCATGGCTGACACATGTAGCTAGCCACACAGTGCGTGTTTAGTACTGAGAAAAGTCAGTTGTTACTTACAGCATGCTTGGAAGACTGGTCTTTTTGTCTGTGTTAATTCATGCTAGCCTGCCCTACCCTGAAGTGATGCAAAAAATTACCCACATTTTAGCATGTTTGGCTTCCACAATGTATGGCGTGTTTGGAGTCTTTGGAAAGTGCAGTTCAAGAACTATCTAAAGGCAATTAGCGCGTAATCCTGGTTCTGATGAGGAATTTGTAGTAAATGGAAAGAGAAAGGTACTGTGTTTACAGAGCTGTTAGCGCCAGCCAGCCGCTCAGCAGAGAGGACTGGCCGTCCGCCTTATCTCTGGCTCAGGGGACTAGGTTACTTCCCCTGCCACCTGCAACTAAACATCAGGCCCATAAAGCCGTGCCACCTGATGAAAATTCTGTGCTAGAAATTTTCTCTTTTCTGTCACTTTTTAAATTTCTGCCTTGCTCCTCTGCTTTCTGTCATCTCTTCCTGTCATTTTCTGCCTTGCTGGTCCATTTACCAGTGTGTGTTCTATGAAAGTCTTACATGCTTTTTGTTAGGATAGATAATTGTATACATGTACATGTATTGCCTGTATTTTTGGTTCTAAGGAAATGTGATGTGCAGAAGCTGTTTGTGGTAATTAAGGATAGTTTTTTTTATGTACGTTTTAGTGTGTGTAGTTATGTTTACATTTATTCAGGTTTTTGTTTGTTTTTGTTTTTGTTTGTTTGTTTGTTTGTTTGTTTTCTAAACCATCTGGTGATAAATTAAGCTGAATGATCAACACCAGGTGCATGTCCTTGGTTTATATGCGCATATGCATTGATTTGTGTACTGAATTTTCTTTCCCAGATGTTTTTCTTCCAGGCTTCTATAAGGTTTTGAGTGGTTATAGTCCTGATATGGCTCTGGGCACACGGCTGAGCTTTAACCAATAATGAAAATGATAATAATGTTATCTCTTCCAAGACTAAACTCTAGAAAAGGACAGTGTCGCATTTCTGGCAGTAATGGAATGAAGGTGGTGGAGGGGGAGGTTGTTGTGTTCATGGATTGCTACTTCCACATGCGTTTATTATGTTCTGGTGGGCTTTCATGTATATGTCCGTTTATTTTAATTTACCATTAATGCAGTTTGCTACATTTTCGGGTGTACATGGTGCTAAATATTAAGAAGACTGGACTCATGGTAATCAGTAAAAAACAAGAAATCCCCTCATATAGAATAACAGCAAATAGCAAAACATTGAGACAAGTTGCTAATTTTAAATATCTGGGAAGTCATCTCACGAGACAGCAGATGCACATTGGAATTGGCCGAGCTAAAACAGCATTCCAGAAAATGAAAAGTGTTTTTATCAACAAATGCCTTTCAGTGGACATCAGAAAGAGAGCTTTTTAGTGTTATTTTGAACCAATACTGTTTTACACATGCGAGACTTAGACAGTCAGCAAGCAAAGTCAAAACAAGATCGAGGCAGCTGAAATGAGGTTTCTAAGATGAACGCTAAGAGTTCCATGGACAGCAAAGAAAACAAACGAGACATTGCTGGAGAGAAGCAAACACAAAAGGAATATTGATAAATAAGATTAGGAAAAGGTCAGCAACATTTAAGGGACATGTTATGAAATTTAAAATGCAGTGATCTCTGCTGAAATGCTTTCATATGTTCATAAGCAAGGGGGAAGTAATCTTGTATGTTGATATTTGATGCCTTGCCAAAGTGTTATAGTTTGTGTGGCATATCTTTAAATCCAAAACAGGAACCAGAAAAACATGAAAATAGAATCAGAACGTGTAATTAATATAAACAGACAAGACAGGCACAAATTTTCGGCCAGCTGGCCTTTGTCAAGCATAAACATAAAATCACTAAAGAACAAACAACAAATACAAAAACTGTGAGAAAAAGACTAAAACTTCCCTGCTGTTTCATCCAGTGCGTTGAAAACTTAGAAGCTTGGCTACAGGGGTTGAAAGTTATGGGAGAAAACAGATGTGAGATAATTACTCTACTGCATGAAGTCAAGCATGTTTTGTATAAGATTTTATAGTGCAGCCTACTTGACTAATCTGGTCATGTTTGGTATGGTTTTAAAGCTTCTTATATTAGCAGCATGGTCATTCATGTATCAGACAGACTGTTAAAAAGGTGCCATGAAAACAGAGACTGTTTGGTAACCAACTTATTTTTGTATATGTTGACAGTGCTGTGCTGGGGCTTCAGCTGTGATGTGTGTTGCTTATTGTTATTGTTGTTGTTATTGTTGTTTAAAGCCCAGCCGACTGCGTAGAGCCATATTAGGGCTATAATCGCTTCAAAACATACAAAACTTCAACAGGAGAAAGAAAGAAAAAATTAAGTACACATATCGATGCAATTGCGCACATAATCTAAGGACATGCCCCTGGCGTTGACCACTCCATCCAATTTATCGCACAGGGGATTTAAAAAACACACCTGAATGTAAATTTAAGCGTACATATGAACACCAAAACATATTAAAATGGGCATAAATCACCTAAAATTGCTTCTGCATATCTCATCTCCGTAGAGCCAAAAATGCACTTAATGCATGTACCCAATTTATCAATCCCAAGAAAAAGTATGTAAGACTTTATCAAACACATACAGGTGAATGGACCGGCAAGACAGAAAATGAAAGGAAGAAATGACAGAAAGCAAAGGAACAAGGCGGAAACAAAGAGAGTGACAGAAAAGAGGAAATTTCTAGCAGAGAATTTCTAGAAGGTGGGGATACTATTTGTGACCTCCCACCACGAAATCAGTCTTAACTAGCATTTTGGGCATTTTGAGATATACACATCACTGGAAAGTGTACATTCTGCTGATTATTTTGGTACTTGAATAAAGCTTGTACTAAAAAAATGTAGAAGTTACGTATGTTTAAAATCATTAAGTTGTACGACGGCCATTTTGAGAAAATGGCTTCTAAAGTTTTTTTGTACACATTTTCCTTAGATTTCTTCATTTAGTGGCTTTGACCCAGTTTGTTTCTAATTTTCGCTGTCATTATCTGAAAGGTGCACCAGAGAGCTTTCCATCGGTATATTACATGTGCAGGTACTGTACAGGTTACAGTTCATAATAAGAGAAAAAAACAGGTACTTTTGGTAGGAAATTGCATTCTTTCTGCTGCGATCAGTGCATTTAAATACTGAATTAAATTGATTAATAATATTTTTTCAAGAAAAAAAAATTCTGTGGGGGATAGATTATAGTCTACAGAAATCAATTTTGAGAAAAAGTCAAAACACCCCAGATAGACCCTCAATCACCTTTTCAGCTCCTAGTGCTGTTCGACTGACTGCGAGTTAAGACTGATTTCATGGTGGGAGGTCACATTTGTACTGAAAGAGCCCCTGGCATCCCCATGGGGGGTGGGGGTGTTGCCTGCCCTCTGAGGCTGAAAGTAGGTTATATTACAGCTACATCACACTGTCAGTCTCAGCAACTAGAGAGCCAGAGTTTTTTTTGTATACATGTTGTTTGTTAACATGACTAACATTTTCAGATATATCTCAGTTTCAGTTTCAGTTTCAGTTTCAGTTTCTCAAGATGACGTCTCCGTGTATGGAATGAATTCCATATGCTCTGACGGCACAAGTGCCATGTGGTGGAGAAGATCCAGAATGATTACGGCATAAGCCTTAGGCCTGCACATAAACCTAAGAGCTGGCCAGGTCCTGAGGTCCTACCTAGATAGTTCCATAACCCTGGAGTCATAAGGGAGTAAGGTGGCAGAGACCTCGACTTTTCTGGGTCCAGTACCACAAGGGTGGCGCCGATCTCCTCTCCCTCGCTTCAGATTCATTATTCATATTCACATTTTTTTTACCAAGATTTCAGAAAGGCAAGGAGGCTAATTGGTCTTCAGAGGGTGGGACCTGGGAAATCAACCTATCTCTCCAGTGTTTTATACTAAGGCAGCCAGGCACTGCTCTGCTTTTCACGATTTTCAACTGCCGCGGGATCTAAAGTGTGTGCATCCAGAAGACACACAGGTCCGACTGGTTTTTCATCCCCTTCCAAAGGACTAGACATTCAGTTCAATTATCAGGTCAAACTGAGGAGAAAAGTCAAGGCCTCAATGGGGAGCGAACCCTGAAGCCTTGTGTTTAGTTTTAGGCAGGTATGTCTGAACCAATCTGCCACTCTTCTCCCTGTATATCAGTCACTGGTTGATAATTCTTAATGCTCTTTGTTGCAGGGACCATTTACGAAGGCACCAGCAACATACAGCTGAACACCATCGCCAAATGCATTGAGAACGAACTGAAATGAAAAGTCACAGAGTAAAGGCCAGTTTCCTGAATTCGCCATTCAGAATGATCAAATGGTCGTATTTACAAGGCTAGATCAAATGGTCGTATTTACAAGGCTGACATTCTTCATGATACCCAACTCTACAATAGCACTAGCCCTGAAAACCTTAGTTCTCTTCTGTCGGAAGTCTCCAGCTGTTACACTGACATCCAAAATTGGATGACCCAAAATAAATTACAGTTAAACGGAGATAAAACTGAAGCCATGCTTGTAGGCACCAAAAATAAACTAGATGCTGTTTCAATCAATAACATTCAACTCGGAGACAATACCATCCCTCTTTCGAACTCTGTCAAAAACCTTAGTGTGATTCTTGATAAATCTCTTTGTATGCAGAAATTTACCACCCAGACCTGTCAATCATGCTACCCTCAGATTCGACGCATTGGCTGCATTCGCCGATTCCTTTCAACCGATGCTGCATCTAAACTAGTAACTTCCCTTGTTCTGTCACGCCTGGACTACTGCAATGCTCTTTTATCTGGCCTACCAGCTTCTCGTCTCCTTTGCCTGCAACGCTTACAAAATACAGCTGCCCGCCTCGTCCTTAGAAAGAAAAAAATTGATCATGTTAGTCCCCTCCTTCGGTCTCTGCATTGGCTTCCTGTCGCTGATAGAATCAAATACAAAATAGACACCTTATGCTATAAATCTACTCATCATTCTGCTCCATCCTATCTCTGTGACAAGATCAAAATTCGTACATCAGCTCGCACCTTGCGCTCTTCCTCTGATACTCTTACCCTACAAATTCCCACGGTTAGACTCTTAACCGTTGGTCAGCGCTCTTTTTCTGTCTCAGGACCAGCTGCGTGGAACAATCTTCCCCTATCGCTCCGGACCACATCTACTCTTTCCGCATTTAAGTCAGGTTTGAAAACTCACCTCTTTCCACGTCAATGAATTTCTGAGGCCTTTTTCGCCGTTTTTTACTGCTATTTTTCCATTGTTCATAATTTCAGCATTGTATGGACATTTATGCCTATTTTTGACTTAATTGATTGTTTTACAAATGTTCATCTTTGAGTGCGATCCTGCGTGTGATTGGTGAGTGAGCGCGCTTTGATTTGATTTACCAAGATTTAGCGCGATATAAATATTGTAATTATTTATTATTATTATTATTATTATTGGTCACGAGCTGTCAGCCCTCTCTGGAATGAATGATCTAATGCTGCGTGCAACAGAACACCAGTATTATAGTGGTAGAATACTTGCCTGCCTGGTGGGTGACTCGGGTTCAGATCCCGGTCGATGCACTTAACCCTTTGACTCCCTCACCCTATCCACCAGTATCCTGCATTGTCAACCATGCCAGCGTAGCAAAAACTTAACCCTTTGACTCCCTCACCCTATCCACCAACTTCCTGCAGGAAACTGGTGGATAGGATGAGGGAGTCAGTTTGGAAGAAGCTGGTGGATAGGGTGAGGGAGTCAAAGGGTTAAGTTTTTGCAGTTGGTGGATAGGGTGTGGAAGTCAAAGGGTTAATCAGTTTTCAAATGATGAAGAATAATACAGTGTGTTGGAGGGATGCTCAGAAAAACTCATGCTGATTAGCACCGAAACATCTCTATCATTGATTTGATTTAGTTCTGGTATTATGTTGAGCGATGAGATTATTCTGAACTGGTTCGCCTGATTTTGTGATAGTGTATCATTTAGAGATGTAATTTGTACATAATGTTAAGCAGTTAAATGAGATTATTTTGAAGTGTACTGTGAGAGTAGCCATTGCGCATGTAGGTTGACTGCTTTCGGCCATCTCATATATATACTTGTTTTGCATTTTTGCTTCTTTTTGATATCAGGGATTGATACTGGGTTTTTCTGTAATTCTGTGAAAATTTGATGGTGATTTAATTTCAGTAAATTGTGACTTGTTTGGGGAGTTTTGTTTGTTATGTTTTATATCAGGAATTGGAATGGATTGGTGTGTAATACTTTAGAAATTTGATGGTGGTTATATTTCAGTAAGTTGTTTTTCGTAGGGTATATGTTTTTGAGAACCATGTTAAGTGGATGCCATATTGCTCGTTCGATTCTATGGAACTGTGTTATTTTTACTTTGGGTTTCATATTATATTGAACTGATATTATTGCAGACACTTTGGTTGATCATTATGACTGGGAGAAAGTGTGTTATTTTCCTCTGCCAGACCGGTGAATTTCCAAAAATCAACAACACACATATGCACATTGTCCATGCAAGAGCATATGCACAAATGCATGCAGTCTCATAAATATGTACATGTACTAAGGCATATATGCTTGCGTGCACACACACATATATGCATGCATGTTCACACACACACACACACACACACACACATACACACACACACACACACACACACACACACACAAAGCGTTTATAGAGATTTGGAGCTGAACATGTGGCCGCACATACACACACACACACACACACACACAAACACACACACACACACACACACACACACACACACACACACACACACACACACACACACAAAGCATGATATTATATTACATTTTGATGGTGAATTTGATATAGACTTGGAGCTGAAAGGGTGGCGCCAATTGTTTTTAATGAAGAAAAATAAAATGATGTTACCTGCACATGGAGTGAATTATGTGTATATTAATGTATTGTGTGAACAGTAAAAATCACTGTTCATACAATATATCTTTACCTGCACAGTGTGTGTACTGTGCCCCCCAAAAGGGATGCCGGGGGCTCTTTCAGTATAAATAGTATCCCCACCTTTTGGAAAGCGTGCTAGAAATTATCTCTTTTCTGTCGCTCACTTTGTTTCTGCCTTGCTGCTTTGCATGGGTGCCACTCTTTCGTCTGGGTGACGGAAATCCGTTTTCTCGGCAAGGCCCCAGACGGAAATTCCGTTTTTTCATTTTCGTTATTCAAAAAAAAAAAAAAAAAAATTGGGGGGGAACAGTTGAATCGGCAGTATTATGACCGAAGCAGCACTGTAGCAGACGACCGGAAATGAGGAAGCGCTCTCTATCGTTGAAGACAACACAGGTCCAGCGATCTTTGTTAGGCTACACACATCACTTACGTCGCGCCATTGTGCTGCTAGTGCCTTCAAGCGAAAAAGTTTTCCAGTTAGCCTGATTTTCAGTTTTTTCAGATTTTCAAAGTGTCACCCTTGTGCTTTGCTTTCTGTCATCTCTTCCTGTCATTTTCTGTCTTGCTGGTCCATGAAGCCTTACATACTTTCTCGTAGGATTGATAATTAGGTACAAGTAATTTTTGGTCCTAAGGAAATGTTACTGTTATATTTGTTTAAAGCCCAGCCAACTGCATAGACCTATATCAGGGCTATAACCATTTCAAAACATACACAATACTTCAACAGGACAAGAAAAAAGGGAAAGAAAATTAGGTACATATCAATAAGGAAATGTAATGTGCAGAACCAATTCTAGGTAATTTAGGTAATTTCTAGGTAATCTAGTGGGAGAACATCTGACCCACACCCAACACCACTTTGAAAAGGACAATGTGCAAGTTCTCGACAAAGAAGCAAGATGGTTCCAGAGGGGAGTAAAGGAGGCAGTTTACATCGCCGCAAGGAACCCCACCCTCAACCGTGACTGGGGCCGACACAACCTGCCATCGATGTACTCCTCACTTATTCAGTCGCACTGTCGTGAGTTCGCTCACGGCGGTGCGCACTGAAGCCAGTTCTCAACCCAGCAGTTGCGCTGAAGAAGTCGGCTGGATCGCCAATGAAAGCTACGCAGTAAGTAGCCTTTTTTGTAACTGAGAGCCAGGTTCAACCAGGTAGCCATTAGGTAATTTATGTTTTAGTGTATTTGTTTATAGTTGTATATGTATTTAGTTGGGGTTTGTTTTTGTTTTCTTTTTGGAACCCTTGGTGATAAACTGGATGGAATGTCAACACCAAGAACAGTATCCTTGGATTTTTTGCAAGAATGCTTTGATAAGTGTTCTAAATTTTTTCTTGAAGTTTTTTTTTTCATCAATGCATTGTGTAGGCCTACTGGGCTTTAAAAATCAATAATGATAATGACAATGACCTGCCCAGTGAATGTACTTGTGAGTAATGTGAATGATGAGTGTATTGTATAAACAGTACTCTTACCTGTGAGTGTATTGTGAATGACGAATGTATTGTATAAATACAGTGTTGCCTGCAGAAAAGAAAGGAAAAAATAGACCTCAGGAACTCATCTTTTCATGAGCCGTGTTTTTGTTGCCCTGCTCTCTTCATGTAGGTGTTATCATTATACTTGTCACTTGCATCTGTACTCTTTAAATGAACAAACAGTCTTTAAAAAAAAATCTCAGAAACCAGGCCAGATTGCCAAGCCTAGGTCTTGTTACGCGTGGGTGATAATGACATGATAGCGGTCATTGGAAATGTTTTTGTTTTTGAAATAATAAAGTATTTCAAAACACACTGTATGTGCCAGTTTGGAGAGCAATTTACAGAACCCCCCCCCTCCCTTTTTTTTATATACCCCATTTGTTGGCCACAAGTCCTACATACACTCAAAATACATGAGCAGGCTTTTGTGTGCATGGATGTGTGTGTGGCTTCATGTTGTTGTTTTTTTATATCCTCATTAAACCTTTTACTCCCGCAGTCTGTCCACTACCATCCTTCATTGTCAACCATGCAAGCAAAGCAAAAATTGAACCCTTTGACTCCCTCACCCTATCCACCAGCTTCCTGCAGGAAGTCAGAGTTAAAGGGTTAAGTTTTTGCGGTTGGTGGATAGTTTTTGGGAGTCAAAGGGTTAAATCAGGCATGCTTCATTTTCGTAAGCGTTCGCAGGCCCCAGTAGCTCAGTTGGTTTCAGCGTCGGATTCACATGCTAATGGTTGTGGGTTTGAATCCCAGGGGTGCACTACATTAAAACTGGCCTTCTCACTGTCCCGTCTTATTGTTGTTCTGGTGGTGTCAGTATAGGATTAGATAAGTCCCCCTTCCCCCACTTCCCTGGGATGGTTATCCCCATCAGCCATGTCACCTGGGTGGGTGCCGACGTAAAAACTGAACCAAATCAATCAATCAATTTCTTAAGCGTGCTTGCTGAATGTTTTCATGTTTCCATAAGGCACCTAATGCTGATATGGCTTACAGTATCTTTATTGTGCGTATTTGGCGTTCTGCATGCATATACACATGAAGGAGTTCAGAGTCTGCACAATCATATTGCCCAGGGAGTTTGGCCAGATCTCCACCTTTTGCCTGCCAGATCATACTCAAGAAGGTTCAAACCCAGACATTCTGATTGAAAGACCAGTATCCTAACCATGCAATTGTCAGGCCCACACAAATTCTCGAAGTTCTGCTCATCGCTGAAACAATTTACGTACACAAAATGACTGTCTCAACACATTCCCATAAAGGAAATTTGCTGGAATTGTTCTTCCTCCAGAAAATTATTGTATTCCTTCTGAAAGGTGTCTTTCTTCTTCTGAATTCTATTACCAAAGGAGAGTTCTCCAGCTTGAATTTACCTCTGTGTGTATGAGTGTGTGTGTGGGGGGGGGGGGGAGGGGTGCATGCCTAATATAATTGTATACCTTTGAGTGGTAAGTTTCTAAGGAAAGTGTTTCTGGAATGCCATGGAAAAGAAATTTAGATTTTGATGAAAATATATGTTTGACCCGGCTTTTAAGGTGATTCTTTTCTGCTGTTTTTCATGGCAATGGTTCACAAGTGTTTTTACGCACAGTACATATTAGGTCAAATAGTTTAGTCATTCAATTTACTTTGAAGTTCGCTGAAAAGAGATTCATCATACTCAGACAATTCCACAAGCATTCTACCAGAATCTGCCAACAGTTATGAGTACCTGGCAGACTGCTTAAATCTGTGCAAATCTTAGGTGCTGGCAAGGTCTTGAAATGGGGAGGGGAGAGAAGGGAACTTATAAAACACCAAGCTGACACCACCAAATCGATTGAAGCAATAAGAATGGCAGTGAAACAGGCCAGTTTTGTGTTGTGGGCTGGAATTGAATTCTTGTATCCCATCTTGAGACCATTAGTCTTTTTTTCGTTTTTTGGTGTTTTTTTGTTTGTTTTTTTTTTGGTCCATTTTCTACGCCACCTTGATGGCCACAGAAACTGGCACTTTTTTTTAAAAATGCTATGATGATGATGTTGATGAGGATGATATCATAATCATGATGCTATGGAGTTCCATCTAGGATTGAGACTGCGTGACAGGGCTGTGCTCTACGCTTACTATCATTATATATCCTGGCGTCAGCCAGGCCCAAGGGATACAGACACCTGCAATGCTGATCAGAAGATTTGAGCAACACCCTCGATGATGCATCCGTGAAGTAGATGAGACTCGACTGTATGGTCCCAGTCTTCCCAATGAGTCCATAGCACACCCAACTCTGGGTAGGAGCCGGTCAGAGCCGAAAAATCCCACAATGATTTTTGAAGGGACTGATGGGGATTCGAACCCACAACCTTCCAGTCGGTAGTCTGTTTCATTAATCACTACACCACAGTGACTAGTTGAGACCATTAGTCTATCACCAAAGTCAGCCAGACTGGTTTTGTTTGGAATGTTGGCAGGCCTGCTTAGAAGATAAAGTTTTAAATGTGTTCATTGACTATTGTAAACCTATGGAGCGAAAAAAGAGAACCAGGTAGACCCAGGGGGAAAATATTGGACAGATTTGCAGGATTGTTGAGGACAGAGAGAGTGGAAGATGTGCTTGCTGCAACAAGGGATAGATAGATATGGAGGGCCATGATCGCCAATGCCATGCGGCAGGGCACATGATGATGATGACGATGGAAAAGTTATCTCCTGCTCAAGAAATGGCACCAGCCTGTCGGGGAATTATCTGATGTTTGGTTTTCTTTTTCTATACTGTTCTAAACCCAGAGAATCTGTTTCTTTATTGTCCTTGTTTAAAGAAGTTTTATGCACACTTGACAAAAGCCAGTTGGTGGAAATTTTGTGTGTCTTGTGTCATCGTTTTAAATACACGTGGTTATTCTCTGTTGTTGTGTTTCTGGTTTTTGTTGATTGTTGGTCAATCAAGGTATAAAATCAAGTCAATGATAACTGCCCGTTTTCTGTGTGTAGTTAACTCACAAAGACTGACGTACACACAAAAGATAAGATTCGTATGGAGGGCCATGATCGCCTACACCATGCAACAGGGCACATGATGACGATGATGATGATGATGATGATGATGATAAATTGCAAAATACTTTCACAGATTGTTTATCACAATATAAACCAGGTCCATGATGATCTACACTTTGTCTTTGGGGTTAAAAATCACTAGCAGTCACTGTTGATCTAGAAACAAATCTGTTAACCCTTGCACTCCTGCAACCTATCCACCAACTGCAAAAATTTAACCCTCTGACTCCCTCACCCAATCCACCAGCTTCCTGCAGAGTGAGGGAGTCAATGAGTTAAGTTTTTGCTTTGCTAGCACGGTTGACGATCTAGGATGCTGGTGGACAAGGTGCGGGAGTCAAAGGGTTAAGGTTTTGCTTTGCTAGCATGGTTGACAATGCAGGATGCTCGTGGACAAGGTGCGGGAGTCAAAGGGTTAAACATTCCGATTTTTCTCAGATATTAGTACACATGTTGTTTTGTCCAGGCTGTGCAGCAGTGTGTTCCTGCAGAGTCTGAATACTCGGTCTTGATGGGAATGTCTTCTGGTTGTTTTCATGTCTCTTTAAGCCATGGGATACTGGCATGACATATAGGATCTTTAACATGCATACATATGTTCTGCATTGCCACTGACATTACGCTTACACAAAGACTCAAACAAGAAGGAACTGAGTTTTTTTTATTTTTTTTATTTCTCTCTCTCGCTCTCTCTCTCTCTCTCTCTCAGTCTCTCTCTCTCTCTCTCAGCACACAGACTGACATACACATAACCCAGGTGAAGCACAATGGCAAAGAGCAAATATATGATAACACAATGCAATCTTTGTTCCATCTACTCCAAAAATCATCCACTGCAGCACTCATGTAATAAATATTACTTTTAAATTCAACATTACACGAAAATGCAGGCACACATTGACACAAAAATGAATTTTCAAAGAATAATCACACTTTTTTTCATACACCATGTCCATGACACACTTGAATCACACGAATGCACAGAATCCGTGATTTACTCCAATCCTCATCAAGTCTTCAAAAAAAGAAAAAATTCAAACACAAGAACAGCTGATGAAATCAAAAAGTTTCACATATAAAAATACATAAAAAAAAACTTCACTCCTATCGGAAGAGTCTATGGGTTCACAAAAGAATGCCACACAAAGCGGCAATCTCAGTTTTAACATTTTTCGAAATTACCAACAACCAGGAATTTTTCAGTATTTCAACCCTTTAACTCTCACAGCCTATCCACCAACTGCAAAACTTAACTCTTTGATTCCCTCACCCTATCCACCTGCTTCCTGCAGGAAGAAAAAGGGTTAAGTTTTTGCGTCACTAGCATGGTTGACAACGCAGGTGCTGGTGGACAGGGCACAGGAGTCAAAAGGTTAAACTGACCAGTCGACTGACATTGTCACAACAATACTTTGAACATGGTCCACAAACTGGTTAACTTTCGTATCTGTTTCTGTGATTTAAATACAGCTGCCAGCTGGGTCACTAACTCTCACAAATCTTTTATTGCCACTGCTTGAAAAGGACCAGTGGTGGGATCATCCTAACTCATAATGAGTGATATCTTAATTTCTCATCCAGCAAAGTTTTATTCTTTTTCATGGCAATTCACTGCCATAAATAGATACTTTACTTTATGCAAAGTTTGTTTTGTTTAAAGCCAATTTATTGCCATCAACGGATACTTTCTGCCAAGTTTATTCCATTTCATGCTATTGGATCACTATCCTTGGGTTGTTAAAGACATTCAAAACAAAAAAACAGCAACAGTCATTTCTACCACCAACTTTTTATTTTAATCCCTTTTCTGGGTCCTCATTCAAATGATGAAACATCTTCAGGGCAACGTTCCTTCACACGTTTTTATACCACTAATGCAGCATGCTGGCTGCAGTTCCATTTCCTGCTTCCTTAACTCTTTCACTCCCTCACCCTGTCCATCAGCATCCTGAAAGAAGCTGGCGGATAAGATTTATACATAATAAGGAAATAAAGGGTTAAGAATACAATGGATAACTGATCATCCATCACCACAGTGGATAAATGAATATGCAAACTTGTTACAATATTAAAGAATCAGAATGCATATTTAATACATCCAGACAAGGCAGGCGCAAATTCAAGCGTATCTATGTAAGATCACAAACGAACAAACACCAAATATAAAAATCAGGAGAAAAAGACTGAACCTTCCCTGCTGCTTCATCCAGTGTGAGAAAAGGTTTTATTCAATACGCGTTCTGAATCTTTTTTCGTGTTTTTTCTGGTTCCTGTTTGCTTGAATGCGGGTAGTCACACCTGTTTTGGACTTGTTGCATTAGTAATGGAGGTTTCCAGGTCATGTATATTACTGAGAAGTCATAAAGCCGTCGTCGCTGGGGAAGTCTTGACCTTCGGGTCAGATACAAACTATCACTGACACCTGAAAGACATTGAGATTTAGTCACTTCTCCGCCAACACAGATGTAACAGGCACATAACGTCAGCTCAGAACATTATCAGTCAATGCCATTTGGACACCTTTGGTCTGGATGTCAAGCCGCCATCTTCATCCACTGTAACGTACATCTTCTTGCGACTATCGGCTGTCAGGTTCATGTAGGTGATGTAACCCAGGCTGCCCAGAAACAAGGTGGCTCCCACTACCATCACATACTTGTTCTGTAACAGAGAATCGATATAGAATTCATTAATGGGTCTCTCTCTCTCTCTCTCTCTCTCTCTCTCTCTCTCTCTCTCTCTCTCTCTCTCTCTCTCTCTCTCCTCTCACACACACACACACACACACACACACACACACACACACACACAGAGTACACACACTCTATCTATCTATATACAAACACACACACACACACACCACACACACACACACACACACACACACATGAAAGATGAATGCAGGAGCAGAGAACTCACATTTGTAATCAGTATTCCCTGATCGCTTGACCCCTGTGTTTATTCTAGGACATGTTGATATTACATCACACTGATATGATAATAACATGACTAATGTTCTTTTCTTTTCTTTTCCAGATTATATGATAATGACAAAAATGTTGAAAATATTCATATAAATTGTTGGCACAATTATACTTTGTGTGTGTGTGTGTGTATACATATTCATATACATGTATATATATATATACAAATTATAATATTTTTTTCTTTTATTTATATACACACACACACACACACACACACACACACACACACACACAACACACACATTCATTGTCCTATCTCGCAGGCATGAAAATTTTACTGTTTGTCAAGTTTTCGATGTCCCAAGTCAGTGCGGCCTCAGGTGGTGCTGATTTCATGCCGCTCATTCTGGCTACACACTACACCACCAACTCTTAGTTCATTCATTCAAAGTCCCACTGCCAGGAAGCCAGAGACGTCAAACCGCCATGGGGATCCCCACCAGATGAGACCTGCTCTGCTGCCTGGTTGCTTCGGTGAAAGTCAACAGAGTGCCTATTCTGATTCAACTCACTAAGGACACTATTATTAGTATTAACCCTTCCATTCCCGCAGCCTGTCTATAAAACAGCAAAAACTTAACCCTTTGACTCCCACACCCTAGGGATCCACCTAGTGCAAAAACTTCACCCTTTGACTCCCTCATCGTATCTACCAGCTTCCTGCAGGAAGCTGGTGGATAGGGTAGGGGAGTCAAAGAGTACTTTATGATTTTGCTTTGCTACCATGGTTGGCAATGCAGGATGCAGGTGGACAGGGTTTGAGACTCAGAGGGTTAACCCTCTGACCAGAATTTTGCAGGAAGCTGGTGGACAGGGTGAGGAAGTGAAAGGGTTAAATTTTTGCTTAGCTATTGTGACTGACAATGCAGGATGCTGGGAGATAGGGTGAGGGAGTCAAAAGGTTAAGCCTCCTACTAACTACAGTAATAGCTCCATCGAGGAGCTGGACCAGGTGAGTGACCTCCCAGTAAGAAGACCGCCACCACAGCCACCCAACAACAAGTCCCCATGAACCATGGACACCAAAAATACCTACTTGAATTCATATCATCATGCTTCTTTTAAAGAAGCTAAGCTTTAGACTATTAGAGGAAACAGAAATACACTGGTCATCACAAGATCAGGTCATGAATGTCCACAGAATCTGGTATAATTTTCACTACGCTATACTGACATGATTCTATGATAAAAGGGGATGACGATCATTATAATTTATATTATGGAGTTCCATCCAGGATAGAGAATGCATGACAGGGCTGCATGTATCATATCCTGCCAACAAACAGGCGCAACCTTGCATAGGAGCCAGTCAGGACCAACATATCATAAAATAAATCACTTTCTTTTTTTTACTAACTGGGTTTCAAATCCATTACCTCTGCAGTTCGTTGCATAGTGGCTTGCAGTGAAAAGAAAATTATCCATAACCAACAGTCATCTTAAAATCTGATGTGTCGTATTTGTAATGCTCCTATTGTTTTGTATCTGGTGTGCTCAGCAACTAGGAGAAAATCATTTTGGTCATGTTGGTACGTAATGCTTACAACACAGAAAGATAAGAGTTGTACTTGTAGGTTTGAGCATCTACCTGAGATATAGTGAGAAGCTAGAGGTTCTGAGTTTGTTTCCACGGTTTGATGATATTTTTCTTCTCCCATCACTAAACCCTGACTCATGATGTCGTACGTGCTTGCTAGTCTTCTGCATGAGACATGATTAAACCTAGGTCCCGTATGCAGCCTGCACTCAGCGCATGTAAAAGAACCCAAGGCAATGAAAGCTTTTCATTTTTTTTGTTCATGTTGCTTTTGCTTCCCCATCATCTGCACCACTTGTGCATCACTACTCCCACGCCGCTCATTTCAACTCTCCAACAATCTCCAAATCCAACGATGGGCCATACTATTAGACTCCGCAACAATTTTCACAATCATGACAATGCTATGATTATGAGAACGGGGATAATAATGATGGTGCTACCGAGTTCCATCTTCCGACTGAGATCATCATCATTATTAGGCCTATATAATATAACGAAAGAGTTATAATCTGTGCTTACTTTCATAACCTCGCATCAATCAGACTTTAAAAAAAAATAATACAGACACCTGTGCTGCTGGTCAAGAAATATGAGCAACACCCTCGATGACACATCCCAGTCTTCCCATTGACTGATTGAGCCCATAGCATGCTATCTATAGTATCAGCCTCTGATTATAAACAAGTGCCATGTTAGTTTATTTCTGATTTCATCATGAAATGATGAATATCAATACGTTGACCTCAAACCAAAAGTTGAGAAAAGGCAACATGGACTTTATGGAAACTTACCGGTCGCACAAAGAGCTCAAAGTTGATGGCACGAAAAGCACTTGTGGACTGCATCGTGGCCCATCCAGGAACTTTATTTTTGACGGCTTCTTTGCCGGCTGACGGGTTTTCAACTTTCTCACCTTTCGACGACATTCTGTAACACGCTACTTTCCCCGATGCTCCAGCGACCGGAAGTGTTTATATTCACGACAATCGTCTTGCGTATAGTCAAGTTATTTTCGGAGTTAGTAGGCCTATAAGATGATTTCAGTAGTCCTCCTGAAAAAGATTCGTTGAGAGAGAGAGAGAGAGAGAGAGAGAGCGTGTGTGTTGTGTGTGTGTGTGTGTGTGTGTGTGTGTTCTCCTTCATCACGTTTCATGCTGCAAATTTGTCACTAATTTCTTCATCTTTTTCCTGTTAAGTTTGTTTATTTTGTGGAATTTTTAATTTCAATTGCGTGAACTTCAACATTAGGTCTGTTTACAGTTCATGATAAGAGACAGAAAAATAAATACATGTACAGACGGACAGACAGAATGACAGACAGACAGATAGATAGATAGATAGGTAGACAGACAGATAGATAGATAGGTAGGTAGACAGACAGACAGATAGATAGATAGATAGGTATACAGATAGACAGACAGTCAGATAGATAGGTAGGTAGGTAGACAGGTAGATAGATAGGTAGGTAGGCAGATAGACAGACAGACAGATGGATAGATAAATAGATAGATAGATGGATAGATACATAGATAGATACATACATAGATACATAGATACATAGATAGACAGATAGACAGATAGATAGATAGATAGATAGACAGACAGATAGATAGATAGATAGATAGACAGACAGACAGACAGATAGATAGACAGACAGACAGACAGACAGATAGATAGATAGACAGACAGACAGACAGATAGATAGATAGATAGATAGACAGACAGACAGACAGATAGATAGATAGACAGACAGACAGACAGATAGATAGATAGATAGATAGACAGGGGCAGATGCAAAAAAAAAGAGAAAGACAAACAGGCAGAGACAGACACAAACACAGACAGAGATACCAACACAAAAAGGGGGGAGGGAGGGAGACAGAGAAAGACAGACAGACAGAGACAACACACATAGACATAGAGTGACAGAGACAGAAGAAACAAATAGAGAGAGAGAAGAGAGAGAGAGAGAGGATAGAGAGCGAGAGTGAGAGAGAGAGAGAGAAAGAAAGAGACAGACAGATAGAGAGGATAGAGAGTGAGAGAAAGAGAGAGATAGAGAGGATAGAGAGCGAGAGTGAGAGAGAAAGAGAGAGAGGATAGAGAGTGAGAGAGAGAGAGAATGAAATCAACAGCTGTGTACCTTCCGATCAACTCATGAAAGTACACAACAACACTGCAAACCTTAATCAGTCGAACATATCTGAAGTATCAGCACCTCATTCATGTCTTAAAGAGGACATGAATTGGTGTTATCATTGTTTGTATGTATACATTACGGGTTCCTGGGGCTGACACTGAATAGGTCTTCACGAAAACGCGTCTCATAGTTTCAGCCCATCAATTTTATCCAAGTAAAAAAAAAATTGTCACGACTGGATACACATCAATCGAATTTCCCCCAGCCCTCACCCAATTTCCGACTTACTGCCAACCCAGTTTTCTTGAAAAGAAAAAAAAAATAGGGTATTGTTTCATATCGACCAGAGAAAGGTGTTTGTCTGTCTGTCTGTCTGTCTGTCTGCCTACCTGTCTGTCTGTCTGTCTGTCTGTCTGTCTGTCTATCTGTCACTAGTCTGTCTGTATGTGTGTCTGTGACAAAAATATCATGGTAGGATTTTCTCAGCTGCTTCTGGGCGGATCTTAATATATCAAATTTGGGTCAAAGTTGTGGTCAACCGTTGAGGGGTCGAGAAGACAAACGTCTAGAAGATAACGCTCTGAAGTCAATGTCACGCAGACAGAAAAAAAGAAGAAGGAGGATGAGGAGAAGGAGTACAAGAAGAAGAAGATGAGGAAGAAGAAAGAGAGGAAGAAGAAGAAGATGAGGAAGAAGAAAGAGAGGAAGAAGAAGAAGATGAGGAAGAAGAAAGAGAGGAAGAAGAAGAAGATGAGGAAAAAGAAAAAGAAGAAGAAGAAGAAAAAAAAGGAGGAAGAGGAAGAGGAGGAGAAAAAAAAACTAGTGGTAGTAGAAGAAGAAGGAGGAGGAGGAGAACATGAACAAGAAGAAAGAAAGAAAGAAAAGAAAGAAAGAAGGAAAAGGAGAAGAGGAAGAAGACGAAGAGGAAGAAGTAGAAGAAGAAGGAAGAAAAAGAAGGAAGAAGAAGGAAGAAGAAGATAAAGAAGAAGAAGAAGAAGGAAGAAGAAGAAAAAGAAGAAGGAGAGAAGAAGAAGAAGGAAGAAGAAGAAGGAAGAAGAAGAAGAAGAAGAGAAGA
>CM060307.1:105782333-105784833 GCA_030674185.1 Monoplex corrugatus | reverse complement strand
TTGTCACTCTTTACTCCCTTGTGCAGAAATATTTACTTTAAAATAAGAAAATTTTTGTTGCGTTTGTGGATTTTAGGAAGGCATTTGATTCTGTGAATCGTAATAATCTTTGGAATGTATTACGTAAAAGTGGTGTGAATGGAAAATTATATCTGGCCCTAAGAGGAGTTTATAACTCAGGACTTGCATGCGTGCGTGAGAAGTGTGTAAATTCAGACTATTTCGAATGCCCTAAAGGAGTGAAACAGGGGTGTCAGTTGAGCCCTCAATTGTTTTCATTTTTCATTAATGAATTAGCAGTGGAACTGTCAAGAAAAGGCAGGCATGGAATTCAAATTATCCCTGGGGCTATTGAGATATCCCTACTGCTGTTTGCAGACGATGTTATTCTTCTCTCTGGTACAGTCAAAGGCTTACAAAACCAGTTAAATGTCTTAAAGGCAGAAGCAGATCGACTAGCTCTAACAGTTAACATGAATAAAACTAATATGATTTTCAGGAAGGGTGGACATTTATCAAAACACGAAAAATGGTTCTACGGAATTACTGAGGTTAAGGTTGTTAATTCTTATAAATATTAGGAATGATATTTTCGACAAAATTAAGTTTAAATTATGCATGGGAAGAATCTTGTAACAAAGGGAAAAGGGGAGTTATTGAAATTCTAAAATCTTTACGGAAGCTCAATTCTACTGATTGATTAATTTATATTGGAAAATGTTTGATACACAGATAGAACCTTTACTTACATATGCAGCTGAAGTATGGGGTCTTAAGGTAAATCCACATATGGAAAAAGTGCATACATATGCTATAAAACATTTTTTGGCTGTACCAATTCACTCTTCTAATACTGTTTTATATGGAGAAACTGGAAGATATCCTTTATCCATTAGAACCTTTGTGAAAAGCGTATAAATACTGGTTGAAATTGTTAATGCTTCCATAATCTCGGTTATGTAAACAGGCATATGAAATGATGGTTACTCAAATGGAAATAGGAAAACAGAACTGGGCCTATTAGGTAAAAAAAAAAAGTTTTATCAGAACTTGGGTTTGGAATCGTGTGGTTGTCCCAGGGAGTAGGAAATGAGTGTCAGTTTATCAATTAATTTAAAGACAGGCTTATTTGTTCGTTTAAACAAAATTGGCATACAGATATGGAAAACAAAGAAATATATAGTTGGTCCTTTTCATTTAAAAATTTTTTCAAATCGAAAAATATCTCAGTGTTGTTACGGACAAATGGCAAAGAATTAATTACGCAAGATTTAGATTAAGAACATTTGGTTTTAATGCAAATAAAAATTGGTTTCAACCTGGGACGTCCACAGTATATCCTAGCTCCTTATGTGGAAACAATGTCGATAATGAAAAACACTTTTTATTCCAATGTCAAATCTTTGACACAATACGTGGAAAATGCAAAGTTTTTGAATCCGACATGGCCAAAAGACAAGATGTCGTATCTATTTTGATGAATGAATGAATGAATGAATGAATGAATGAGTGAATGAATGAATGAATGAATGAATGAATGAATGAATGAATGAATGAATGAATGAATGAATGAAATGAATGAATGAATGGAATGAATGAATGAAGAAAATAAAGAATCTTCGAAGAAGGAAAAACATGAAGAAGGAAGAAATATAAAAATGGATGAGAGAGACAGACAGACATACAGACATACAGAGAGACAGACAGACAGACAGACAGACAGAGAGAGAGAGAGACAGACATACAGACAGACAGAGAGAGAGAGAGACAGACATACAGACAGACAGAGAGAGAGAGAGACAGACAGACAGACAGACAGAGAGAGAGAAGACAGACATACAGACAGACAGAGAGAGAGAGAGACAGACATACAGACAGACAGAGAGAGAGAGAGACAGACATACAGACAGACAGAGAGAGAGAGAGACAGACAGACAGACAGACAGAGAGAGAGAGAGAGAGACAGACATACAGACAGACAGAGAGAGAGAGAGACAGAAACAGACAGACAGAGGAGAGAGAGACAGAACAGACAGACAGAGAGACAGAGAGACAGACAGAGACAGACAAAAGGGGAGACAGACAGAACAGACAGACAGAGAGAGAGGAGACAGAACAGACAGACAGAGACAGAGAAGACAGACAAAGACAGACAAGAGCAGAAGAGACAGACAACAGACAGACATGAGACAGAGAGACAGAAACAGACAGACAGAGAGAGAGAGAGAACAGACAGACAGAGACAGAGAGACAGACAGACAGACAGACAGACAGAAGAGAGACAGACAACAGACAGACAGAAGAGAGACAGACAGACAAGACAGACAGAAGAGACAGAGACAGACAGACAGAGAGACAGAGACAACATACAGACAGAAGAAGAGGAAGAAGAGACAGACAGACAGACGACAGAAGAGAGAGAGCGAGAGACAGACAGAGACACAGAGAGAGAGACGACGCCCTCTGTTCCCGAGGAGAGATACGAAGAAGACACAGAGAG
>CM060307.1:105749833-105769833 GCA_030674185.1 Monoplex corrugatus | reverse complement strand
AGAAAGAGAGAGAGAAAGAGAGAGAAAGAGAGAGAGAAGAGAAAGAGAGAAGAGAAAGAGAGAAGAGAAGAAGAGAAGAAGAGAGAAAAGACACACACACACACACACACACACACACACACACACACACACACACACACACACACACAGCCGGGTGGGAGAAGAGGGAGAGAGGAGAGAGCGTCAGCAGTGCAACGATTCTTGAAAAGGCTTTGATACCCATCCCATTTTCTTCTCGAAAGAAATATATCTAAAGTTTGCTGTTGCATTACGAATGACTCTCTCCCTTGTAACACCTCTTTAAAAAAAAAAAAAGAAATGGGACGGGGTGGGGGGGGGGAGGGGGGGTGATGTGGTGGAGGGGAGGGGGATGGATAGGGGAGGGGGATAGAAGAAGCTAGGGTGGGGTTGGAGTGAGAATAGAACAGACGAGTGTTGGCGAAAAAAGCGGCAGGTAGTTAAACGTCATGTGATCATACCCGAGAGAGACACCCTTCGCTATTCTCGATCTTGTTAGCGACCGGGGGGGGGGGGGGGGGTAGGGGGCAGGGGGGTTCAGAGGGGGACAAACGTCGGGTATTAAACAGAGAGACAACCGCCAGAAATGGTTCAGTCACTCAGTCAAGTCTGTCTGTCTTCAGAGGGTGTGAAAAAGTTCGTTCAATATGTGGCAGTAGTAGTTGTAGTAGTAATGGTATGATAGTGACTCAGTGTGTACCAAAATAGCTATGGAGTTGCTTCGACCTTTTCCAACTACTACTACGGCTACTACCGCTTCGGCGTGGCCCAAAGTCTTCTCCCCGAAAGTAATCATTCGGGATGGCAAGGGATGTCTGGAACCTCAGTCTCAAAACACGTTATCCCCTAAAGACGTTTCTGGTGGTTTAGACCAGTACCAGCCCTACGGATACCGTAAGGGACTCAGCCAGAATCTGTTGGATTTGAGGCGGTCAACGAGGTCCTGGTATTGTCTGGAAGCGGGTGCTAAATACGGAGCATCTTCAAGGAGAGAGGAGTCTGGTGTTTGCTGTTCGCGATGTGTTGGTGATTTAAGCCAGAACCATGATTCTGGGCGGTGTCTGTGTGGGTTGGATAACCGATCATCAATGGGGATGCTGCCAGACGCCGAGACGTTTCCAGGAACTGGATGGAATAAGAGAAGGAAGACATCTCCTGTGAGACATGCCGAAAATGCTCATCCTAATTTTCACATACAATCTGATTGGGTTTTCTTCAGAAGGAGTCCAGAACCTGGTTATACAGTGTCCTGTTCTGGAACCTGGATACCTCAACAGGTTTTGTCTTCTTCGTCTCCTGCTTGTTATCCGAACTGCGTCCAGAGGTCTTCCATGTCCTTCCAGACATCATCATGCTGTCCGTTAGAGGATCAGGCTGGGAGCACAGAAAGGACGTCATCAGACCTTGGTACCACCTCACTTTCAGCGTCAGCTGACCACAACAGCAACAAGTCAGAATATACTGATACCATAACTGAAGACAGTGCCACTGATAACCCTACAGAAATATGCACCTGTCAGCATTGTTCTGCAGATCGAAATATTGAGAACTTGAAACACGAAGAAATAAACCCCCAGCCGGAGTATTCAGCTTCTACAAGGATGGTGTCAGGTAAAAATGACTCAGACTTCTTGGTCTGTCATCCAAGGTGCTCTTGTGTTTCTGTGAAAAATAACCATGAATATGCTTCTGTGAAGAACGACTGTGACACTGTCCATAGCAGTCCAAGCAAAAACAGATCGTGTTCAGAACAAAACGAAAATCACTACAGCGATAAAACTTTCATCAAACTTAGAACGGTCTGTTATCAAACGACAATGTGATACAAATACAGGCTTTACTGGACACTCGGAGTTTTCAAGGGAAAACATGCCACCAACCGAAAACGCAACAAGAAATTACCACAACGAAGTTCCCAATGACACTCCACTTACTGAAAGCAGGGAGGAAACTCCACATAGAGACGGCAACGGCACTAGAATTACTACAGATCCATAAGATATCACGGCATTTGGACGTGACAAAAGCCAATCCGGCTGACCTTGCTCCAGACTCTAGATTTTATACGGATGAAAGCAAACTGTGGTCAGAATTCCTTCTGAACGTTCCGCGACATGTCCACCAGAACTGGAACAGTAGAGAGGACGGGGTAGGCCAACCCTGTCAGTGCCAGGCCCACAGGCCCACTGTTGATGTATCAAGCTTGGAGAAACAAGGGTAGACAGAGGATTGTTTGTGGAGAGAAGTCTCTTGTTTTCCAAGGAAATCCACTGATATTCCAACACAGCGTCTGCAATGAATGTTCTTCAGAATTCCCTGCGTGTGGACAAGTGGACGTTGATGAGCCCTATGACTTATCAATGAAAAACATGGACAATAGAACTGACAACCACGCTGGTGACGTAATGACGTTTCACGTCGACAACCGAACGCAGCACATGGAGCCCCCACACAGCACAGTGTGACAGCTGTGACGTCAGGAACAGCTCTGATGTCTACGACAAACGTCAGTGGGAATGCCAAAGCTGTGGACACGTCCCTCAATATCAGACAACCAGTCCTTGGTCGTCTTTTGCTGGAAGTGTCGGTCATGGTGAACAAGTTGTCTCCCCTGTGATGGCTTCACCCAACGCCTCAAAGCTGGGTTCTCGATGTTCTACAACACGAGACACCCCAAGATCTCCACACCCAAGCTTTGCTGGCGGATACGAACAGATGGCAGGTTTGTCTGTGGCGGAGAGAATCGTTGAACACCCAAACACATGAATGCTCACAGTGTCACCAGGCAAGGAAGTGTAAACCTTCAGTCCACAACGTGATGGTCAGAGCTTCACGGACAGCCCTGTCCATTCATTACGTCTCGTACACAAAGAGAAGCCACTGAGGTCGCAGACTGCAGCCACAGTCCTTCACGATCCGCTGCCGTCTGTAGGAATCCTGCACCACTAACAGACAAACATCTTACACCCAGTTTAGCGTCTTGGCCTACAGAAGCTGAACAGAAACCTTCAGAACGCTTACCATCAACATACCAACACAAACCACCATTTCCATCGGTCACTACCGAAAGTGTAAGTACTAGCCAAAAACTGCTCACAGAGTCCACTTCTTCATACACCCATAGAGACAGAATGCACAGAGATTCCAGACTTTCAGAAAGCGTCACGACATCTTCCAGCCACGCGTTAGCCCCAAACGCTGAAACCCATCCTGAGACATATCCACAGTTGCAGAGCCACTATCCTACATCGTCAAACACTCTTAAGGCATCAGAGGCGAAACCCACAAAGAAGCCAAACAGCAACACTATCGTCTCAAACACTGAGACTTCTACCACCACCAACACACCCAAACACATCAACAGTTCCAAAGCCCCTACCCGCAATATCTGGCACCCAAGACCATATGGGGGTGCCAGTGGCGGGAAAACCGACAGCAGAAGGAGACGATGACAGCCACAGCCAGCAACAGCAGCACGTGCAACAGCAACATGCCAGAATCAAGAAGAGACGGACCAGACTGCGCATGTTCCAGTGTCATCTGTGCACCATAGCCTGTAGTAACAGGGGTCAGCTCAAAGGTCATCTTCGTACACACACTGGTTCGTATGAATTGAGGGGTTTTTGTTTGTTTGTTTGTTCTTGTTCTTTGTTTTGTTTGTTTTGTTTTGTTTTTAGATGAATGTGACTGCCATCATTTTCTTCTTGTTCTTGTTCTTTTTCTTCTCTTTTCTTTTTCTTCTTCTTCTTCTTCTTCTTCTTCTTCTTCTTCTTCTCTTCTTCTTCTTCTTCTTCTTTTCTTCATCTTCTCTTCATTCATCATCATCATCATCATCATCTTCATCATCGTCGTCGTCGTCGTCTCTTCGTCGTCGTCTCGTCGTCATCATCATCATCATCTTCATTTCTTCTTCTTCTTCTTCTCCTCCTTCTTCTTCTTCTTTTTTCTTCTTTTTCTTTTCTTGTTTTCTTGTTCTTGTTTGTTCTTGTTCTTGTTCTTGCTCTTCTTTCTTCTTCTTACTACTTCTCTCTACTCTAACTTCTCTCTATCTACTCTACTACATTCTTCTTCTTCTTCTTCTTCTTCTTCTTCTTCTCTTCTACTTCTACTTATCTACTACTACTTACTTACTATTCTTCTTCTTCCTTTTCTTCTTCTTTTCGTCTTCGTCTTCTTCCTCTTCTTGTTCTTCTTTTCTTTCTTCTTCTTCTTATCCTCCTCTCTCTCTTCCTTTCCTCTTTGCACTTGTTCCATCTCCACTGCCTTGTCCTTTTCCCTCTCCGCACCCCCCGACCCCCCCCCCCCCCCCCCCCCCTCGTATTTGTATTTTCTTTTTTTCTTTTCTTTTCTTTTGTATCATTTCCCTGTACCTCACCCCACTTGTGGTCATTGTACAACAGCCCAGCCATCGTTGACACAGTGTATGTTTTTCTATCAAATGGGCAATTTCAATGCGTGTTTTCTTTCTGCTAAGTGTCCCTGGGTTTTCGGTTGACCTAGTGTGTTGGTGAATGGTGGACAATCATAATATCATTAAACAACAACACTTAGTCAACATCTCTCTCTCTCTTTCTCTCGCTTTCTCTCTCTCTCTTCCTCGCTTTCTCGCTTTCTCTCTCTGTCTCTCTCCTCTCTCTCTCTCTCTTTCTTTCTCTTCTCTGCTTCTCTCTGCTTCTCTCTGTTCTCTTTCTCTCTGCTTCTCTCTCGCTCTTCTCTCCTCTCCTCCTTCTCTCTGTTTCTGTCTCTCTCTCTCTCAATCTCTCTATCTCTTTGTCTCTGTCTCTGTCTGTCTCACTCTCTCTCTCTCTATCTCTCTCTCTCTCTCTCCCTCTCTCTGTCTGTCTCTGTCTCTCTCTGCTTCTCTCTGTTTCTCCTCTCTGTCTGTCTCTTTTCATTCTCTCTTCCTCTCTGTTCTCTCTCTCTCTCTCTGTCTCTCTCTCTCTGTCTCTCTCTCTGTCTCTCTCTCTCTCTTTCTCTCTCTCTCTCTCGATGGGTTTGGAGGTGTATTGCAGGGCGGAAATGAGCACAGAAACGGTGCAGAATATGAGGACTGCATCAACAACAACCCCACCCCCACCCCCACTTCCGTGGGGATGATGGGGCTTTTTCAGTATAAATAGTATCCCCACCTTCTGGAAATCCTGTGCTAGAAATGTCCTTGTTCCTTTGCTTTCTGTCATTTCTTCCCTATCATTTTCTGCCTTGCTGGTCCATTCACTTGCATGTGTTCGATAAAGTCTTACCTACTTTCTCTTAGGATTGATAATTGGGTACATGTATTTACGTGCATTTTGGGCTCTAGGGAAATGAGATATGGGAAAGCAATTTTAGGTCATTTAGGCCCATTTTTATATATGTTTTAGTGTCCTTAGCTGTGTTTAAATTTGTATTCAGGTATGTGTTTTTTTTAATTCCCTTCTGTGATAAGTTGTCAAAGCTAGGGACATCTGCTTAGATTATATACGCGAATGCGTTGATATGTGTGGTTAGTTTTCTTTTTTTTTTTTTTTTTTTCCTTCGTTGAAGTAGTATGTTTCGAAACGGGTTATAGCCCTGATGTGGCTCTACGCAGTCGGCTGGGCTTTAAGTAAAAATAACAGTAACATCAACAACAAAAATGCGTTTACATTTTGTAGTTCCGTTTCCTTTTTACTTCTTGTTCTTGTTCTTGTTCTTGTTCTTGTTCTTCTGTTCTTGTTCTTGTTCTTGTTCTTCTTGTTCTTCTCTTCTTGTTCTTCCTTCTTCCCTTTCTTCTTCTTCTTCTTCTTCTTCTTCTTCTTCTTCTTCTTCTTCTTCTTTCTTCTTCTTTTTTTCTTTTTCTTTTTCTTTTTTTCTTTTCTTCTTCTTCTTCTTTTTTCTTTTCTTCTTTTCTTTCTTCTTTTCTCTTCTTCTTTTCTTCTTCTTCTCTTCTTCTTCTTCTTTTCTTCTTTTCTTCTTCTTCTTCTTCTTTTCTTCTTTCTTTCTTCCTTTTTTTCTTCTTCTTTTTCTTCTTTTTCTTCTTTTTCTTCTTTTTCTTCTTTTTTTCTTCTTTCTTCTTTTTTTTTCTTCTTCTTTCTTCTTCTCTTCTTCTTTCTTCTTCTTCTTCTTCTTTCTTCTTCTTCTTCTTCTTCTTCTTTTCTTCTTCTTTTTCTTCTTCTCTGTCATATGTTTGTTATTTCATTTCTACTTTCCAACCCCCCCTTCTTTTTTCTTCTTGTTTCTTATTTTTATTTTTTTACTTTTATTTTATTTTTTATTTTGTATATTCTTTCTCTGTGTTCCTTTAAACTGAATAGTGCAGACTTGACCTCACATTACGTTTAATCAAGTGGCAGGACTTCGTTTTTACGGTAAAAAAAACAAAACAAAAAAACTCGAGCGAGCTTGAACAGGTTGTCAAAGCTATGTAAAGCCCACACAGGGGTCTGTGTTGATGTAAGGCAAGCTCCTGCTGTGTTTAACCTGATTTTTATTTATGATTTTTGTTAACCTCCATTTAGAGAAAAAGAAGGGTAGACGTTATATCGTATCAAACATGGAGGGGTGTTTGTGTTAGTGGTGTTTGGTGTGGTGTATGTGTGTGTATTTGTGTGCGTGTGTGTGTGTGTGTGTGTATACATGTGTGTGTGTGTGTGTGTGTGTGTGTGTGTGTATACATGTGTGTGTGTGTGTATGTGTGTGTGTGTGTATGTGTGTGTGTGGTGGTGGTCTAGTGTGGTGTGTGGTGTGCTCTGAGAGAGAGAGAAAGAGAGACAGAGAGAGAGAGAGAGAAGGAGAGAGAGAGAGAGAAAGGAAGAAATAGAGAGAGAGGAAGAAACAAACAGAGAGACAGACAGAGAGAGACACACAGAGAGACATAGAGAGAGAGACAGACAGACAGACAGACAGACAGAGAGAAAGAGACACAGAGACAGAGAGACACAGACTTCAGACTTCAGAATTTTTATTCAAGAAAGGCCATAGCCCCTACTGAAGGGGTGCTTGTAGGTATAATGAAATAATCAGATAGCATATCATACAGGAATAACAATCAACAATAAATGAACTGTGCATTATGGTAAAGCAATTTCCCTGAATTTAGCTGCTTTAAGCAGGAACAAACCAAAATTCTTAATATAATCGAAACGAGTTGAACGCATTAACAAACACAGTTTAAACATATTTGGGCATCTATAATATTTTTGGGGAATAAACCTTGAACGGATTTCATCTAAAGCTGGACAACACAGGACAAAATGAATTTCATCCTCTTCAGTTTGCATACATAAAAGACAGAGCAAATCAGACTCTCTGTGTTGCTTGTATCTCAACTGATGCACTTTCAAATTTGATAAACCAAATCTAAATTTTGCTATTGTGGGTTTTTTTTTCAAAGTAATATCCAGTTCAAGCCTTATATATGGCTTAGCACTGTGAGAATCAATGACATTTCTGTAGAAATCATATCTTATACTTGTCTGTATATGGTCATTCCACTTTTGCCATCTACAATCAATCAGTCTTTGCCGAAAATCACGAATAAACTGTCTCTCACCGCCAGCTCCTTGTAAAAACCAAACATCACCAAATCCATATTCATTCAGACACATACGTTCACTAGTTACCCAATTCTTCTTACCTTTAACATCTAGATCAAATATCATCTTGTAGGATTTTTTCGGCGGTCTATTATCCTCCATGTGCAATAGTTTTAACCAAAACTGAATACATCGTACAACTGAATGAACAAACAATGGGTATCTATTTGTTTCTCCATATACTTAATCATCAGATGTCCTTCTATCCAGTCCTAAATTTGTTTTCAAAGCAAATAAGTGTACAGCTTCACAATGCATAACTGCCTTATCTAATCCCCAAATTTCTGCTCCATACAGCAAAATTGGTTGTATTTGTTAATCAAATATTTTGACAAGTAAATCAAACGAATTATTGTTTAATGTATTCATTCTTTTCATTACACACAGAGAGAGAGACAGAGAGAGAGAGACAGACAGAAACAGAAAGAGAGAGCAAGAGGGAGAGACAAAAAAGGAGAACAGACAAAGAGAGAGTGTGTGAAAGAGAGACAGAGAGACACAGAGAGACAGACAGACAGAGACAGACAAAAGAGAGAGTGTGTGAAAGAGAGACAGAGAGACACAGAGAGACAGACAGACAGAGACAGACAAAAGAGAGAGTGTGTGAAAGAGAGACAGAGAGACACAGAGAGACAGACAGACAGAGACAGACAAAGAGAGAGTGTGTGAAAGAGAGACAGAGAGACACAGAGAGACAGACAGACAGAGACAGACAAAAGAGAGAGTGTGTGAAAGAGAGACAGAGAGACACAGAGAGACAGACAGACAGAGACAGACAAAAGAGAGAGTGTGTGAAAGAGAGACAGAGAGACACAGAGAGACAGACAGACAGAGACAGACAAAAGAGAGAGTGTGTGAAAGAGAGACAGAGAGACACAGAGAGACAGACAGACAGAGACAGACAAAAGAGAGAGTGTGTGAAAGAGAGACAGAGAGGACACAGAGAGACAGACAGACAGAGACAGACAAAAGAGAGAGTGTGTGAAAGGAAGGAGACACAGAGAGAGACAGACAGAGACAGACAAAAGAGAGAGTGTGTGAAAGAGAGACACAGAGAGAGACACAGACAGAGAGACAGACAAGAGAGAGTGTGTGAAAGAGAGCGAGAGAGAACAGACGAGAGACGACGAGAGAAAAAGGTGTGTGTGTGTGTGTGTGTGTGTGTGTGTGTGTGTGTGTGTGTGTGTGCGTGTGTGTGTGTGTTTGTGTGTGTTTGTGTGTGTGTTTATGTGTGTGCGCGCGCTTACGTGTGTGTGTGTGTGTGTGTGTGTGTGTGTGTGTGTGTGTGTGTGTGTGTTGTGTGTGTGTTAGTGAGTGAGTGAGTGAGTTTATGTACGAACTCAGAACATACCTCTCAGAGAGAGAATGAAACAGAGAGAGAGAGAGAGAGACATAGAAACAGAGAAACATATTCTGTGTTTATTGTTTCGACACAAACTATTATTGTAAAATCAGAAAAACACAAACTGTAGAATCAGAAAGTGTACTTAGTACAACAGAAATAGCCAGCAGAATCGGCCAAGCCAAAACAGCATTCAAGAAGATGACAAGCATTCTTACCAACAAATGCCTATCAATTAACATCAGGAAGAGAGTTCTTGAATGTTATATAGAACCAATAATGTTGTACGGATGCGAGGCGTGGACAGTCAACAAACAAAGCTAGAACAAGATTGAGGCAGCCGAGATGTGGTTTCTAAGAAGAATGTTGAGAGTTCCATGGACAGCAAAGAAAACAAACGAGACAGTCTTGATGGACGCAGACACAAGTAGATCACTCATAAGGAAGATTAGGAAAGAAAACAGGCAACATTTATAGGCCATTTTATGAGGAAGGGGGATTTGGAGCACCTGGTCACAACGGGAAAGCTAGAGGGAAAGAGAGCACTGGGTAGACCCAAGGAGAAAATGCTGGACGGACTTGCGGAGTGGCTGGGGACGGGAAGGGTGGGGGAGATGCTAGGGGCAAGGAGAGATAGAGATAGATGGAAGTCCATGATCACCAACGCCATGCGGCAGGGCACCTGATGATGATGATGATGATGATGATGGTGATGATGGTGATGATGATGATGATGATATGATGATGATGATGATGATGATGATGATGATGATGATGATGATGAGAGATGATGATGATGTTGATGATGTTGATGATGATGTTGAGATGATATGATGATGATGATATGATGATGATGATGACTTAGTACAACAAAACAGACAGGTGTAACATTTTTGGACAGCAACCATTTTGACAAGCGTAAACAGTAGACTACAAAGAACCAATGCACAACGCTAGCGCGCGCGCGCGCACACACACAACACACACACACACACACACACACACACACACACACACACACACACACACACAAACACACATGCGCGTGCGAGCACGCAGAGAGAGAGAGAGAGAGAGAGAGGGAGAAACAGATAGTCAGACAGACAGAGAGAGAGAGAGAAAGACAGAGAGGCAGACAGACAGACAGACAGACAGGCAGGCAGACAGACAGACAGACAGAGACAGAAAAAGAGAAGAGCAGATGAATCAAACAAACAAACAAAAACAAAAACGAAAGTAAACAGCTTTCAAAACATGGCATTCAGCAGTAGAGGATGGCAAATGTGTATACCGGTAACTAAGAAATAGGGGAGGCAAATGTATTCTGCAACATAAAAGTTGGTCATGTCATATACAAAATGCCTTTTACCCTGATAAAGGCTAGGGATGAAAAAAATGGAAATTAAATATTGGATTAAATTATGATGTTCTCTTTGAGTGTTGAATCTTTTGTCTCGAGGGAAAGTGTGTGTACACACACACACACACACACACACCACACACACACACACACACACACACACACACACACACACACACACACACACACACCACATACACCAACACACACACACACACCACACACATACACACTCACACACACACACACACACACACACACACACACACACACACACACACACACACACACTCACTCACTTCTTTCTTCTTCTTCTTCTTCGTCTAATATCACTTATAGTGAAAAGACATTAAATCAAGGAACGAACACACACACACACACACACACACACACACACACACCACACACACACACACACACACACACACACACACACACACACACACACACACACACACACACACACACTACATGTATACATATATATATACATACATATATGTGTGTGTATCAGGGGCCATTGTGAGAATAGTATGGCCATATCGGTTTTTTTTTCTTTTTCAATCATTTTCTTCCTTCTTCTTCCTTCTTCTTCTTCTTATTCTTCCTTCTTCTTCCTTCTTCTTATTCTTCCTTCTTCTTCCTTCTTCTTCTTCTTCTTCTTCTTCTTCTTCTTTTTCTTCTTCTTTTTTTTCTTCTTCTTCTTATTTCTTCTTCTTCTTCTTCTTCCTTCTTCCTCTTCTTCCTCTTCCTCCTTCTTCTTCTTGTTCTTCTTCTTTTTTATTAACCCTTTCTCTCCAGCAGAATGCTTGTCAGCTGTCTGGTGGCCGCGAGAAGCAGGGGCTTTGAATTGTAAAGATCGTCACAACGTGTGTTCCCCCATCATAATATGTCCCCGGCGTTTTTTGCTTCCAGTGAAATGAATAAAACAGTTTTTGTGGTGTATTCATTTCGTCTGTGCCCCAGTCTTTTTCTGATCCGAACGAATAATATTAAAAGTAGTATGAATTGTTTTTTGTTTGTTTGTTTGTTTGTTTGTCAAAATGGTCAAACCATTCTCACAACCATAGATTTTTCTCATAAAAAAAAAACGTATTACACAAATATTGAATCAACCTCTCTTGTAAGGGACAAAAACCGATTTGCAAAAGAGGCTAGGGAGTTGGCACACAACCGACAGAGCTGGAAGGTTCTGGTAACAGTTCGTTCGTGCGGTGCCACGATGACGCCTTAAGGAGAAGAAGAACAAAAAAGAAAAAATAGAAAAATAAAAGAAAATGACAGAAATTCCAGATCTTGTAAGTCACAAGATCACTGAGGATTTGAAGAAGCAGCAGATAAAGTAAATCCACGTTTTGTACTTCTCAAGGTCACCGTGACCTTAAAGAGCATCGAGAACAATGGTAGACTGTTACAACAATGAAAACTGATTTTGATTATTGTTAGAAATTTCCTATTTCATGCAGATTTTCGGCCTTTTTTAGGGGTGGGGGTGGGGGGAGGGTTCCTTTGATCTTTGACCTTGGCGCTATGATTTCCGATCTTATGCATTCGCGACTTCTCGGCAATCTGCAGCTTTGATCCAATTTTGGTTAAAAAAAAAATAAAATTTTTTTTTTTAAAAGTCCACCTTGAAAAGGTTGAGAAAACCTTGCTCATATATTTCTTATCACTAGTCACAGAGAGACAGAGACAGAAACAGACAGAGACAGAAACAGACAGATCAGAACAGACAGATACGAGACACACAGACACAGACACACGCACACACACATACAAACACACATGCATGCACGCATGTACAACATACACACACACACACAGATGAAAAAATCTCTTTTTTTTTTTCTTTTCATTTTAAACGGAGATTGAAAAACATCACACACACACACACACACACACACACACACACACACCACACACACACACACACACACACACACACACACACACACACCAGCACGCACCACCACACACAACACACCACACACGCTACGCACGCACGCACGCACGCATGCCACACACACACACACAAACACACACACACACTCCCTCATCTTCGTCTATCCTTGAATCTTCCTCTCTCTCTCTTCTTCTCTCTCTCTCCTCTCTCTCTCTCTCTGCACACACACACATACACACACACACATACACACTCTAAATCACTTTAGTAACTTATCATTAGTCGATCAGACCACACAACACACTCTCTCTCTCTCTCTACTACCACTCCCTCTCTCTCTCTCTACTCTCACCACTACCACATCTACTCTCTCTCTCTACTCACTACACACACACACACACACAAGTCTCTATCTCTTATTCACACACACACACACACACACACACACACACACAACACACACACATCCACCCAACACACCAACACACACCAACACACCAACACACCAACACACACACACACACACACACACACACACACACACACCACACACACACACAGTTAACACAATTTTCGGTAATGTATTCATGTCTGCCTGTTATTCTTAATCTCTGTATAGGCAACATATTTTCGTTCAAAAGGTTGTTTACAAGTGTTGATAGCATTCCAGGTTCTGCGTTGGAATGGGAAAAAAAAAAAAAAAAAAAGTTACGTGGCGTTGACGTGCTCCGACAACTGTTATTTTTGTTTAACACTTTCACTCTCACCCTGCATTGTCAACCATGCTAGCAAAGCAAAAACTTAACCCTTTAGATTCCCTCACTCTTTCCACCAGCTTCCTGCAGGAAGCTGGTGGAAAGAGTGAGGGAATCTAAAGGGTTAAGTTTTTGTATGTAAGTGGTGGGACAGGGTAGCGGGAGTCAAGGGGTTAAAGCCCAGCCGACTGCGTAGAGCCATCTCAGGGCTATAACCTTTTCATAACATACAGGAAAAAAAAAAAGGAAAAGAAAATTAAGTACACGTACCAATACATTTGTGCACATAATCTAAGGAGATGTCCCTGGCGTTGACCAAATCCGTCCAATTTATCGTACAGGAATTCATGCTCAGACTGAAGGTAGGCAAAATTCGATTCAATTCGATTCAATTCAATTCAATCTCCCCTCACCTCTCCTATTTTCTGCGTCACTTTAATGGCCACAGATGCTGGAATAGTGATTTCGATGACGATGATGATGGTGACGATGAGGATGATAAACATGATGCTTTATGTAAACACAAATGAAACAGCCTAAGTTCGATGATCCTAGAAATACTTGTAATGACAACAACAACGACGACGACGATGATGACGATAGTAATAGCAATAATATAGAAGAAAAAATGATAATGACGATACTGATGATAATAATGAGGAGGAGGAGGAGAAGAAGGAGAAAAAGAAGAAGAAGAAGAAGAAGGAGGAGGAGGAAGAGAAGAAGAAGAAATAATAATGGTGCTAATAATGATAATAACATTGATGATGATGATGATGATGATATGATGATGATGATGATGATGATGATGATGATGATGATGACGACGACGATGACGATGACGACGACGACGACGACGACGACGACGCCTACGACGACGACGACAAAAATAACAACAACATCAACGACGATGATGAGGAGGAGGAGGAGAAGGAGAAAGAGGAGGAGGAGGAGGAGGAGGAGGAGGAGGATCATTTCGGAAAAATACAGCATAGCAGGGCTGTACTCTTTTATGTGCATTTTTCCATAACATATCCTGGCAATCGATCAGGCTCGAGGGATACGTATACCTGCGGTGCTGGTCAAAAACAGATTTGAACAACACCTTCAATAACGCATAGATCTATGTTCCCTCACGTACCCTCCGCTCTGCCTCCGATCCTCTGACTTTTCGCTTTCCACGCACTAAGCTCAATACCTATGGTCCACGAGCCTTCTCTGTTTCTGGTCCGCTCTCCTGGAACAAACTTCCTCTCTCTGTCCGTCAGCAACCTACTTTTGTCTCCTTCAAGTCCGCTCTCAAAACTCACCTTTTCTCCTCTGCATAAAATCCTGACCTCACTCAATCCCCTCTGCAGCCTGTCTCCACTCGGAGGGGAATCACATTGCAATATATAACTGTATATAATATGCTCTCTATAATTTTCCATTGCTTTTATTTTTTCTCCCCATTTATAGCTGTGTGTGTGTGTGTGCGTGAGTGCGTGTGTGTGCCTGTGTGCGTGCGTGTGTGTGCGTGCGTGCGTGTGTGTGTGTCTGTTTCAGCGCTTAGATTTGATTTTATCAAGATTTTGCGCTATATAAATATTGTAATTTATTATTATTATTATTATGACAGTCGACAGTGTTTTCTTAGTCTTCTCAACAACATGGACCCAGCAGAACACTTAACTTTGAATAGAACCAAAAATCCCCCAAAATTTACGATTGTCTGTGTGACCTTGAACCTAGTTTCTTACCTTCGCGAATACTCAACTGTCAATAGTAAATAATGAGCAAATCTCATTCACACATTGTTTCTCTCGCAAACATGTATACAGAGGCACACCTGTCTATGGTCGTTGTCAGATAATATACCTTTGGAGAAAATAAAGGGAGGTGAAATTGAAAAACAACTTTTTTTTCAAGTTGATGGATTACCCAGTGGCAAAATATAGCCGTGCTCGAATGACATGGAACTTGTTTACGCCAGCAAAATAGTCATCAAAACAGGAACTGCTTTGTTCATTTTGATAACCATGAATGTGTGTTATGCTTTGGAGGAACAAGTATTTTCATTCAGATATAGACACTGGAGAGAGAGAGAGGGGGGGGGGGGCGAGAGAGAGAGAGAGAAGAAAAGAAGAGGGAGGGAGAGAGAGACACACATACACATCACACACACACACACGCACACACACACCATTCACACACACAAACACACACACACACACACACACACACACACAACAAACACACATACACACACACACACAAACACAAACACAGACATACACAAACACACACACACACACACACACACACACACATCACACAAAACACACACACACAACACGACAACACAACAACACACACATACACACACACACACACACACACACACACACACCAACACACACACAACACACACACACACACACACACAACACACACACACATCACAACACACACACACACACACACAACAACACACCACACACACACACACACACACACACACACACACACACACACACACACACACACACACACAAACACCCACAACACACACAACACACAAAACACACAACAACACACACACAACAAAACACACACCATCTACCGGGTCACATAACTGAGTGCACACCCTAGCGCCTTTATAATCATTGTGTACGTGGGTGTTGTGAGAGGGTGTCCACAGTACGCCCAGTATTGCTTTTAGTTCAGTGTTTGTCCATAAGTATTTCCTTCTCACGTTAGCTATGAACATCCCCCAACACACCCACGTTCATTATCAAGTGCCCTGCCACATGGCGTTGGCGATCATGGCCCTCCATATGTATCTATCCCCTGTTGCCGCAAGCACATCTTCCACCCTCTCTGTCCTCAGCCACCCTGCAAGTCCGTCCAATAATTTTTCCCTGGGTCTATCCGGTGTTCTCTTTCTCTCCAGCTTTCCCGTTGTGATCAGGTTCCTCATAAAATTGCCTATGAATGTTGCCTGTCTTTTCTTAATCTTTCTTGTGTCTGCCTCCATCAAGACTGTCTCGTTTGTTTTCCATGCTGTCCATGGAACTTTCAACATTCTTCTCAGAAACCACATCTCGGCTGCCTCAATCTTGTTATGGCTTTGCTTGTTGACTGTCCACGCCTCACAACCGTATAACATTATCGGTTCTATATAACATTCAAGAACTCTCTTCCTGATGTGAATTGATAGGCATTTGCTGGTAAGAATGCTTTTCATCTTTCTTAATGCTGTTTTGGCTTGGCCGATTCTGCTGACTAGTTCTGACGTGCGTCTTCCGTCTGGTGAGATGATCGTTCCCAGATTTGTCAACTTATCAACCTGTCTCAAGGTTGTGCCGTTTGCTGTTATTTTGCATGAGGGGATTTCATTTCCAGGTTACGGTCATAAAAAAGTGTTGACAGATCTTGTTGCATGTCTCCTTAAACACGTCTATGATCAAAACCCGGTCGCCGTGATGTAGTGGTTAGTGCAACGGACTACTGACCTTTGCAGGTTGTGGGTTCGAATCCTCCCTCCCCCTCCGACCCTCTCCATCAGTCCCTCCGAAAATTGTTCTGGGATTTTTCAGCTCCAACCCTGGGACCACACAGTCGAGTCTCATCCACTTCACGGATACGTCTTTGTGGGTGTACACGTATAGCTCAAATCTTCTGATCAGCACTGCAGGTGTCTGTATCTCTCAGGCCGGGTGTAAAAAAAAGCGTAGGCGTGAGCAATGGGGTGAGAGTGGTAGTTGGGAGTGACCAATCAAATGAGTTGAGAGGGTGGGGTCGGGGTAGCAGACCCAGGTTACGATCATAAAAGAGTGTGACAGAACTAGTTACGTGCCTTCCTAACCATGTGTGTGATCAAAAACCAGTCAGCACAAGGGACTACCGACTGGAAGATTGTGGGTTCAAATCCTCGCCATCAGTCCTTTCAAAAATCATTAAGGGATTCAACCGGTTCTTACTCAGAGCTGAGCATTTTATGGTTCGTTTGGAATAACGTGGACTACACAGTCCGAGTCTCATTCATTTCACTGGTGCGTCCTTGAGGGTGTTGCTCAAATCTTCTGACCAACACTGCAGGTGTCTGTATCTCTCGGCCTGGTTGACGAAAGGATATATATGAAGTAAGCGTAGAATACAGCCCTGTCACGTCGTCTCAGTCCTAGGTGGAATTCCATAGCATCATGATTATCATCTTCATCGAACATCATCATCATCGCACTGTAAAACTGTACCAGCTTTTGTGGCCATTAAGGTGGCTTAGAAAATGAGACCAAACAAATAAACAGGCAAACAATCAAGCAAATAAGCAAACAAACGAGAAAACAAGCAAAACAAACAAACAAAAAACATCTGTGGTCATATTACATATTACATACATTTGACACGTATGTCAAGATTCTGGGACCTTACACATGTTATCATTATTGTTATTATGATAATATCAATGAGTGTGACAACGCTAGTGGCTTGTCTCCCTAACCATATGCATCTTCTGGGCCAGTCCTACCAGAGGTGCATATTTCCTATATTTGAACTAGCTTCTCCTTCAGAATCTTCCCCCTTCCTCCCCCCCCCCCCCCGCACACACACACCACTCTCGTAACCATCCCCCCCCTCTCTCTCTCTCCACCAAACATCTCCATCCAGTTCCTGTGGTGAGATGTAACGAGTGTCAACGTGTGTGCGGAATGACGTCACCGTTTTGTGTTGTGATGTTGACACAGACTTGGCCACGTTTACCGCAACTTTCATCACCTTCATCTGAAGTCCGGTTCATCGGGTTTAAGACATTGTGTGTTCCTTGCTACGGCTGCTGTATAAATATAATACATGCGCGTGGCTTTGTAGGCAGAGCTCCTGCCTTTCTGTCTGACCGCGCAGGTTCAAATCTGCCTCAAAGAATTTATTTTATGAAAGATCGTTTCATCATTTCATGCTCACCATTTGTTATGGTTGTTGTTGTTGTTGTTTTGTTGTTGTTGTTGTTATGATGATGATATGATAAATCATTATACTATGGAGTTCCATTAATTATTGAGACCCGCGCATAGTTCTGTATTCTGCGCTTAATATCATAATATGTCCTGGCGTCAACCAGGCCTGAAAGATGCAGGCACCAGCGGTGTTGGATAGGATATTGGGCAAGAGATATTAACAACACCCTCAATGATGCATCCGTGAGAAGGGAGAAGGAGACAGACAGAGAGAGAGAAAAACATCTGTGACGCGTCCGTGACAGAGACAGAGAAGAATGAAACAGAGGATAGAAGAGACAGAAAGAAGAGAGAAAACAGGACAGAGACGAGACGGAGAGAGAGAGAGAGAGAAAACAGACGAAAAAGAGACAGAGAGAGAGAGAGAGAGACAGAGAGAGAGAGAGAGAAAAGCAGAGAAGAGAGACAGAGAGAGAGAGAAAAAGGAGAGAGAGAGAAGACACAGAGAGAGAGAGAGAGAAAAGAAGAGAGAAGAGAGAAAGAGACAGAGAGAGAAGAGCAGAGAGAGAGAGAGAGAGAGAGAGAACAGGAGAGAGAGAGAGAGAAGAGAAGAGAGAGACAGAGAGAGAGAGAGAGAGAGGAGAGAAGAGACACAGAGAACAGAGAGAGAACACACAGAGAAGAGAGAAGAGAGAGAGAAAGAGAGAGAGAAGAGACAGGAGACACGAGCAGACAACACACACACACAACACAACACACACACAAACACACACACACAACACACAAACACACACACCACAACACACACAGACAGATAGACAGACAGAGAGACAGAGACAGACAGACAGACAGAAAACGGCAGAGACAACGAAACAAGGGGGGTTACTGTAAGGAAGACGTAGGCGTGAGCAAAGTTATCTACTGGTGAGAATGGAAGCTGGGAGTGACCAGTCCAAATGACTTGAAAGTGGGTAGGCCTACCAGTAGGGTGGGGGGGGTGAGGGTGAGAGGGGGAGGGAGGGAGAGAGGGAGAGAGGGTCAACTCCATTTTATCAGTGAGAGAGGTCAGTAAAAAATAAAAAAAAAAAGTGGACGACAATGTCCAGACTTGTCTAACAAGTTCGCCTGGGGAGGCGATACGGGGACCAGCCCAAACATTGTGACACTGTGACATGGGAGAACTAGGAATGTCTGGTTACGATGAAGGATTCAATGAATCAATAATATAATACGACCTGTTCCTACTCATTCTTGTTCCGCCCAATCCGCCCTGTCATCCACTGCAAACCCACTCCCGTTGTGTGGTTATGGCTATGTCCCGGGGTTTGTAAACTTCCCACTTTGCCATTCGGCTTACAAACAAGATAGGCTAGCTTATGACTTGGTCTGAATGGGCGATGTAGCTCAGCCCCCCGCCCTCTCTCTCTCTCTCTCTCTCTCTCTCCTCTCTCTCTTCTTTCTCTCTATCTCTCTTTCTCTCTCTCTCTCTCTTTCTCTCTTGTCTCTCTACTCTCTCTCTCTTTCTTCTCTCTTCGCTCTCTCTCTCTCTCTCCTTTCTCTCTCTATGCTTTCTTCTCTTTCTCTCTCTCTTTGCTCTCTCTTCTCTCTCTCTCTCTCTGTCTTTCTGTCTCTCTTCTCTCTTCTCTCTCTTTCTCACTATCTCTCTCACTCTTTCTCTTTCTCTCTCTCTCTCTCTCTCTTCTCTCTCTCTCTTTCTCTCTCTCACTCTCTCTCTCTCACTGTCTCTCTCTCTCTCTCTCTTTCTCTCTATCGCTTTCTCTCTCTCACTATCTCATCTTGTCTGTTCTTCTGTCTTCTCTCTCTCTCTCTCTCTTCTCTCTCACGTCTCTCTTCTCCTCTTCTCACTTCTCTCTCCTCTTCTCTTCTCTCATCTTTCTCTCCTCCTCACCTCTCTCTTTCTCTCTCTCTCTCTCACTCTCTCCTCTCTCTCTTCTCTCTTTCTCTCTACTCGCTTTCTCTCTCTTCTCTCTTTTCTCTCTCTCCTCTCTTTTCTCTCTCTCTCTCTCTCATCCTCTCTCTCTCTCTCTCTTTCTCTCTTCTCTCTCTCTCTTGTCTCTATCTCTCTCTCTCTCATCTTCTCTCTCTTCCTTCTGTCTGTCTTCTTCTCT
>CM060307.1:105729833-105732333 GCA_030674185.1 Monoplex corrugatus | reverse complement strand
GTGTGTGTTGTGTTGTCCAAAGGATAGGTTTCTAGAACGTGGGTATGCGGGTTACGTTGGTGCATCCTCTTTGTTATTGCCGTTATCTTTCAGTTTCAGCATCATCTAAACTCACGACTTTTGTTATCTTGTCTCCTATCCATTACTGTAACTTCTCTGCTCTCTGGTTTGCCTGCTTCTCTCTGTCACATGCGTCCAGCGTATTCAGAATTCTGCGGCCTTTTTTCTTACACTTTTAAAAAGAGGCGTGATCATATCACTCCCTAGTTTCATTTTCTCCATTGGTTGCTCATTTCTCAAAGCACTTCATACTAAATCAATACATTATGCTATGAGTGTATCAACAGAACTTTACCTGTTTATCTCTGTGACTACTTTCGAATGTCCACCCCCTTTCAACTCTCCATTCTGTTTCTGATAATACTAGGAACCAGAAGAACAAGAAAACCAATGCAAGCGCGTATTCAACAAAACAAGACAAGACAAGCGCAAATTTTCGGCCAACCGGCCTTTGTCACGCGCGAACGCACGGTCACAAACAGACCACAAACAACACCAAACAACGGATAATAAAAAGAGGACTAAAAACTTCCCTGCCACCTCGTCCAGTGGATAAAAAGGGACCAAAATACGAGCACAGAGAACAACAGGACTTTGGTCTTCACTGCACTGAATCAACTTTTCTTACTTACACTCCACATCATTTCTTTTCCGGGGGGGGGGGGGGAGAAGGACTACCCCAGCAGATGTGAATAAATAGATGGAGATGTGGGTAGAGGATGTGGATGTAGATTAAAGAATGTAAAGGGACGGATTAAGCGAGAAGAGGGTAAGAGGCTGAGTAAGGATTTTGCCGACGTGGTCACAAGTTAGGCGAGTAAATATGAATGTATAGTTACGAGGCTAACAACGCCCTGACACTCTCCTGTTTGTCTTTGTTTTCTTTGTTAACTGTCTTTCTTTGTTTTCTTTGTTTTACTTTCTTTCTGTCTTTCTTTTTCATTCTCGTTTTGAAGAAAGGGAGATTGTTTCGTATGGACCAGAGAGAGAAGTGTGTCTGTGTGTCTGTTACAAATTTTCATGTTCATATTCATATGCATATGCATGCTCAGATTCATATTCATATGCATATGCATGTTCATGTTCATATTCATATTTGAATTCATACATATTCATTCATCTTTGTCACAATTGATTTACCATGTGAAGCTCGGGCTGCTCTCCCGCCTGACACACTCTCTCTCTCTCTGTCTGTTGGTCTCTCTTCCCTCTCTCTCTTCCACTCTCTGTATAGTCTCAACCTCTCTCTCCCTCTCTCTCTTCTGTCTCTTCCCACTCTCTGTCATTTCATCTCTCATCAGTCCTCCATGCTTGGAACTCTCTGGATTCCTCTGCCTCTTTCTCGTTGTCCTCTGCATCTCCTCCCACTCTCTCTCTCGTCTCCAAGCCCTCTCAGTCTCTCCTGCTTTGTCTCTCTGTCGTCTCCGTTCTCTCTTCCCTCTCACTCTCTCCTGTTGTACCAGTGCTCTCTCCCCCTCCTTCTCTAATCTTCCAATTCTCTGTAATATGTAGTTGCCAGAAACCTCTCTCTCCTCTCTCTCTCTCTCTGTCTCTGTCTCTCTCACTTTCTTCTCACTCTGTCAATTCATCTTTCTGTAACTCTCTTCTATCCTTCTCTGTTGTCTCTGTCTCTCTATCTCTGTCCCCTCCTCTCTCTCTCTGTCTTTCTCTCTCTCTTTCTTTCTTGTCTTTCTCTCTTCTCTCTCTGTCTCTGTCTCTCTCTCTCTGTCTCTTCTCCTCTCTCTCTCTCTGTTCTCTGTCTCCCTTCTCTCTCTCTTGTCTCTCTCTCTCTGTCTCTGTCTCTCTCTGTCTCTCTCTCTCTCCCTCTCTCTCTGTCTGTCTCTCTCTGTCTCTCTCTCTCTGTCTCTCTCTGTCTCTCCCTGTCTCTCTCTGTCTGTCTTTCTGCTCTCTCTCTGTCTCTTCTCTGTTGCCCTCTCTCTCTTCTCTCTCTTTGTCTCTCTGTCTCTCTCTCTCTGTCTGTCTCTTTCTCTCTCTCGGTCGCTGTGTCTCATTCTTCCTCTTATCTTCCCCCTCTTTCTCTCTCCCATCCTCTCACTTGATTTATTAAACAGATCATTCCTTTCTTTTTCTCTATTCAAGAGCTGCTCTTCTCTTCCAGCTGAGAGTGGGAGTCGTGTGGTATCCTCGGTGCATACAGACAGAGAAGGTGGCAGGTTGGATGTGTGGGATCATTTTATGACGCTGTGGCACAAGTTCTCTGTACCTGTGTGTGTGTGGCAAGTTGAAGTGGTTGTAGTGTACACTGGCCCAAAGGGTTCTCTGGTTTTTCAAGTTGTAATAAATAAGAAAGATTTCACTGTAATGCAAGTTTGTCGGAAAGCTTCTCTCTCCATCTGTCTGTGTGTCTGTCTGTGTGTCTGTGTCTGTGTTGTGTTGTCTGTCTGTCTGTCTGTCTCTCTCTCTCTCTCTCTGTCTCTTT
>CM060307.1:105711379-105713879 GCA_030674185.1 Monoplex corrugatus | reverse complement strand
CAAAACACACACATACACATACAAACACACACACACGTACACATACAAACACACACACACATACACATACAAACACACACACATACACATACAAACACACACACGTACACGTACAAGTGCACTCACACAGAAACATACACACACACATACTAATACACACACGCCACCCCCCCCCCCACCACACACGCTTGCACACATTAACACGAAAAGGCTGAGTGGTATCAGTGTCTCATTTGTTTTTCTTTGGAAAACATTAAAAATTGAATGAACAAATATACAAATAATAAATAAATAAATGAATAAGTAAATAAATAAATGAATAAATAAACAAACAAATAAGTAAATAATAAACAAATAAACAAAGAAATAAATGAATAACACATACTAGATAAACAGATAAATAAATAAATAGATAATAAAAAAAAAAACGATAAACAAATAGATAGATAAACAAATAAGTAAATATAGAATAAATAATGAAACAAATAAATGAACGAATTAATGAATGAATAAAGAAATAAATAAACAAACAAACAAACAAATGAATAAAAAAAATAAACGAAGAAACACACAAAGAAACAAGTAAATAAATAAATAAATAAATAAATAAATAAACATATGCACAGCAACAAAGAAGCAAGCCAGGCTTCCCCGCACAGCCGTTGCGTTTTTTAACGTAACATCAAAAACAAACACCAAGGAACACACATTTTGAAACCCACCCGATCTTTAACGTGCATAACTAGGCCTTTCTCTCTCACAGGCAGCCGGCTACTTGGCTGCCTTCTGTGAGAGAACCGTAAATTCAAGATCTGATGTTTCGAGTTCAATCCTGGTCCGCAACGTTCATAAATTGGCCCGTTGGCTGCCCCACCTGAATACTTTGAGAATCCTGGTGTTGCTAGTTTAATGTTTCATGATGTCCTCGTTCTTACCTTCCTTCCTCTCTCCTATTCCAAGACCTTGCCAGTCCATGGAATTTTGTACAGGCTCAAAGACTGCTATGTAGTATAGCCACTGGCAGATTTGGGCCGAGCGCATATGGAATTATGTGAGCGCGATGAATCCATCTTGAACAAACTCCAAACTTTCAAACTTTCGTAGGTGGAAGCGTATCCGAGCCATCCAAGCACCATTTTTGAATAAATTTCTAAGAAATTGTTCGAAAAGCACCTAGCCGATGGCAGATTTGAGAGGAACGCATATGGAATTGTGTGAGCGCGATGAATCCATTTTGAACGAACTCCAGACTTTCAGACTCTCATAGGCACAAGTGTATCCACTCAATCCAAGCACCATTTTTTTAAATTTGTTTTTCTAAAAGCACCATTTTTATGAAGGAGGGTAAAAGGGTGGTATTGTCACGGTGGTAGTGTGTGTTGTGTGTGTTGTGTGTGTGTGTGTGTGTGTGTGTGTGTGTGTGTGTGTGTGTGTGTGTGTGTGTGGTGTGTGTGTGTGTGTGTGTGTGTGTGGTGTGTTTGTGTTTTGTTTTGTTTGTTACTTGTTTGTTAAAAGGGAAAACAAAAACAAAATTTTAGACATTTTGGCACCAGGATATTACTGTAATGGAAGGAAAAAACATTTTGTTTCGTCTTCTTACTATACATACAAATAACGAAACAGATAACAAATTGGTAAAGAAATGATTAAATGAGTGAATATTTCAATAGATGAATAAATACATCAATAAATCAACCAACAAATAAAAATGAATTAATGAAATCAAAATGAATTGATAACAATCAATCAATCAATCAACCAATAACTCACTCACTCATTCACTCACTCACTCATTCACTCACTCACTCACTCATTCACTCACTCATTCACTCACTCACTCACTCACTCAATCAACATTCGATAAATTAATCGATAAATCGATCGATCAATCGATCAATCGATCGATCAATCAATCAATCAATCAAAGAAACGAATAACTAATAATTGTAACTAATACATAAACAAGTAAATGAATGAATGAATGAATGAATACATGAATAAATGAATGAAGGAATAAATAAATGAGTAAGTAAATAAATAAATAAATAAAAAAATAAAACAAATAAACAAATAAATAAATACAAGATCCAAAACAAGTGTGACTGCCCGCGCCCAAGCAAACAGGAACCAGAAGAACAAGAAAACCAATGTAAGCGCGTATTTGTCTTGTTTTGTTAAATACGCGCTTACATTGGTTTTCTTGTTCTTCTGGTTTCAAATAAATAAATAAATAAATAAATAAAGGATAAACCCTTTGTCCTATCAAACCCTCTGAAACGTGTCTGCGCCCGACAGACATATTCCTCACATGGCACCATCGTGAACTGAGCTAAAAGCGGTATTGAAAAGTTAAATTATATCACACAGTCTTTAAAAACTTCAAACGCACACAGACAGACAGACAGACAGACAAACAGACAGACAGACAGACAGACAGACAGACAGACAGACACACACACACACACACACACACACCGTCTAATATCACTTATAGTGAAAA
>CM060307.1:105701379-105706379 GCA_030674185.1 Monoplex corrugatus | reverse complement strand
CAGAGAGAGAGAGAGACAGAGAGACAAAGAGAGAGAAAGAGAGAGAGGGCAACAGAGAGAGACAGAGAGAGAGGCAGACAGACAGACAGAGAGAGACAGGGAGAGACAGAGAGAGACAGAGAGAGACAGACAGAGACAGACAGAGAGAGAGGGAGAGAGAGAGACAGAGAGAGACAGAGACAGAGAGAGAGAGAAAGAGAGAGAGAAGGGGAGACAGAGACACAGAGAGAGAGAGAGAGAGAAAGAAAGACAGAGAGAGAGAGACAGAGAGAACAGAGAGACAGAGAGAGACACAGAGAGACACAGAGAGAGAGAAAGAGAAGAGAGAGAGAGGAGAGGGGACAGAGATAGAGAGACAGAGACACAGAGACAGGATAAAAGAGAGTTACAGAAAGATGAATTGACAGAGTGAGAGAGAAAGTGAGAGAGACAGAGACAGAGAGAGAGAGAGGGAGAGAGAGGTTTCTGGCAACTACATATTACAGAGAGTTGGGAAGAGAGAGAAGGGGAGAGAGAGAGAGAGAAGAGGAGAGAGAAGAGAGAGGAAAAAAAGAAAAGAGAGACAACAGAGAGACAGAGAGACACAAAGAGAGAGAGAAAGAGAGAGAGAGAGAGGAGAGGGAGACAGAGATAGAGAGACAGAGACACAGAGAAGATAAAATGAGAGTTACAAGCAACGTGAATTGGACAGAGTGAGAGAGAATAAGAGAGAGAGACAGAGACAGAGAGAGAAGAGGGAGAGAGAGTTTCGGCAACTAATATTACAGAGAGTTGGGAGAGAGAGAGAGGGGAGAGAGACCAACAGCAGATAGGAGAGAGAGAGTGTGCAGGCGGGAGAGCAGCCCGAGCTTCACATGGTAAATCAATTGTGACAAAGATGAATGAATATGTTATGAATTCAAATATGAATATGAACATGAACATGCATATGCATATGAATATGAATTCTGAGCATGCATATGCATATGAATATGAACATGAAAATTTGTAACAGACACACAGACACACTTCTCTCTCTGGTCCATACGAAACAATCTCCCTTTCTTCAAAACGAGAATGAAAAAGAAAGACAGAAAGAAAGTTAAACAAAGAAAACAAAGACAGTTAAACAAGAAAACAAGACAACAGGAGAGTGTCAGGGCGTTGTTAGCCTCGTAACTATACATCATATTTACTCGCCTAACTTGTGACCACGTCGGCAAAATCCTTACTCAGCCTCTTACCCTCTTCTCGCTTAATCCGTCCCTTTAACATTCTTTAATCTAACATCCACATCCTTTTACCCACATCTCCATCTATTTTTTTCACAATCTGCTGGGGTAGTCCTTCTCCCCCCCCCCCCCCAGGAAAAGAAATGATGTGGGAGTGTAAGTAAGAAAAGTTGATTCAATGCAGTGAAGACCAAAGTCCTGTTGTTCACTGTGCTCGTATTTGGTCCCTTTTTATCCACTGGACACGGTGGCAGGGAAGTTTTTAGTCCTCTTTTTTTATCCGTTGTTTGGTGTTGTTTGTGGTCTGTTTGTGACCGTGCATTCGCGCTTGACAAAGGCCGGTTGGCCGAAAATTTGCGCTTGTCTTGTCTTGTTTTGTTAAAATACGCGCTTGTTTGGGTTTTTCCTTGTTCTTCTGGTTCCGGGGTATTTTTCAAAAACAGAATGGGGGTTTTTAAAAGGGGGTGACATTGGGAAAGTAGTCACGGGGTTAAAACAGTAAAGTTCTGTTATCACCATAAGCATAATGTATTGATTTAGTATGAAGTGCTTGAGAATGAGAAAACCAGTGGAAAAAAAATGAAACTAGGGAGTGAATGATCACCCCCTCTTTTTTAAAGTGTAAAAAAAAAGCCCCCAAAATTCTGAATCCCTTTGACGCATGTGACAGAGAGAAGCAGGAAAACCAGAAGCAGAGAAGTTACAGAAAGGGGTAGGAACAAGATAACAAAAGTCGTTTTTTTTAGATGTTTCTGAAACTGAAAGATACGGCAATAAAAAAGAGGATGCCCCAAACGTAAAACCCGCATCCCCCGTTCTAGAAACCTTCCTTTGACAACACAACACCCCACAGTATCTACCCCTTCCCCCCAACACAGAAAAAACCCTGAATTGCCTCAGGCCCATTTCCTTTTTCCCCCTTCTGGAAATTCGTGCTAGAAATTTCCTCTTTTCTGTCACCCTTTTTTTTCCGGCCTTTTTCCCTTTGTTTTTGTCATTTCTTCCTATAAATTTTTTCCTGCCTTGTTCCTTTTTTTTTTCTGTCATTTCTTCCTGTCATTTTTTTGCCTTTTTCCCTTTGTTTTCTGTCATTTCTTCCTGTATTTCTCCCTTGTTCCTTGTTTTCTGCCCATTCTTCCGGTCATTTTCTCCTTGTTCCTTTGTTTTTCTGTCATTTCTTCCTGTCTTTTCTCCCTTGTTCTTGTTTTCTGCCCATTTCTTCCTGCATTTTGCCTTTCTTTTGTTTTTTGTCTTTTTCTTCCTGTCTTTTTTCTGCCCCTTGTTCCTTTGTTTCTGTAAATTTTTCCCCTGTATTTTCGGGGCTTGTTCTTTTTTTTCTGTCATTTTTTCCTGTCATTTTCTGCCTTTTTTCCTTTGTTTTCTGTCATTTCTTCCGTCATTTTCTGCCTTGTCCTTTGTTTTTTGTAAATTTTCTTCTGTCATTTTCCTGCCTTTTTTCCTTTTTTTTTTCTGTCATTTCTTTTCCTGTCATTTCTCCTTGTAGCCCATTCCCTGTATTTGTTGAAAAGTCTTACGTATTTCTTCTTAGGATTATAGCTGGGTAAAAGGGATCTAAATCATTTTTTGGCTTGAGAAAAATGAGATATGCGCAAGAAATTTTTTAAAGTACTTTAGGCCTGTTTATGTATGTTTTAGTTTCCCTTTGTTATTTAAATTTGCATTCAGGTGTGGTTTTTTTTTAAACCCCCGCTTGTATAATTAGATGGAGTGGTTTAAAGCCCGGGCATTTCTTAGATTATGTGCGCGAATGCATTGAAATGTGTATTAATTTTCTTTTCCTTTATTTCCTTGTTTTGAGTAGTATGTTTTAAAACGAGTTTTTAGCCCCCCGATAAGGCTTACGCATCGGCTGGGTTTAAACAAAAATAACGTAATAGTAATTCCTCCTTTCGTACTCTTCACTCTTCTTTGTGTCGGTGTTCAGAATCCCGTCAGACGCAAGACTCGCGGGTTTCCAATCTTTTCCCCAATTTGGATCTTTTCTTTGGGAAAAATCTGCTCTTTGTCTGAGAAATTTTTCCTGAAATTTTCCTCGGGTTAAAAACCCAAACCCAAAACCTATTCCCCCCCCCCCCCCCCCCCCCTGAATCTTTCTGTTTAATTAACTTTTTTTAAATGACCCGTCGCCGTGTTAGTGGTTAACGCAACGGATACTGACTGAAGTTGTGGGTTCCAATCCCCCTCAGTAACCCTTTAAAAATCTTGTGGATTTTTTGGCTCCAACCGGCTCCTACCCCGAGTTGGGCGTGCTTGGGGCTCATGGGAAAACCCGGAACCACACAGTCGAGTCTTATCCACTCGCGATGCATCATTGAGGGTGTTGGGTCAAATCTTCTGACCAGACCGCGTGTCTGTATTCCAATGAGAGATCAGACACCCGCGTGCTGTCAGAAGATTTGAGCAACCCCTCAATGATGCCCCCGCGAAGGGATAAGAAATCGACTGTGTTTTCCAGTCTTCCCTGAGCCCCCAGCACCCCAACTCTGGGTAGGAGCCGGTTGGAGCCGAAAAATCCCACAATGGGTTTTTGAAGGTACTGAGGGGGGTTGGAACCCACAACCTTCCAGTCAGTATCGTTGCGTTTAACACAAAACCCCGCGATGGTCAGTATGAAAAAGTTAAAATTTTAAAAAGAAAGATTCACGGGGGGGGGGGGGGGGGGAATGGTTTTTTGGTGGTTTAAGCGAGGAAAAAATCAGGCAAATTTTCAGACCAAGAGCAATTTTCCCCAGAAAAGATCCAAAATGGGGAAAAAAAAATTGGAAAATCGCGAGTCTTGCGTCTGTATCTAAGGATTTTGAACAGCCGAGCATCAAGAAAGTGAAGAGTACGAGAAGGAGAATTACTATTCTGTTATTTTTTTAAAACCCACCGACTGCGTAGAGCCTTATCAGGGCATAACTCGTTTTAAAACTACAAAAAAAACAAGGAAATAAAGAAAAGAAAAATTAAAAAAAACATATCAAAGCATTCGCGCCATAATCTAAAGGAAAAGCCCTGGCTTGCCCCTCCTCTAAATTTTTCACACAGCGGAGTTACAAAAAAAAACACCTAATGCAAATTTTTAAACATAAAATAAGGAAACTAAAACTACATAAAACACCTAAAATTTCTTAAAATTGCCTTTTCGCATATCTTTATTTTCCAGCCAAAAATGCATTTAGATCCCTGTACCCCGTTCATCCTAAGAGAAAGTACGAAGACTTTTTTCAAACCATAAGGTGAATGACAACAAGGCAGAAATGACAGGAAGAAATGACAGAAAACAAAACAAGGCGAAATTGAAGGAAGAAATGACAGAAACAAAGGACAAGGGGAGAAAAAGACAGGAAGAAAAGAAGAAAACAAAGGAAAAAGGCAGAAAATGACAGGAAGAAATGAAAAGAAAACAAAGGAACAAGGGAGAAAATGACAGGAAGAAAGGGCAGAAAAAAAAGGAACAAGACAGAAAATGACAGGAAGAAATGACAGAAAACAAAGGAACAAGGCAGAAAATGACAGGAAGAAATGACAGAAAACAAAGGAACAAGGCAGAAATGACAGGAAGAAATGACAGAAAACAAAGGAACAAGGCAGAAAATGACAGGAAGAAATGACAGAAAACAAAGGAACAAGGCAGAAAATGACAGGAAGAAATGACAGAAAACAAAGGAACAAGGCAGAAAATGACAGGAAGAAATGACAGAAAACAAAGGAACAAGGCAGAAAAATGATAGGAAGAAATGACAGAAAAACAAAGGAGCAAGGCAGAAACAAAGGGTGACAGAA
>CM060307.1:105683879-105686379 GCA_030674185.1 Monoplex corrugatus | reverse complement strand
AATACTGAATTTTTTTACAGATATTTTGAACTGAAAGTTTGATTCTTTTTTGGGACACAAATTTTTCATTTAAATGTTCATGAAATCGAATCCATGATGCTAATTCTAGCGAGTTGTAAGCTTCATTTACCGAGGTGTTAACATGTAATTCTATGGAATTTTCAGAATTGAGTGCACCGGATTTAGCTGCTCTGTCAACTACGTTGTTGCCTTGAAGACCAACGTGAGAAGGCACCCAGCATAAACTGATTTCCGAGCCATTTATCTTTAAACAGTGTATTAGATGATTTGCCTCAATTATTAAATCAGGTCTTGTGTCTGTATCAAAAGACTGTAAGGCATATAATACAGATTTTGAATCAACAAAGAGAACTACTTTGAAAGGCACAGGCCGAAGGCTTATTAAATAATGCAATGCTTGAACAACAGCGACCAGTTCTGCTGTATATATAGATACATTTGTCCCAATGAAAAAAGACTTTTTAATGTTAAATTCTGGAACATAAAACGCTGCTCCAGCGCTCTGATTTGCTAAGACTGACCCATCGGTAAAAATGTGGAGGTGGGTACGGTACTTTTCATCGATGTGTTCACAAACTGTGGATAGCGTAATGTTGACATTATCATCTTTTTTAACGTCTGCATAATCGAGATCAAAACGTGGCCTTTAGCATTTCCCATGTAGGGATAGGCGTTAACGATGGTTTCTCGGCTATTTCATCCATAGTTATGTTGGATTGTTTGATCAGGTCAGATATGTAAGTTGCGGTTGTAATTTGTGATGAAATGTTTTTTGCTCGTTTTGGAAAGTCAATATCAGACCTGATTTTAATTTCTTTGCTCACAAAATTATTCGCTTGTGAAGTAGTTCTAATTGCAAACTTTGCTGTAGCTAGCTCACGATGGTTGTTTTAGAGGTAGAATTCCAGCAGCTTTGTACGTTACCAGAGTAGAAGCATGAGTTGGTACACCTAGTGCAATTTTAAGACTTTTGCAGTCCAAGTTCTGAATCTTTTTTAGTAAATATTTAGGTGCATTGAAAAAAATTTCTTGCGCGTAGGATAATTTAGACCTGACCAGCGCTGTTGCCAGATGAATCAGTATATTTGTATCCATTCCCCAGGGTAATTTGCTTATTATCTTTAGAAAATTTAAGGTTTTTTCGTGCTTTTGTTAAAATATAATCAAAATGGATATTCCACTTAATTTCGACGTGATGTAAACTCCCAGAAATTTTACGACCTGTTTGTAATTTAACACTTCACCAAGCAATTTGAAAGTAGGTAAGTTTATTTGAGTTACCACCAGGATCAAACAGCATCATGTTAGTTTTTTCTGCCGACAATGACAGACCATTTTCTAACATATAGTTTCCAAGGTTATCAAGATCAATTTGATACAACTTCCTGATGTAATTCCGTGTTCTCTGTGGAGTTGTCTTTTTTAAAGTGATATTCATCCAAGTACATATATCATCAGCATACTGTACTAAAACAACACGATTTGAAAGAGCTTTAGGAAGATCCTGTATAAGGATATTAAACAAAATAGGTGCTATCACTGAACCTTGTGGAATCCCCATGTCGAGGCATCGTGAAGTAGAATAACTAGCTCCCACTTTAGCCCGTATTGTTCTATTAGCTAAAAAAGATTTAATGTAATTGTACATATTACCAGATAAACCAACAGATTTTAGCTTGAACAATAGACGTTTATGCCAAACTTGATCGTAAGCTTTTTTTACATCAAAGAAAGTAGCTAAAACACTTTTTCTGCGGGCAAACTGTTGTTTGATCTGAGTTGTAAGTTTAACCAGGTGTTCAACTGCGGATCTCCCTTTTCTAAAACCCGCCTGGTTTACCGGAATAACATTATTTTTATCACAGTAGTGTAAAAGTCTGTTTAAGATCAATCTTTCCATTAGTTTGCTCGTGTCTGAAGGAAATGTGTTACATGTTTCTATTATTATCGGACACCTTTGTAGGTTGGTTCCATTCTTCATTTGATTCATTTTCGTCCAGACTTTATGAAAATCTTTGAAATCTGAAATTTGTTTTGTGCAGAATGATGCCCAATAATCTTTCTTTGCTTCAGCGATGGTTTTGTTACATTGGATGTTAGCTTTTTTTCATTTCCACATGATCTTCAGGTTTCCGGCTTTGATGTAGATTTTGAATTTCTCCCTTTTATATTGAACTGCTTTCTCACATGCCTCTGTCCACCAAACATTACCCAATCGATTATTCGATCTAGAAGTTTTGAGTTTCGGAATTGATATGTCTGCAGCGGCTAGAATTGACTCTTGGAATTTAGAAAACATAATGTCTACATTTTCACTTTCATAATGTCTGTAATCCTGATTAGCAAGAGTAGTTCGAAATAAGGACCAGTCTGCACGCTTGTAATTATATTTTGGAATAATATCAGGAGAGCTGTCTTTCATCCTGATGTTTTTGTCAGTTATGGTTATGATGATAGGTAGATGATCGCTTCCCAAAGT
>CM060307.1:105678879-105681379 GCA_030674185.1 Monoplex corrugatus | reverse complement strand
CACAGAAAGTCTCTCTCTCCGTATCACAACACACACATACACACACACACACACACACACACACACACACACACACACACACACACACACACATACATACACAACATTCACACACACACACACACACACATTCACACACACACACACACACACACGCATACACACTCATGCACAGCTCTATTACATTGATTATGACAACGAAAATGTGAAATGTCAGATCATTAACACCTGAAATCATCAATTTTTATGTCAATTTCTTAAAACGAGTCTATGTCTATTTTGGATTCTTACGAGATATAGAGTATGTGTGAATGTGTTCCGCACGCACAAACAACTATTCATCTACCCACAGAAATATAGAGAACATGAGAGAGAGAGAGAGAGAGAGAGAGACAGACAGACAGACAGACAGAAGAGACAGAGACAGACAGACAAGACAGACAGAAACAGAGACTGAAGACGGACGGACGGACGGACGGAGAGAGAGTATATGTGTCAGAGAGTGACAGACAGACGGAGAGAGAGAGAGAGAAACAAAGAGTGACAGAGAGAGACTGACAGAGAGAGAGAGAGAGAGAGACTGACAGAGAGAGATGACAGATACTGACAGACAGAGAGGAGAGTGTAAAGAGAGAGTGACAGAGAGAGAGAGAGTGAAAAAGAGAGACTGACAGAGTGTGTGAAAGAGAGAGAGAGAGATGACAGACGGAGAGAGAGAGAGAGAGAGAGAGAGAGAGAGAGAGAGAGAAAGAGAGAGAGATTGACAGACGGAGAGAGAGAGAGAGAGAAAGAGAGAGAGATTGACAGACGGGGAGAGAGACAGAGACAGAAAAAGGATAGAACGAGAGTCTCAATGTCTTGAAGACCCAGAATGTTTTAGGCCTGACTGTATGGCCAATGATCTTCACAAAAGGTTGAAACAAATTGGTCAATATGCTTCAGCAAAGAAGGAATTTATTTCACAATGAAGAACAAAATAATGAGACAGAGAGACAGAGAGAGAAGACAGAGAGAGAGACTGGCAAGAGAGAGAGAGATGGTACAGAGAGAGAGAGAGACTGACAGAGAGTGGCAGAGAGAGAGAGACTGACACAGAGAGACTGACAGAGAGACTGACACAGAGAGAGAGACTGACAGACAGGGAGAGACTGACAGACAGGGAGAGACTGACAGACAGGAGAGACTGACAGAGAAGAAGTGGCAGAGAGAGACTGACAGAGAGATGACACAGAGAGAGACTGACAAACAGGAGAAACTGACAGACAGGGAGAGACTGACAGAGAGAGAGTGGCAGAGAGAGACTGACAGAGAGGACTGACACACAGGAGAGACTAACAAACAGGGAGAGACTGACAGACAGGGAGAGACTGACAGAGAGAGAGTGGCAGAGAGAGACTGACAGAGAGACTGACACAGAGAGAGACTGACAAACAGGGAGAGACTGACAGACAGGGAGAGACTGACAGAGAGAGAGTGGCAGAGAGAGACTGACAGAGAGACTGACACAGAGAGAGACTGCCAAACAGGGAGAGACTGACAGACAGGGAGAGACTGACAGAGAGAGAGTGGCAGAGAGAGACTGACAGAGAGACTGACACAGAGAGAGACTGACAGACAGGGAGAGACTGACAGACAGAGAGAGACTGACAGACAAACAGACAGACAGACAGAGAGACTGATATATATATAGAGAGAGAAATTGACACACACACAGAGACTGAGAAAGGGAACAGAGAGAAACGAAAGACACAGAGAGAGACAGAGACAGAGATGAGAGTGGACAGACAGAGAGAAGAGAAGAGACAGACAGACAGACAGAGAGAAGAGAAAGACAGACAGAGAGAGAAAGAGAAAGAGAAGAGACGCGTGTTGGAAAAAACGTTGCCGCAGCGTTAAGTTCCCTTGCAGGATTTAGATGCTGAAGTCAAATAAATCAGAATGGCCCCGACTATCTTGTCTCACCTTACAACGTGGATTTTTAGTCAAATAAGTGAGAATGGCCCGACTGTATATGTTACCTTTTAAACTGGACTTCTTTTCTTTCTTATTTTTTTTTTTTTTTTTTTTTTTGAAAAAAATGTTTTGTATAAAAGGACAGACATTACAATGTCTTGACCGTCTAGCCAAAAAGTAAGACAGAAACAGAAAAAGAAAAATAGGAAAAAAATGCCAGAAAAAAAGAGAAGCAAAACCAGTTCAACAGGTTGTACGTTCAAAAAAAAAAAAAAAACTAAAAAAAAAAAAAAAGAGTGGGGTGGGGGTTAGGGAGGGAGTGGCATTTGCTCTTCTTTAAATTAAATTCAGTTGAAGGCATAAACTTGTCCAACATGGTCGTTACACGCTTGGTTCCACTTCTCTTGTACATACGAGGCACCATTTTTCGTCTGAGATTGATCCGTACATTTTGAACGGTGTTGTGAGTCATTTTCTGTTACTGGGTCATTTACAGACTTATGCCTAACTTTTGTTAGATCAAGCAGAAAAAAAAAAAGAAAATAAA
>CM060307.1:105643879-105653879 GCA_030674185.1 Monoplex corrugatus | reverse complement strand
CCATTTGACCTGTGCTACGGCCAGTCTTTGCTGCTCTACTCATGTATTATAAGAATATTAAAACAGATGAACCATACCTCATACAGTGTGAAGGAAGTTCTAGAAAAGATTTGTGGTGAAATATTGACTTTAAGTTAATGTGCTACGAGCATGCTTTGACATGTGCCGTTTGCGTTGTACAAATGAAATTTTTTAAAATTATTATTACTATTTATCATATTATATTATTATTATTATTATTATTATTATTATTTTTTATTATTATTATTTTTTTTATTATTTTAGTTGTTGTTGTTGTTGTTGTTGTTGTTGTTGTTATTTGTTGTTGTTATTATCATCATCATCATCATTAGTAGTATTAGTATTAGTATCATTTTCATCAGCAAAAACTTCATCTACCCTCCATATCTCCCACTATATCATCATCATCATCATCATCAAGTGCCTTGCTACATGGCGTTGGCGATCATGGCCCTCCATAGCATCTGTCCTTTGTTGCTGCAAGCACTTCTTCCACCCTCTCTGTCCTCAGCCACTCTGCAAGTCCGTCCAATATTTTTTTCCCTGGGTCTACCTGGTGCTCTCTTTCCCTCCAACTTTCCTGTTGTGACCAGGTGCTCCAATTCCCCTTTCCTCATAAAATGGCCTATAAATGTTGCCGGTCTTTTCCTTATCTTCCTTATCAATGATCTTCTTGTGTCTGCCTCCATCAAGACTGTCTCGTTTGTTTTCCTTGCTGTCCATGGAACTCTCATTCTTCTTAGAAACCTCTCACTACAAGCGAATGGCAAAAGCGAACAAGTAAAATATTTTGCATGGCTTGACGATCTTGCTTAAACATTTAAATTTTAAAAGTTGTATTGGAAAAAGTAAAAATAGTCAAGTATTTGTATCGCTTAACCATCTTGCCTAAAGTTTTGAATTGTAGAGGTTGTATTGGAAAAAGTAACAAAGTAAAGTAGTTGTATGGCTTGACAGTCCTGCTAAAATTTTTAAGTTTTAGAAGCTGTATTGGAAAAAGTAAACAAAAAGTAAAGTATTTGCATGGCTGGACAATCTTGGTTTATCTTTTACATTGTAAAAGTTTTATTGAAATAAAAGTAAAAAGTAAAGTATATGTGTGGCTTGACCGTCTTGCCTTAACTTTTACATTTTAGAAGTTGTATTGGAAAGAGTAAAAGGTAAAGTATTTGCATGGCTGGACAATCTTGGTTTATTTTACATTGTAAAAGTTTTATTGAAATAAAAGTAAAAAGTAAAGTATATGTTGGCTTGACTGTCTTGCTTAACTTTTACATTTTAGAAGTTGTATTGGAAAGAGTAAAAAGGTAAAGTATTTGCATGGCTGGACAATCTTGGTTTATCTTTTACATTGTAAAAGTTTTATTGAAATAAAAGTAAAAAGTAAAGTATATGTGTGGCTTGACCGTCTTGCCTTAACTTTTACATTTTAGAAGTTGTATTGGAAAGAGTAAAAGGTAAAGTATTTGCATGGCTCAACAATCTTGGTTTATCTTTTACATTGTAAAAGTTTTATTGAAATAAAAGTAAAAAGTAAAGTATATGTGTGGCTTGACCGTCTTGCCTTAACTTTTACATTTTAGAAGTTGTATTGGAAAGAGTAAAAGGTAAAGTATTTGCATGGCTGGACAATCTTGGTTTATCTTTTACATTGTAAAGTTTTATTGAAAAAAGTAAAAAGTAAAGTATATGTGTGGCTTGACCGTCTTGCCTTAACTTTTACATTTAGAAGTTGTATTGGATTAGATAAAAGTAAAGTTATTTGCATGGCTCAACAATCTTGCTAAAATTTAACTTGTGGAAGTTGTATCGGAAAAAGGAAAGAAAATATTTGTATGGCTTGACGATATTGCTTTAAACTTTTAATTGTAGAAGTTGTGTTCGATTTTTTGTTCTTTTATTTCTTTTGTTTTGTTTTGTTGTTTTGCCCAGGTCGCGTGATCCTGAAAATAACTTGAATGATGTCAGGAACGATGCATGGCCTCTCCCCCCCCTTTTTTTTCCCCCAAATCTCTTCTCTCGCCCCCTCCCTCTCCTTTCTTTCTGAAGAGAGTTGCTCCCTTGATGTTGAAATGGAACGCCCAGATTGTTCTCGGTCATATGTTGTGTGGTATGCACTGTCTAATTCTGGACTGCAGTTACGCAGGGGATGAATTTATTTCTAGCCGAGTGTGTGATATTTTCAAACATCTTCCTTTGAACATGTGTTATTATATTATTAATTATTATTATTATTATTATTATTATTATTACTACTATTAATTATTATTATTATATTATTATTATTTTTGTTGTTGTTGTTGCTGTTGTTGTTGTTGTATTATTATCATTATTATTATTACTATTATTATTGTTACTATCATTAGTAGTAGTAGTATTGTTGTTGTTGTTGTTATCATTGTTAGTAGTATTAGTATTACTGTTGTTGTTGTCGTTGTTGTTGTTGTTGTTCTTACATAGCAGGGATTGTTTTTTGTCGACCAGAGAGACTCTGTGTGTGTGGTGTGTGTGTGTGTGTGTGTGTGTGTGTGTGTGTGTGTGTGTGTGTGTGTGTGTGTGTGTGTGTGTGTGTGGTGTGTGTGTGTTTGCGTGTGTTTGTGTGTGTGAGTGTGTGTGTCGTGTGTGTGTGTGTGTTTTGTTGTTGTTGTTGTTGTTGTTTTTGTTGTTGTTATTGTTTTTTGTTGTTGTTGTTTTTGTTGTTGTTTTTGTTGTAGTTGCTGTTTTTTGTTTGTTGTTGTTGTTGTTGTTGGGTTTTTTTTTTTTTTTTTTTTTTTACAGAGCTGTGAACTGATGATCTGACATCTCGAGTTCAATCCCAGTCCGCAACATTAAAAACTGACCATGCCCTCTGACCATGTTAAATGTTTCCATCATTCTGGTGATGTCAGCTTCGTGTTTCATTGGTGGTGATGTCAGTTTCGTGTTTCATTGGTGGTGATGTCAGCTTCGTGTTTCATTGGTGGTGATGTCAGCTTCCTGTTTCGTTGGTGGTGATGTCAGCTTCGTGTTTCGTTGGTGGTGATGTCAGCTTCGTGTTTCGTTGGTGGTGATGATGTCAGCTTCGTGTTTCATTGGTGGTGATGTCAGCTTCGTGTTTGATTGGTGGTGATGTCAGCTTCGTGTTTCATTGGTGGTGATGCCAGCTTCCTGTTTCGTTGGTGGTGATGTCAGCTTCCTGTTTCGTTGGTGGTGATGTCAGCTTCGTGTTTCAGTTGGTGGTGATGTCAGCTTCGTGTTTCGTTGGTGGTGATGTCAGCTTCGTGTTTCATTGGTGGTGATGTCAGCTTCGTGTTTCGTTGGTGGTGATGTTAGCTTCTGTTTCGTTGGTGGTGATGTCAGCTTCGTGTTTCTTGGTGGTGATGTCAGCTTCGTGTTTCGTTGGTGGTGATGTCAGCTTCGTGTTTCATTGGTGCTGTACACTTCTGTTTCATTGGGGTTGATGTCAGCTTCGTGTTCATTGGGGTGATGTCAGCTTCGTTGTCATTGTGGTGATGTCGCATCGTGTTTCTTGGGGATATCCGCTTCGTTTGATTGGTGGTGATGTCGCTTACGTGTTGATTGGTGGTGATGTCAGCTTCGTGTTTTCGTTGGTGGTGATGGTCAGCTCGTGTTCTTTTGGTGGTGATGTCAGCTTCGTGTTTCGTTGGTGGTGATGTCAGCTTCGTATTTCATTGGTGGTGATGTCAGCTTCGTGTTTGATTGGTGGTGATGTCAGCTTCGTGTTTCGTTGGTGGTGATGTCAGCTTCGTGTTTCGTTGGTGGTGATGTCAGCTTCGTGTTTGATTGGTGGTGATGTCAGCTTCGTGTTTCATTGGTCCCTTCACACCCACCCCTTCTCGATTTCAAAACCTTGCCAGGCTTGGGGTTTTGCAGCAAGCTTAAGGATTCTGGCAGATCATTGTTGACAAATTTGGGTGGAGCGCATACGGAATCTTCCGAGCGCGATAAATCCCTCTTGAACAAAGTACAAACTACAAACCAGTCCCCGTGGTGTAGTGGTTAACGCAACGAAAGACAGACTGGAAGGTTGTCAGTTCAAATCCCCATCAGTTCCTTCAAAAATCATTGTGGGATTTTTCGGCTCTAACCGGCTCCTACCCAGAGTTGGGCGTGCTATGGACTCATTGGGAAGACAGGGACCACACAGTCGAGTTTCAATCACTTCACGGATGCGTCATTGAGGGTGTTGCTCAAATCTTCTGACCAACGCCGCAGGTGTCTGTATCTCTCGGGCCTGGTTGACGTTAGGATATATCATGATAGTAAGCGTAGAGTACAGCCCTGTCACGTAGTCTTAATCCTTCGATGGAACTTCATAGCATCATTGTTATTATCGTGATCGCCATCATAATCAATTCTTTGTAAAAAATTTCTCAGTTTCAGTGGCCATTAAGATAACGTAGAAACTAGAACAAACAAAAAACAAAAACAAAAAAGACAAAACAAGACAAGACACAAAAAAAACAAGACAAGACAAGATAAAACAAAACAAAAACAAAATAACATAAGACAAGACAAAACAGACAAGACAAGACAAAACAAAACAGAAAAGACAATACAACAACAAGACAAGACAAGACAGGATAAAACAAGACAAGACAAAACAAAAAACAAACAAGACAAGAAAGACAAGAAGGATAAAACAAGGCAAGACAAAACAAGACAGACAAAACATGACAGGATAAGACAAGACAAACAAAAAAGACAAGACAAGACAAAACAAAAAACAAGACAAGACAAAACAGAAAAGACAATACAAGACAAAACACAAGACAAGACAGGATAAAACAAGACAAGACAAAACAAAAAACAAAACAAACAAGACAAGAAAGACAAGACATGATAAAACAAGACAAAACAGGAAAGACAAGACAAGACAAAACAAACAAGACAAGAAAGACAGGATAAAACAAGACAAGACACAACAAAAAACAAAACAAATAAAAACAAGACAAAACAAACAAACAAAGCAAGACAAACAAGACAAGACAAAACAAAGAAGTCAAAACAAGACAAGACAAAACAAACAAGACAAAACAAAACAAGACAAAACAAAACAAGACAAAACAAGACAAAACAAAACAATAAAACAAACCAGAAGAACAAGAAAACCAATGTAAGCGCGTATCCAATAGACAAAACAAAACAAGCGCAAACCTTCGGCCAACTAGCCTTTGTCAAGCGCGAACGCACGGTCACAGACAGATCACAGACACCAAATAATGGATAATCAAAACGGGACTAAAAACTTCCCTGCCGCCTCGTCCAGTGGGTAAGAAATGGAATGCCCATGTCGTCATGAGCAGTAGTAAGAAATGGGGAGAGGGGAGGCAACTATGATGTCAAAAGGGAAGTGAGATGAGCTCTGCAATTTTGAGAAGTGGCCATGCTATATCGGTATAGCCCTGTTCTGAAGAAGGCACAGGGCAAGAGCCAGAGACAAGGGAGTAGATTGTGCCCGGTGCCAAGAATCTGGTAGGGGTGGGAACAGGAAGAGACATGAAACGGCATGTCTGAATTCTGTTGCGCAGTGGATTACTTATGGTTTGTCATTAAGACCATGTGGTTTGCGTGTTCCAAGTTTCATTTATGAGGTGGGATTCTCTGTCTTTCCTGTCTATGGTGCTGTTATTGTGTAGAAGCCACAGACCTTTCACTCGGATGTCATTGATTGAGTGGTCTGATTGGTTGAAGTGATTGGGGATAGTTTTATCCCTTTGGTGACGGATATCAGCCAAGTGTTCTTTGAAACGTGTGTCAAGGGTGCGTCCAGTTTCACCAATATACAATTGGGAACATTTAGAGCAGCTGATCAAGTAGACAATGTTATAAGTTTGACAGTTGAAATGTTTTGTAATTCTCATATGAGATTTGGGGCCTTTGACTGTGGTGGCTGAGCACAAGAAAGGACAATCTTGCATTTAGGTTTGTTGCATGGAGAGGTTCCTGGAGGTTGGCTGACTGGTTTGCTGAGATTCGAATGCACCAGCAAGTCGCGGAGATTTGTGTCTCTCTTGTAGACGATCAAAGGGCGCTTGTCAAAGGTTTCACCTGTAGTGGGACTGGATCGCAAAATGTTCCAGTTGGACAAGATGATCTTTTTATGAGGTGCACGGACGGTTGGTAAACTAGACTGAGGACTGGCCGATCCTCTGTGACAGCTTTGGGCTTCGAATGGAGGGCATTTGGCCGAGAGACAGAGTTGACTTTTTTCCGGGCTTCATTGATGGCCTCGAGTGGGTAATGTCTGCGCAGGAAAAATCTAGTCATTTCAACTGCTTTGTCAGGACAAGACAAAACAGAACAAAACAAACACAAAACTGCAAACTAACCATGTGGTCTGTGAGAAAAAAGTATTTGCCAGACTTTTTCAGCTGTTGATGGATTCATCTTCACGAGATTTCAGTCAAAGTTACAGAACCGTTGAGGAGTCGCGAAAGCATAATTATGTTAGCAAATCATGGCACCAAGGTCGAGGTCACACGAACTGAAAGAGGTGTCTAGAATCAGCATTTTTTGAAGAGGACGTGTGCACAACATTTCTCTGGAATTTTCTCGACATTATTCACGATCTGTTTTACTGTGCATTATTCACAATCTGTTTTCACGGTACATTATTCACGATCTGTTTCACTGTCATATTCACAATCTGTTTTCACTGTACATTATTCACAATCTGTTTTCACTGTACATTATTCACGATCTGTTTTCACTGTACATTATTCACAATCTGTTTTCACTGTACATATTCACGATCTGTTTTCACTACTTTTCACGATCGTTTCATGTGATATTCAATTGTTTTCACTGTACATTTTCACGATCTGTTTTCACTGTGCATATTCACAATGTGTTTTCACTTACATTATTCACGATCTGTTTTCACTGTGCATATTCACAATCTGTTTTCACTGTACATTTTCACATTGTTTTCACTGTCATTATTCACAGATCTGTTTTCACTGTACATTATTCACAATGTGTTTTCACTGTACATTATTCACAATGTGTTTTCACTGTACATTATTCACAATTGTTTTCACTGTACATTATTCACAATTGTTTTCACTGTACATTATTCACAATGTGTTTTCATGTACATTATTCACAATGTGTTTCACTGTACATTATTCACAATGTGTTTTCACTGTACATTATTCACAAGTGTTTTCACTGTACATTATTCACAATGTGTTTTCACTGTACATTATTCACAATGTGTTTTCACTGTACATTATTCACAATGTGTTTTCACTGTACATTATTCACAATGTGTGTTCACTGTACATTATTCACAATGTGTTTTCACTGTACATTATTCACAATGTGTTTTCACTGTACATTATTCACAATGTGTTTTCACTGTACATTATTCACAATGTGTTTCACTGTACATTATTCACAATGTGTTTTCACTGTACATTATTCACAATGTGTTTTCACTGTACATTATTCACAATCTGTTTTCACTGTACATTATTCACAATGTGTTTTCACTGTACATTATTCACATGTGTTTTCACTGTACATTATTCACATCTGTTTCACTGTCATATCACACTGTTTTTCATGTACATTATCACATTGTTTTCACTGTACATTATTCACAATCTGTTTTCACTGTACATTATTCACATCTGTTTTCACTGTACATTATTCACAATGTTTTTCATGTACATTATTCACATCTTGTTTTCACTGTACATTATTCACATATGTTTTCACTGTACATTATTCACAATTGTTTTCACTGTACATTATTCACGTGTTTTCATGTATTTTCACCTGTTTTCACTGTACTTTACGATACTGTCATGTATTATTCACGTCGTTCAGTCAGTCTATTCACGATTGTTTTCACTGTACATTATTCACAACTGTTTTCACTTGTACATTATTCACATTGTTTTCACTGTACATTATTCACATCTGTTTTCACTGTACATTATTCACGATCTGTTTTCACTGTACATTATTCACATCTGTTTCACTGTACATTATTCACAATCTGTTTTCACTGTACATTATTCACATTGTTTCACTGTACATTATTCACATTGTTTTCACTGTACATTATTCACAATGTGTTTTTCATGTACTTATTCACAATTGTTTTTCACTGTACATTATTCACGATTGTTTTCATGTACATTTCAATGTTTTCTGTCTTTCATCGTGTTTTCACTGTTCATTATTCACGATTGTTTTCACTGTACATTATTCCAAAAATTGTTTTTTCACTGTACATTATTCACATCTGATTCACAATGTGTTTTCACTGTACATTATTCACAATTGTTTTTCACTGTACATTATTCACAATTGTTTTCACTGTACATTATTCACATCTGTTTTCACTGTACATTATTCACGATCTGTTTTCACTGTACATTATTCACAATCTGTTTTCACTGTACATTATTCACAATCTGTTTTCACTGTACATTATTCACAATCTGTTTTCCACTGTACATTATTCACAATCTGTTTTCACTGTACATTATTCACATCTGTTTTCACTGTCATTATTCACAATCTGTTTTCACTTGTACATTATTCACATCTTGTTTTCACTGTACATTATTCACAATTGTTTTCACTGTACATTATTCACAATCTGTTTTCACTGTACATTATTCACAATCTGTTTTTCACTGTACATTATTCACAATTGTTTTCACTGTACATTATTCATCAATTGTTTTCACTGTACATTATTCACATCTGTTTTCACTGTACATTATTCACAATCGTGTTTTCACTGTACATTATTCACAATTGTTTTCACTGTACATTATTCACAATCTGTTTTCACTGTACATTATTCACGATCTGTTTTCACTGTACATTATTCACATCTGTTTTCACTGTACATTATTCACAATCTGTTTTCACTGTATCACTTGCATTCTCACAATGTGTTTTCACTGTACATTATTCACAATGTGTTTTCACTGTACAATTATTCAGATCTTTTCACTGTACATTATTCACAATGTGTTTTCACTGTACATTATTCACGATCTGTTTTCACTGTACATTATTCACATTGTTTTCACTGTACATATTCACAATTGTGTTTTCACTGTACATTATTCACAATGTGTTTTCACTGTATTATTCACAATCTGTTTTCACTGTAATTATTCACAATTTTTTTCACTGTACATTATTCACAATCTGTTTTCACTGTACATTATTCACAATCTGTTTTCACTGTACATTATTCACAATTGTTTTCATCTTACATTATTCAGATTCTGTTTTCACTGTACATTATTCACACATCTGTTTTCACTGTACGTTATTCACACATGTGTTTTCACTGTACATTATCACAATCGTGTTTTCACTGCACATTATTCACAATTGTTTTCACTGTACGATTATTCACATCTGTTTTCACTGTACATTATTCACAATGTGTTTCTCACTGTACATTATTCACAATCTGTTTTCACTGTACATTATTCACAATCTGTTTTCACTGTACATCATTCACAATTGTTTCACTGTACTTTATTCACAATGTTTTTCACTGTACATTATTCACAATGTGTTTTCACTGTACGTTATTCACAATGTGTTTTCACTGTACATTATTCACAATCTGTTTTCATGTACATTATTCACACTTGTTTTACTGTACATTTCCAATTGTTTCACTGTACATTATTCACAATGTGTTTTCACTGTACATTATTCACAATCTGTTTTCACTGTACATTATTCACAATGTGTTTTCACTGTCATTATTCACAATCTGTGTTTTCACTGTACATTATTCACAATCTGTTTTCACTGTACATTATTCACGATCTGTTTTCACTGTACATTATTCACAATCTGTTTTCACTGTACATTATTTATTCACAATGTGTTTTTACATTCACATTATTCACATGTTTTTCACTGTACATTATTCACAATTGTTTTCACTGTACATTATTCACAATCTGTTTTCACTGTACATTATTCA
>CM060307.1:105623879-105626379 GCA_030674185.1 Monoplex corrugatus | reverse complement strand
AAAGTGACGCCATATTTGCCAGCATAGGTGTGGTAAGTGTTGGTAAGTGAAGCCATACTTACCAGCATAGGTGTGGTAAGTGTTGGTAAGTGAAGCCATACTTACCAGCATAGGGTACAGGAGGTGTGGTAAGTGTTGGCAAAGTGACACCATATTTGTCAGCATAGGTGTGGTAAGTGTTGGCAAAGTGACGCCATCTTTGCCAGCTTAGGGTACAACTAAGCATGGTCAAATTTTTGAGTGAGGGGATGGGCACTGCTCTCGTGGTGCTGGCCCTGGGAAAAGTTGAGGTCTCTGCAACCTCACTCCCTTACGACCCCAGGGTTATGGAACTATCCAGGCAGGACCTCAGGACCTGGCCAGCTCATGGGTGTATGTACAGGCTTTTTAAGGCTTGTGCCGTGAATATTCTGGATCTTCTCCGTCACGTGGCACCTGTGACGTTAGTGCATATGGAATTCATTCCGAGCGCGGAGACGTCGTCTTGAGAGACTGAAACCGAAACTGAGTGAGTAGTCGTTACTGATGTTTTGTCTGTTTCAGGACTGTCTTGTTCGTTATAAATGAGCTGAACCTTAGGAAGATGGGGTACAAGTAACACTAGTCTGGCACAACTTCACTGGCTCCCTGTATCAAAGAGCATACAGTACAAACTAGACACCATGTGCTACAAAAGCCTCAATAACGCAGCCCCCGATTACCTGTCAAGCCTACTTGAGATCTATCTTCCCTCACGTACCCTCCGCTCTGCCTCCGATCCTCTGACTTTTCGCTTTCCACGCACTAAGCTCAATACCTATGGTCCACGAGCCTTCTCTGTTTCTGGTCCGCTCTCCTGGAACAAACTTCCTCTCTCAGTCCGTCAGCAACCTACTTTTGTCTCCTTCAAGTCCGCTCTCAAAACTCACCTTTTCTCCTCTGCATAAAATCCTGACCTCACTCAATCCCCTCTGCAGCCTGTCTCCACTCGGAGGGGAATCACATTGCAATATATAATTGTATATAATATGCTCTCTATAATTTTCCATTGCTTTTATTCTTTCTCCCCATTTATAGCCGTGTGCGTGTGTGTGTGTGTGTGTGTGTGTGTGTGTGCGTGAGTGCGTGTGTGTGCGTGCGTGCGTGCGTGCGTGTGTGTCCGTGCGTGCGTGTGTGTGTGTTTCAGCGCTTAGATTTGATTTTATCAAGATTTTGCGCTATATAAATATTGTAATTATTTATTATTATTATTATTTTTTAGTCTGTTTGGGTGCTTTGCTTTATAAGTTGTTATTGTCTGTTTGTCTGTTTCAAAATTGTCGTGTTCGTTATAAATGAGCTGACCCTTGGGAAAATAGGGTACAACTAACACTTGTTTGTTTAAGTGCTTTGTAAGTTGTCGTTACTGGTCATTTGTCTGTTTTGGGACTGTCTTGCTCGTTATAAATAAGCTGACTTTTAGAATATGGGGTACAACTAACAACAATCTATTTGAGTGCTTTATAGGTTGTTATTGATCATTTGTCCGTTTCAGAACTGTCTTGCTCGTTAAACCTGGGCTGACTCTTAGGAAGATGAACCAGAAAAAAACACGAAAAAAGAATCAGAACGTGTATTTAATACAACCAGACAAGAAAGGCGCACATTTTCGGCCAACTTTGGCCTTTGTCAAGCGTAGACGTAAGCTCACAATTGAACAAAATACCAAATACAAAAATTAGGAGAAAAATATTGAAACTTCCCTGCTGCTTCGTCCGGTGGGATAAAAGGATTCAAATCGTCATTTTAATCACTTTAGTCCTTTTCTCAGACTGGACGAAGCAGCAGGGAAGTTTCAGTCTTTTTCTTCTAATTTTTGTATTTGGTGTTTGTTCGTTTGTTTGTGAACTTACGTCTACGCTTGACAAAGGCCAGTTGGCCGAAAATTTGCGCCTGTCTTGTCTGGTTGTATTACATGCGTGTTCTGGTTCTTTTTTTTTTCATGTTGTTTTTTTCTTGAAATCCAAAACAAGTGCGACTGCCCGCGTTCAAACAAACAGGAACCAACAAAACACGGAAATATAAACAGAACGCGTATTTAATACAACAAGACAAGACAGTTGCAAATTTTCGGCCAACTGGCCTTTATCAAGCATGAATGTAAGATCACAAACAAACACTAAATTCATGGGGTTTTTTTTTCTGGTTCCTGTTTGCTTGAACGCGGGCAGTCACACTTGTTTCGGATTTCTCAGAAAGATAGAGGAGAGGTTGCTTGATGGTGTAATAAGTGTTTTTAAGCATCTAGTTACCAGTAGAAATAGTGTGATGACAAGGAAGATCAGGTAAAAAATCTCCACCCTTTACCCACAAAGTGAGAGGTACCCAGGCAGGATCGAACCTTAAACCTTCCAACTAGAGATCTGACGCCTTACCCACTTGACTACCCTGACCCGTAATAAGATCGATAAATATCTGATGAATTGTTGCTATTTATGGTCACTACAAGCAATAGTCTGTGTCTGAGTGTTTTTGAATGTCG
>CM060307.1:105603879-105606379 GCA_030674185.1 Monoplex corrugatus | reverse complement strand
TTTTTTCGGCCCCAAACATCTCTTACCCAGATTTCAGCGTGCTATGGGTTCTTTGGGAAGACTGGGACCACACAGTCGAGTCTCATCCACTTCACGGATGCGTCATTGAGTGTGTTGCTCAAAATCTCCTTACCCAGACTGCAGGTGTCTGTATCTCTCGGGCCTGGTTGATTCCAGGATATGTTATGTTACGATAGTAAGCGTAGAGTACAGCCCTTTTCGCGCAGTCTCAATCCTAGATGGAACTATATAGCATCATGATTATCATCCTCATCGACATCATCATCATCGACATCATCATCATCGACATCATCATCATCGACATCATCATCATCATCATCGACATCATCATCATCGACATCATCATCATCGACATCATCATCATCGACATCATCATCATCGACATCATCATCATCATCGACATCATCATCATCGACATCGACATCATCATCATCGACATCATCATCATCGACATCATCATCATCATCGACATCATCATCATCGACATCATCATCATCGACATCATCATCATCATCGACATCGACATCATCATCATCGACATCGACATCATCATCATCATCATCATCGACATCATCATCATCGACATCATCATCATCGACATCATCATCATCGACATCATCATCATCGCATTGTAAAATCTGTCCCAGCTTCTCAGACCATTAAGGTGGCGTAACGAATGGGACAAAAAGAGAAGAGAGAGAGAGGGGGGAGGGAGGGGGAGAGGGTGGGAGAGAGCGAGAGGGAGAGAGAGAGAAAGAAAGAGAGAGAGGGGGTGGGAGGATGGGAGAGAGAGAAGACAGACAAAGACAGACAAAGAGAGACTGAAAGAGAGAGACAGAGACAGACAGACAGAGAGAGACTAAAAGAGAGAGACAGAGACAGACAGACAGAGAGAAGACAGAGAGAGACTAAAAGAGAGAGACAGAGACAGACAGACAGAGAGAAGACAGAGAGAGACTGAAAGAGAGAGACAGAGACAGACAGACAGAGAGAAGACAGAGAGAGACTAAAAGAGAGAGACAGAGACAGACAGAGAGAAGACAGACAGAGAGAGACTGAAAGAGAGAGACAGAGACAGAGACAGACAGACAGAGAGAAGACAGACAGAGAGAGACTGAAGAGAGAGACAGAAAGACAAAGATAGAGACAACAGAGAGACGCACAGAGAGACACACAGACACACAGAGAGACACGCAGAGAGACACACAAGAGACACGCAGAGAGACACACAGAGAGACACACAGAGAGACGACACAGAGACAGACGGACAGAGAAGACACAGAAAGAGACACAGAGAGAGACGACACAGAGAGACACAGACAGAAAAGAGATAGACACAGAAAGAGCAGGCAGACAGACGAGATAGAGAGAGACAGACAGACAAGAGAGAAGAGACAGACAGAGAAAGACAGACAACAACAGACACACACACACACACACACACACACACACACACACACACACACGCACGCACGCACGCACCACACACACACACACACACACACACACACACAGAGAAAGACACAGAGAGAGAACACACACACACAGACGGACAGACAGACAAACAGGGAGAAGGTAACTTAGCCTTTAGAAAGGCTGGGGGGGGGAGGGGAAGGAAAGGGGTGGGGGGGAGTGCCGAGAGATTGAAACAGGAAAGGTCACGACACACATTCCCTCAAGATTGTCGTGAAGGGAGGTAAGCAATCAGTTAAAAAAAAAAATCGTGACATCATATTACGCTGGAAGCTCGCTGCACTGACTGACTCTGCGAGATAATCGCAATGATGACCTTTCGCATCGTGCGAATTGCTTCCCTTGCGTGATTGTCCCCCTTATACTTCTTCTCCGATGGAGGTTGTTGCCTTGGGCAGTATGTACACGCTGTTTCCTGTGACCTAATTGTAAATCGCTCTCGTTGTTGTAGCGCTCATTTACAAACTCATTTGGAATCGCTGCCTGCTATACACATATATATAATCACACTGTTAACTGTTACAGTTATTTTTGTTTATTAAAGCCCAGCCGACCTCGTAGAGCCACATCAGCGCTGGAACAAATACTTCAACAGGAAAACGAAAAGGAGAAGAAAATTAAGCACAAATGTCAATGACAGGCAACATTTATAGGCCATTTTATGAGGAAGGGGGATTTGGAGCACCTGGTCACAACGGGAAAGCTGGAGGGAAAGAGAGCACCAGGTAGACCCAGGGAGAAAATGCTGGACGGACTTGCACAGTGGCTGGGGATGAGAGGGGTGAGGGAGATGCTAGGGGCAACGAGAGATAGAGACAGATGGAAGTCCATGATCGCCAATGCCATGCGGCAGGGCACCTGATGATGATGATGATCAATGCTTTTTTTGTTTTGTGTTTTACTTCAACAGGAAAAAAATGGAAAAAAAATAAAGCACACATATCAATGCATTCACGCACATATCTAAGAAGATGCTCCTGGCGTTGACCACTCCGTCCAATTTATC
>CM060307.1:105593879-105596379 GCA_030674185.1 Monoplex corrugatus | reverse complement strand
GTTGGACCTCATGGCCTGTACACAAAATGAAAGGGGAGGGAAACTTGTAGAATGGGCTCAGATGAATGAGTTCATTGTAGGAAACACCTGGTTTGAACAGCTTGATAGAAGAAAATGGACTTGGATGAGTCCAGGAGATAATACCAAAAAATCAGATTGACTACATCCTGATTAACAAAAGATTTAGAAATTCTTTACTGTCAGCAAAAACACTACCAGGCGCAGACTGCAACAGTGACCACAATCCTGTAGCGAGAAGATTTCGGTTGAAATTACGGAAAAGGAAACAGACCAAAAGCAACATCAAACTAGATCTTGGATCTTAAAGACAGATGAAGTGATACGTCAAAAATTTAATGTACATGTTCAAAACAAATTCAGTGCTCTGGAAGACGTTGGTGACAGTGAAGAACAATGGACAAAGTTGAGAAATTCGATGAATGACAAAAATGATAAAAAGACAAAATATTAGACAGATGGGGAGAGTACATTAGAGACCTTTTTGAAGATGACAGAAACGCAGAAACACATTATACAAAAGAACTTTGAAGGACCACCCATAATGAAAGATGAAGTTAGAGCAGCATTGAAAAAGATGAAACCAGGAAAAGCCCCAGGACCAGACAACATTACCACAGAGATGATTGAAGCCCTGGAGGAATTCGGTATAAAAAAAAATAACAGTCCTCCTAAATGAAATTTACGACACTGGAAAAATCCCAAAGATATGTCAAAATCCATTTTCACTGCACTTCCAAAGAAGACAGGGGCTATAGAATGCGAACTCCATCGCACAATAGTTTGATGAGTCATGTAACCAAGATCCTATTAAGAACAATCATGATGGGGACAAAATAGAATCAAAAGAGAAATAGCAGATGAACAGTGTAGATTTGTGGAAGGGAAAGGAACTATTAATGCCATATACATCCTAAGAACTATCATAGAGAGGTCAATCGAGGTGAACAAGGATTAATATGTATGCTTTGTTGACTATACCAAGGCTTTCGATCGGGTAAGACATGAAGAATTGATCAACCAACTTGAAAGACTCAGTACTGATGGAAAAGATCTACGAATAATCAGAAATATGTATTGGGAACAAACAGCTGCAATGAGAATAAAAAACGATATAAGCTCTTTCAAAACATCAAAAGAGGAGTCAGACAGGTTGTGTTTTGTCACCAGATCTGTTTTCACTTTACAGCGAAAACATCACGAGAAACCTAGAGGAAGACCCTGGATTAAAGGTTGGAGGAAAAATGATAAACAACACTCGATACGCAGATGACACCGTGCTAATTGCAGAAAGTGAAAGGGACCTACAAAACCTTGTGAATATACTTGAAATAGAAAGCAAAGATAAGAGGTTGGAACTAAACAGCAGGAAGACTGAAGTCATGGTGATCAGTAAAAAACATGAAATCCCCTCATGCAAAATAACAGCAAACGGCACAACCTTGAGACAGGTTGACAAGTTTAAATACCTGGGAACGATCATTTCACCAGACGGCAGATGCACATCAGAAATAGCCAGCAGAATCGTCCAAGCCAAAACAACATTCAAGAAGATGGAAAGCATTCTTACCAACAAAAGCCTATCAATTAACATCGGAAGAGAGTTCTGGAATGTTATATAGAACCAATACTGTTGTACGGTTGCGAGGCGTAGACAGTCAACAAGCAAAGCTAGAACAAGATTGAGGCAGCCGAGATGTGGTTTCTAAGAAGGATGTTGAGTGTTCCATGGACAGCAAAGAAAACAAACGAGACAGTCTTGATGGAGGCAGACACAAGTAGATCATTCATAAGGAAGATAAGAAAAAGACAGACAACATCCATAGGCCATTTTATGAGGAAAGGGGAATTGGAACACCTGGTCACAACGGGAAAGCTGGAGGGAAGGAGAGCACCAGGTAGATCCAGGGAGAAGATGCTAGACGGACTTGCAGAGTGGCTGAATACAGGGAGGATGGAAGAGATGCTTGAGGCAACAAGAGATAGAGACAGATGGAAGTCCATAATCGCCAACGCCATGTGGCAGCGCACCTGATGATGATGATGAAGTTTGATCAACAACTTTTAACTATATGGCTTCTATTGTTGGAAAATATATTGTCATTGTCATTGTCACTAAGACAGTTATTTTCATTGTCATTGTCATTTTCACTGACATTGAAATTGTTCTTGTCATTGTTACTGTCATTGTCAGTGCCATATTGTTGTCATTGTCATTATCAATGTCATTGATGTATTGTTGTCATTGTCATTGTCACATTCACTGTCACTGTCATTCTCATTGTCCTTGTCAGTTTCAGTGACATTGTCTTTGTCATTATTTTTGTCACTGTCACTGTCCTATCCTGTAACTGTCACTGCATTGTCACTGTATTGTACATGTCAATAAACATTATCCTGGTCATTGTCACTGTCACTGTCACTGTCATTGTACATGTAATTATCATTATCCCGTCATTGTCACTGTCATTGTACATGTAAT
>CM060307.1:105576379-105581379 GCA_030674185.1 Monoplex corrugatus | reverse complement strand
CTTTCTTTGTCTGTCTGTTTGTTTGTTTGTTTGTTTGTTTGTTTGTTTGTTCTTTCGTTCGTTCGTTTCTTTGTTTGTTTTTGTTTGTTTGTTTGTCTGTCTGTTTGTTTGTTTGGTTGGTTGGTTGGTTGGTTGGTTTGTTGTTCGATCATTCGTTTGTTAACTATTTTAGATGGCCTATAACAAAGAAGATTGTTAAAATGGCTGCACTATTAAATTGGGGGGGGGGGCTATATTTTAACAATTTTAGTTATCCTATAACAAGGCAGATTGTTAGAATGGCTGAACCATAGTTTTTGATTGTTTTATTGAACAATATTAGTTGAATCATAACAATGAAGATTGTTTAGAATGTCTCGACCCTAGAGTTTTTCTTTGTTCTATTTTAACAAAATTAGCTGGCATGTAACAAGGGAGATTATTAGAATGGCTCGACCATAGAGTTTTTGATTTTGTTTGTTTGCTTGTTTATTTGTTTGTGTGTTTGTGTGTTTGTTTGTTTGTTTGTGTGTTTGTTTGTTTGTTTGTATGTTTCTTTGTTTGTTTGTTTTCTTTTCTTTTCTTTGTTATTTTATCTCATCTCTAACTGTTTTTAAACAAATTTAGTTGGCCTATAACAAGGGAGACTATTAGAATGGCTGGACCATAGAGTTTTTGATTTGTTTTATTTTAACAAATTTAGTTGGTCCATAAGAAGGGATATTGTAAGAATGACTGGACCATAGAGTTTTTGATTGTTCTATTTTAACAAATTTAGTTGGTCCATAAGAAGGAATATTGTAAGAATGGCTGGACCATACAGTTTTTGATTGTTCTATTTTAACAAATTTAGTTGGTCCATAAGAAGGAATTTTGTAAGAATGGCCGGACCATAGAGTTTTTGATTGTTTTATTTTAACAAATTTAGTCGGCCTATGACAGTGAAAATAGCGTAGAATGTCTCGACTGAACAGTTTTCGATTGGTGTGTTTTAACAATATCAGTTAGCCTAAAACAAAGGAGATTGTTAGAATGCTTTGACCATAGAATTTTTCTTTGTTGTATTTTAACAAAATTAGCTGGCCTGTAACAAGGGGTATTATTAGACTGGCTGGAGCACATAATTTTTTTTATTTTAACAATTTTAGTTGGCCTATAACAAGAGAGATTGTTAGAGTGGCTTGACCATCCAGTTTTTGATTGCTATATTTTAACCATTTTAGTTATCCTATAACAAGGGAGATTATTTAGATTGACTGGACCAGAGAGTTTTTGATTGTTTTATTATAACAATATTAGTTGGCCTATAACAAGGGGGTTTGTCAGAATGGTTGGACTGTATAGTTTTTTATTGTTTTATTTGAAGAATATTAACTGACCTACAACAATGAAGATCGGTGTACTCCTCACTTATTCAGTCGCACTGTCGTGAGTTCGCTCACGGCGGTGCACACTGAAGCCAGTTCTCAACCCAGCAGTTGCGCTGAATAAATCGGCCGGATCGCCGATAAAAGCTACGCAGTAAGTGGCTTTTTTGTCACTGAGAGACAGGTTCAGCCAGGTAGCCATTATAACAATGAAGATTGTTTCGAATGGCTGGACCATAGAGTTTTTGATTGCTGCATTTTAACAAATTTAGTTGGCCTATAACAAGGGATATTGTTAGAATGGCTATACTATAGTGTTTTTGATTGTTTTATTATAACAATGTTAGCTGACCTATAACAATGAAGATTGCTTAGAATGTTTCGACCATAGAGTTTTTGATTGTTTTATTATAACAATATATAGTTGACCTATACCAAGGGAGACTGTCTGAATGGTTAGACTATAGAGTTTTTGATTGTTTTATTATAACAATGTTAGTGGACCTATAACAATGAAAAATTGTTTAGAATGTCTCCACCATTGAGTTTTTCTTTGTTGTATTTTAACAAAATTAGCTCGCCTGTAACAAGGGAGATTATTAGACTGGCTAGAGCATAGATCTTTTTTATTTTAACAATATTAGCTGGCCTATAAGAGGAGAGATTGTTAGAGTGGTTTGACCATCCAGTTTTTGATTGCTATATTTTAACTATTTTAGTTATCCCATAACAAGGGAGATTATTAGAATGACTGGACCAGACAGTTTTTGATTGTTTTATTATCACAAAATTAGCTGGCCTATAACAAGGGAGATTGTTGGAGTGGCTAGACCATCCAGTTTTTGCTTGCTATATTTTAACAATTTTAGTTATCCTATAGCAAGGGGGAAGACTGAAGTCATGGTGATCAGCAAAAAACATAAAAGCCCCTCATGCAAAATAACAGCAAACGGCACAACCTTGACACAGGTTGATAGGTTTGAATACCTGGGAACGATCATTTCACCAGACGGCAGATGCACATCAGAAACAGCCAGCAGAATCGGCTAAGCCAAAACAGCATTCAAGAAGATGAAAAGCATTCTTACGAACAAATGCCTATCAATTAACATCAGGAAGAGAGTTCTTGAATGTTATATAGAACCAATACTGTTATACGATTGTGAGGTGTATACAATCAACACGCAAGGCCAGAACAAGATTGAGGCAGCCGAGATGTGGTTTCTAAGAAGAATGTTGAGAGTTCATGAACAGCAAAGAAAACAAACGAGACAGTCTTGATGGAGGCAAACACAAGAAGATCATTCATAAGGAAGATTAGGAAAAACAGGCAACGTTTAGAGGCCATTTTATGAGGAAAGGGGAATTGGAGCACCTGGTCACAACGGGAAAGCTGGAAGGAAAGAGAACACCAGGTAGACCCAGGGAGAAGATATTGGACGGACATGCAGAGTGGCTGAAAACAAAGAGGGTGGAAGAGGTACTTGAGGCAACAAGAGACAGAAACAATGGAAGTCCATGATCGCCAACGCCATGTGGCAAGGCACCTGATGATGATGATGTTTAATAGCAAGGGCGATTATTAGAATGGCGACCATAGAGATTTTGACTGGTTTATTTGAACAATATTAGCTGACCTACAACAATGAAGATGCTTGGAATGTCCCGACCATAAGTTTTTCTTTGTTGTATTTTAACAAAATTAGCTGCCTATAAAAAGGGAGATTATTAGAATGGCTGGAGCATAGAATTTTTTTTATTTTTTTTTATTTTAACAATATTAACTGGTCGATAACAAGGGAGATTATGAGAATGTCTCGACCATAGAGTTTTTGTTGTTTGTTTGTTTGTTTGTTTGTTGTTTGTTTGTTTGTTTGTATGTTTGTTTGTTTTGTTTGTTTGTTTGTCGTTTGTTTTTCTTTTCTTTGCTCTTTTATCTCCTCTCTAACTGTATTTTTAAACAAATTTAGTTGGCCTCTAACAGGGAAGATTATTAGAAAATCTCGACCATAGAGTTTTTTGTTGAGTGTTGTATTTTAACAATATTAGTTGACCTATAACAAGGGAAATTGTTAAAATGGTTTGACCTACAGTTTTTTTTATTGTTTTGATTTAACTATTTTAGCTGGCCTATAACAAGGGAGATTATTAGAATGGCATGACTATAGATTTTTTTTTGTTCATTTATTTATTTATTTATCTATTTATTTATTTATTTATTTATGGTGTGGTATTGGTTGGTTGGTTGGTTGTGGTTGGTTGGTTGGTTGTGTTGGTTGGTTGGTTGGTTGGTTGGTTGGTTGGTTGGTTGGTTGATTGGTTGGTTGGTTGTTGGTTGGTTGATTTTCTTTTCTTTGTTTTGCTATTTTGTTTTCCTTCTCTCCAACTTATTTTAACAATGTTAGCTGGCCTATAACAATGAACATTGTTAAAATGTCTCAATCAATAGAGTTTTTGATCGGTGTATTTTAACAATGTAAGTTGACTTATAACATTGAAGACTGTTTAGAATGTCTCAATCATAGAGTTTTTGATTGGTGTATTTTAACAAATTTAGTTGGCCTGTAACAAGGAAGATTGTTAGAATGGTTCAACGATCTAACTTTTCTACTTTTTTTGTGTGGGTGTTTGTTTTTATTTTATTTTCTGTTGTTTTCTTTTCTTTTTTTCTTTTTCTTTTCTTTTCTTTTCTTTTCTTTTCTTTACTCTTCTCATTTTCGCTATTTTATATCCTCTCTGACCTTTTTTTCCATTTCGTTTTATTTACCTATCGGAGCTGACCCCATAAACATGTGGAACCCCACACGAGCTCCAGAGAGTGAAGGCACCGTAGACGTACGTACACGAATACGCCCACACGTCCTCCCCCCCCCCCCCCCCACACACACACACGCGCACTCAACAACCTTTCTTTGACCAAGCTTTCTAATCAGCACGCACGTTGGCACGTGGGATTCAACGCTCGCACACACACACACACGCGAAAACACACTCTCGTGCACGTGTGCGAACACACGTGACGAACACACAGACACATACACACACGCAGAAGCGAACACACGCTTACACGCATACGTACACAAAGACGAGCAATATATACACACACACTCTTGAATACGCTCGCCTATGCATGCTCAGACGCATGCATACATACACAGGCATATACACATATGCACGCGTGCATACACGTATGCATGCACACACGCACGAACGGGCGAACATACAATGCTGCACGCACACAAACACACATACACACGCTATACTCGAAAGTGATGTTATTTACACTGATCTCATTCATTTGCGCGCGCGCGCGTGCACATAAAACTAGATAACTGTGCTATTTCCACAAATCACCACAACTACACACATACATACGTACACACGTACACGCATACATACACGCACACATGCATACGTACACACATACATACACGCATCCACACAAAAACTGGATACCACTAATCACACAGGCACATACACACACATACGTACACACACACACGTACACACATATACGCACACATATAAAACTGAATACCAGGTCTATTTCCACAAATCACACACGCGCGCGCGTGCGAGCACACGAAGAGGGACACAGAGAGAGGGAGACAGACAGACAGATAGACAGACAGGCAGACAGGCAGAAACAGACAG
>CM060307.1:105561379-105563879 GCA_030674185.1 Monoplex corrugatus | reverse complement strand
CAGTTTGTCTGTAGTGTTCGTTCGTTCTTTGATTTAACGTCTGTTCACTGTAAGTGATATTAGACGGGGGAGGGGGGGAGGGGAATAAAAAAAAGTATAAATAAAATAAAATGGAGAATGATAGTTGGACGGGTTGGATTGGGGCAGAGGGGAGACAGAGGAAAAAGTCATAAATAGGTGGTAGAATAGTAAAAATGGAACGAAATCTTAACTCTAACATCAGTAACAATTAACTTCAACAATGTGAACGGAAGATTTAACACTAAAACACAAAATGCATAAAGTTAAAGTAATGCATTAACAAATGATTCTGAAATATTAAGTGTCAAAGATTGATCTGATGTTACTTTTTTTAAATGAGTTTCAGAATAGTTTTCTTGTGTAAACATTTTCGGTAGAAAAGAACGTAGCATTTTGCAATAAAATAAACAGTGAAACAATGTGAATTGTTTGCCGCAAATACACTTGACATTTTTACAATATTTGGTTTTCAGTGCATTCAGCTGAATACGAAAACGAACAGCAAGAATCGATCGCAAATGATACATGGAAGAATACTGCATTTTTTTGGTATAAATTTTAAATTTTGTCTTTTTGGCTATGTGTATGTGTGCATCTTTCTATTTTTTCCCCCCTTATTTTTGATTGACGATAACTTTTTACGGGGGATGAAATTCTAGCCATTAAAACGAAAGTCAGACAGTAGTATTAGTAGCGTAGGATGAACATATATCGACAGCTCTGTCAAGTATTGATCAATCAGTGGGTATGAATGTGTACGTGTGTGTGTGTGTGTGTGTGTGTGTGTGTGTGTGTGTGTGTGTGTGTGTGTGTGTCTGTGTGTGTGTGTGTCTGTGTGTGTGTGTCTGTGTCTGTGTGTCTGTGTGTCTGTGTGTGTGTTGTCTGTCTGTGTGTGTCTGTGTGTCTGGTGTGTCTGTGTTGTGTCGTGTGTGTTTGTGTTGTGTGTGTGTGTGTGTCTGTGTGTGTGTGTTGTTGTCTGTGTGTGTGTTGTGTGTGTGTCTGTGTCTGTGTGTGTCTGTGTGTGTCTGTGTGTGTGTGTCTGTGTCTGTGTCTGTCTGTCTGTGTCTGTGTGTGTGTGTGTCGTGTCTAGTGTGTGTGTGTGTGTGTGTGTGTGTGTCTATGTCTATGTGTGTTGTTCTCTCTATCTGTCTTCTGTGTTGTCGCTGTCGGTCCTGTGTTTCTCTTATCTGTTCTGTTCTCTGTGTTTCTCTGTTCTGTGTGTTCTTTTCGTCTCTTTCTCTCTCTCTCTCTCTCCTCACTCTCCTCCTCTCCCATCCCCTCACTCTGCTCTTCTCTCTTCTTCCGTCGCGTCACCACCTCTTCTCTGCACACAACACACACCCCCACACAAACACACACACACATCAACATACTCACACGCACACACACCACTACACACACAACACACACACACTCACACAAACACACCACACAGTGTGTGTGTGTGTATATGTGTGTGTGCCCACGTGTGTGTCTGTGTATCTGTGTGCAGGTGTGTTAAAGGCTGTCTGTCTGTCTGTGTGTATGTGTGTATCTCTTTTTTCTCTTTTTTTTTTTTCTTTTTTTTTTTTGTCGTAGAAGTCTTTACAGGCGCTGAAATTCTAAGCATTCTATCTCAGAACAGACATTCATTAATATTAGTAGCGTAAGATTAGGAAGAGAGTCCTTGAATGTTATATAGAACCAATACTGTTGTACGGATGCGAGGCGTGGACAGTCAACAAACAAAGCCAGAACAAGATTGAGGCAGCCGAGATGTGGTTTCTAAGAAGAATGTTGAGAGTTCCATGGACAGCAAAGAAAACAAACGAGACAGTCTTGATGGAGGCAGACACAAGTAGATCACTCAAAAGGAAGATTAGGAAAAGACAGGCAACATTTATAGGCCATTTTATGAGGAAGGGGGATATGGAGCTCTTGATCACAACGGGAAAGCTGGAGGGAAAGAGAGCACCGGGTAGACCCAGGGAGAAAATGCTGGACGGACTTGCAGAGTGGCTGGGGACGAGGGGGGTAGGGGAGATGCTAGGGGCAACGAGAGAGAGAGAGAGAGAGATGGATGGAAGTCTATGATGGCCAACGCCATGCGGCAGGGCACATGATAATGATGATGATGATGATGATGATGATGATGATGATGATGATGATGATGATGATGATGATGAAGATCAAAATGTATCGGTAACTCGACATAAATATTGACTGATCAGTCAGCATGTGTATTTACGTGTATGTGCGTATGTCAGTGTGTCTATGTGTCGATGTGTGTATGCCCATGTGCGCGTCTGTGTGTGTTGTGTGTGTTCGTTCATTATTTCTTTTAACGTCTGTTCACATATGTGCTTTTAGACGAAAAAAAAAATCATAAAGACAGTTTAACATATCAATTAACATTAAAAAAAATTATAGGACAATAGAAAAGCAATCATAACATTAGAACGATCAGGCTTTAACAGATTGCTCAGGGCTGTATGTGTGT
>CM060307.1:105551379-105553879 GCA_030674185.1 Monoplex corrugatus | reverse complement strand
GCGAAGGGAGAAGACCATGTCTACCGTGGATCTCTCTGCTCGAAAACCACACTGTGATTCCGGGTAGACGCGTTCAGCCAGTTTCTGCAGGCGGATTAGGAGGACCCGAGCATAGACTTTGCCAACAATGCTGAGGAGCGAGATACCTCTGTAGTTGTTGCAGTCGCTCCTTTCGCCCTTGTTTTTGTACAGGGTGACGATCTTGACGTCCCTCATGTTCTGTGGTACAGCTCCCTCATTCCAACACTGACAGAGAACTGCGTGCAAAGGGTGCAGAAGAGAAGTCTTGCAGTGCTTGATGAGGTCTGGGGGAATTCCGTCGTTGCCAGGTGCCTTCCCTGATGCCAGGCTATCAATGGTCTTGCTGAGTTCGTCCGCAGTTGGCTCTGCGTCAAGTTCTTCCATTACCGGCATGCACTTGATGGCATCGAGGGCTAAGGGGGACACCATGTTCTGTGTGGAATAGAGGTCGGAGTAGTGTTCCGCCCATCTTTCCATCTGTTGGCTAGGATTGCTGATTACTTCCCCAGTGGAGGATTTGAGGGGGGCGATCTTGCTCTGTGTTGGTCCCAGTGCCTTCTTGATGCCATCATACATTCCTCGGATGTTGCCTCTTTCAGCAGCACTCTGTATCTCTTCACTGAGCTCTGTCCAGTACTCGTTTGCGCAGCGCCTGGCGTTAAGCTGAACCTTACTTCTGGCAGCCCTGAGGATTTGCAGGTTCTTCTCACTGGGTGACCGCTAGTACTTGGTGAGTGCGGCATGCTTGGCCTCAACAGTGGGAGTCATCTCTGATGATCTGGCCTCAAACCAGTCGTGGGACTTCACAGTTTTCTTCCCAAAGGTGGCCATAGCAATGCGGTGCATGGTGTCTCGTAGCGTTTCCCATTTTTCAGTGGCAGAGTCTCTGGGCTGCAATGCATCGTATTTTCTCTCTGAAAGGCCTCTGCGAACTGTTCTACAAGATCTGGCTGAGACATCTTGCTGACGTCAATGCGAGGGTTCCCTTGTTTCTTTGAGCAGTGGAACTTCTTTGGTTGTAGCCTGATCTTGCAACATACCAGAGAGTGGTCTGTGTCGCAGTCTGCGCTGTGATAAGAGCGAATGTGGAGAACATTTTTGATAGCGGCACGTCTTACTAGGATCAAATCCAGTTGGTGCCAATGTTTTGAGCGGGGATGCCTCCAGGAGACTTTGTGCTGAGGCTTCGTCTTGAAGAAGGAGTTGGCGATCACAGTTCATGGCAGGCGCAAAACTCAAGCTGTCGCTGTCCATTCTCATTCATTTTCCCCACTCCAAAGGAACCGAGGCAGAAGGGCCATGAGTCATTGTCTGCACCCACTCTGGCGTTGAAGTCGCCCAGGAGAACAAGTTGTTCTGTCCTGGGGATGTTCCTTATGGTTGATGCAAGATTTTCGTAGAACTCATACTTGGTGTCTGGAGAGGCGGACAGAGTTGGGGCATAAACGCTGATGAGAGTGACATAGCCTTCGGTGGTGTTGAGGCGGAGAGTCAAGAGTCGTTCTGAACCGCCGCTGCCTGGTTCAATCATGTTCAGCAGGCTGTTTCTTACTGCAAAGCCTACTCCGTGCTCTCTTGGGGCATCAGAACTCTTTCCTTGCCAGAAGAAGGTGTAGTCCCTTTCCTTTAGTGTTCCTGAGTCAGCCAGCCGTGTTTCCTGCAGAGTGGCAATGTCCACATTGAGCCTCTTTAGTTCGCTGTTTATGACGGCGGTTTTTCTGGCGTCGCTGATGTCTTGCAGATCTTGGGAGAGCCCAGGCATCATTGTTCGGACATTCCAGCAGCCCAGTTTCACTGCTGATCCTATTCCTGATCCGTTTCTTGAATTTGAATTTTTCTTTTTGTTTGGTGCGGTAATTAACGACCTGCTTGTCAGATTTTCTCCTAATCTTCATGCACCCAATGAAGAAGGCAGGTCGTGGCGGGACAGCACCTAACTGTCTGGGGGCTGCCCAGCTTAGGTGGGCGGTAGCTGTCCAGTAAGACACGAAGGTCTCTCCCACCGTCAAAAGCAACCCCTGGCGTCAGCTCTACGCCAGTTGAGCAATGACTTATCACCGGTATCTGTTGCTTCCCGTGTTGTGCCGACACTAGTGTTAGTAGCGAGGCTGGAGTGTCCTCTCTAGGTCGTAGGTGCAGAGTGTTTGTGGATGAATGGACGGATGTAAGCCTGGGCAGTGTAATATGGAAGACAGGCTGTTGCCCATGCAACTTGTCCCCCCTCTCCACCTCGCTGACAGATCCAAAGGAACAGAAGGGCTGTTACATTTTGGTGCCAACGCGGCCGCAGGAGCTGCCGGAAAGTGACAAAGTTTGCCATCCAACCGCCTTAGGGGCCCCACACCGGATTTACTGTCAGGGTTTACTCCCTTAGCTAGATGGCCGCGGGTAGCTCTCCAGAGCTGGCGCCCTTTGATGGATCTAATTTATTTCCACCAGGGTTTCTAGCCACCCTCCTCACCACCCTCCTGAGAGGACT
>CM060307.1:105533879-105543879 GCA_030674185.1 Monoplex corrugatus | reverse complement strand
CCATCCATTACTGATGTTGTCCTCCAGTGTGAGGCCAGTCCATTCACTGATGTTGTCCTCCAGTGTGAGGCCAGTCCATTCACTGATGTTGTCCTCCAGTGTGAGGCCAGTCCATTCACTGATGTTGTTCCCTCCTATATGTCGGCCATCCAATTCAACTTTTGTCCTCCAAGTTGAGGCCAAGTTGCCTTATGATGTTGTCCTCCATTAAGAGTCCATTCACTTGATTTGTCTCCAGTGTAGCCATCCATTCATGAGATCTCCTACCATGTAGGCCAAGTCCTTGACTGTGTGTCCTCCTAGTATGAGAGCCGTCCTATTCACTGATTTAGCCTCCAGTATGAGGCCAGTCCATTCACTGATGTTGTCCTCCAGTATGAGGCCAGTCCATTCACTGATGTTGTCCTCCAGTGTGAGGCCAGTCCATTCACTGATGTTGTCCTCCAGTGTCAGGCCAGTCCATTCACTGATGTTGTCCTCCAGTGTGAGGCCAGTCCATTGACTGATGTTGTCCTCTAGTGTCAGGCCAGTCCATTGACTGATGTTGTCCTCCAGTGTCAGGCCAGTCCATTCACTGATGTTGTCCTCCAGTGTCAGGCCAGTCCATTGACTGATGTTGTCCTCCAGTGTCAGGCCAGTCCATTCACTGATGTTGTCCTCCAGTGTCAGGCCAGTCCCATTCACTGATGTTGTCCTCCAGTGTGAGGCCAGTCCATTCACTGATGTTGTCCTCCAGTGTCAGGCCAGTCCATTCACTGATGTTGTCCTCCAGTGTGAGGCCAGTCCATTCACTGATGTTGTCCTCCAGTGTCAGGCCAGTCCATTCACTGATGTTGTCCTCCCATCTCTTTATCTGGCGGACCATACTTTCAGATTTAGCGTACCAACTTTATGGAACTCTCAAAATTCAAAGGGAACACCTGTGAAATTGCCTAAAATGGTTCCAGTCACTTAAATGAACACTATGTTGTACTTTATTTTCAGATTTTCATCGTACCATCTTTATGAAACTTACTACCTTCTAAGGGAAAGCCTGTGAAACTGCTTAAAATTGTTACTGTCACTTATATGCACACCGATGTTGGATCGTACTTTCAGATTTAGCGCTCCATCTTTATGGAAATCACTACCTTCACAGGGAACCTCTGTGAATCTGCCTGAAGTTGTTCCAGTCACTTAAATGGACATCAATGTTGGACTGTACTTTCAGATTTAGTGACCCATCTTTACGCAACTACATGTACTTGCAAAGGGAATGCCTCTCTCTCTTTCTCCCTTTCTATCTGTCTCTCTGTGTCTCTGTCTCTGTTTCTGTCTGTCTGTCTGTCTCTCTCTCTCTCTCTTCTGTCTGTCTGTCTCTCTCTCTCTCTCTCTCTCTCTCTCTCTCTCTCTCTCTCTCTCTCTCTCCTCCCTCTTTGACGCATTTTCCCACTGCATTTTCAGCATACTACATTTGGTACCTAGAAGAAGAACCTAGAAGAAGACCCTGGATTAAAGGTTGGAGGAAAAATGATGAACAACATTCGATACGCAGATGACACCGTGCTAATTGCAGAAAATGAAAGGGACCTACAAAACCTTGTGAATATACTAGAAATAGAAAGCAAAGATAAGGGGTTGGAACTAAACAGCAAGAAGACTGAAGACATGGTGATCAGTAAAAAACATGAAATCCCCTCATGCAAAATAACAGCAAACGGCACAACCTTGAGACAGGTTGATAAGTTTAAATATCTGGGAACGATCATTTCACCAGACGGCAGATGCATATCAGAAATAGCCAGCAGAATCGACCAAGCCAAAACAGCATTCAAGAAGATGAAAATCATCCTTACCAACAAATGCCTACCAATTAACATCAGGAAGAGAGTTCTCGAATGTTATATAGAACCGATAATGTTATACGGATGCGAGGCGTGGACAGTCAACAAGCAAAGCCAGAAGAAGATTGAGGCAGCCGAGATGTGGTTTCTAAGAAGAATGTTGAGAGTTCCATGGACAGCAAAGAAAACAAACGAGACAGTCTTGATGAACGCAGACACAAGAAGATCATTCATAAGGAAGATTAGGAAAAGACAGGCGACATTTATAGGCCATTTTATGAGGAAAAGGGAATTGGAGCACCTGGTCACAACAGGAAAGGTGGAGGGAAAGAGAACACGAGGTAGACCCAGGGAGAAAATATTGGACGGGTTTGCAGAGTGGCTGAAGACAAAGAGGATGGAAGAGGTGCTTGCAGCAACAAGGGATAGAAACAGATGGAAGTCCATGATCGCCAACGCCATGTGGCAAGGCACTTGATGATGATGATGATGATGACATTTGGTACACACATTCGAGAAGATAATCAGCTGGAAGCTGGTGGATAGAGTGAGGGAGTCAAAGGTTATGTTTTTGCAGTTGGTGGATAGGATGCGGGAGTAAAAGGGTTATTTCATAGAGCCATGGACTCAAACCTGTTATCTCAAGTTCAATCCCAGCCCGCAACATTAAAACCTGGCCTGTTGGCTGCCTATCTTAATGTTTCCACCATTTTGGTGGTGTCAGCTTAGTGTTCCATAGGCCCCTCTCTTCACCCCGATCCACATTTGAAGACTTTGCCAGCTCATAGGATTTTGAGCAGACTAAGGGTGTATGATACTGTTGTACGGATGCGAGGCGTGGACAGTCGGCAAACAAAGCCAGAACAAGATTGAGGCAGCCGAGATGTGGTTTCTCAGAAGAATGTTGAGAGTTCCATGGACAGCAAAGAACACAAACGAGACAGTCTTGATGGAGGCAGATACAAATAGATCACTCATAAGGAAGATTAGGAAAAGACAAGCAACATTTATAGGCCATTTTATGAGGAAGGGGGATTTGGAGCACCTGGTCACAAAGGGAAAGCTGGAAGGAAAGAGAGCACCAGGTAGACACAGGAACAGAATGCTGGACGGACTTGCAGAGTGGCTGGGGATGAAGAGGATGGGGGAGATGCTAGGGGCAACGAGAGATAGAGATGGATGGAAGTCCATGGTCGTCAACGCCATGCGGCAGGGCACCTGATGATGATGATAAGGGTGTATACCAAATTATGACTGGCAGACTTGGGTGTAGTGCTTATGGATTTGTCCGAGGGTTATGGATCCCTATTGAAACAAAACTTCATGCTTATCTCTCTCTCTCTCTCTCTCTCTCTCTCTCTCTCTCTCTCTCTCTCTCTCTCTCTCTCTCTCTTCGTTTTGGACAGCAGTTACCACTTAAGGGTTGTGTGTGCAGTTACAACCCTCACAGACGCCACTACGTCCGCCACAGCTACAGATTGAAGGCAGAGAAAACGACAGCATCAACAGACTTGCCCGTCAGCCACAGTGGCATCCATCCACCAAGTCTGGCTACGGTGCTGATGCTGCTGTTGTTGTTGTTGTTGTTGTAGCAGCGTCTTTGGCGGAGTCAGCACCAGTCCATCAGTCAATTCTTATCACAGCTTCTCTTTGTGAAAAGCGAGTCTGCAAATCCTGCCTGAAGCGAAACTGGATTCTAACCTATCTTCTTTTTCGTGGTTGGCCGGCTGCTTTGGTGCTCACGCTCTTATCTATCTTTTTCTCCGGTCTCCTGGGAATTGCCGGAAATGCGTTTATAAGAAAGATTCTACCCGAAGAATATTTTTTTCTTGTTTTTTTTTTTTTAAACGGGTGGTGTTTGATTACTGGAAAGATTCTATCCAAAGTCTTCACACCTTGTGGAAGAAGTGGGTTTTTTTTTCCTGGTAGTTAATTATTGGTGTCCAATTTAGAGATTATCTTCACAGGACACGTGTCAGTGTTATAGACGATCTTCGTAAAGCAGTCACCATCATCGTCGTCATCTTCGTCATCATCAAGTCTTGGTAATGTCCAGCTCGACAACTAATCTGATTTTCGGGAAGAATCTTTCATTTAATGTTTGTTCATTATTGTGATTTTTAGACACCCTACCTGAATGGTGTCTAAACTTACGGGACTAACTTGAACTGATTGAACAAGACTTTTTAGTGATACAAAACACAGTCACTGGTTTATTGAACAAGACTTTTTAGTGATACAAAACACAGTCAGTGGTTTATTGAACAAGACTTTTTAGTGATACAAAACACAATCACTGGTTTATTGAACAAGACTTTTTAGTGATACAAAACACTCTCACTGGTTTATTGAACAAGACTTTTTAGTGATACAAAACACAGTCACTGGTTTATTGAACAAGACTTTTTAGTGATACAAAACACTGTCCCTGGTTTATTGAACAAGACTTTTTAGTGATACAAAACACAGTCACTGGTTTATTGAACAAGACTTTTTAGTGATACAAAACACAGTCACTGGTTTATTGAACAAGACTTTAGTGATACAAAACACTGTTGCTGGTTTATTGAACAAGACTTTTTAGTGATACAAAACACAGTCACTGGTTTATTGAACAAGACTTTTTAGTGATACAAAACACTGTTGCTGGTTTATTGAACAAGACTTTTTAGTGATACAAAACACTGTTGCTGGTTTATTGAACAAGACTTTTTAGTGATACAAAACACTGTCACTGGTTTATTGAACAAGACTTTTTAGTGATACAAAACACTGTCACTGGTTTATTGAACAAGACTTTTTAGTGATACAAAACACTGTCACTGGTTTATTGAACAAGACTTTTCAGTGATACAAAACACAGTCACTGGTTTATTGAACAAGACTTTTTAGTGATATAAAACACAGTAGCCGGTTTATTTCTTCTCAGAGTGGAACTGGTTGTCCAAGTGAATGACAGTCTGGTCTGTGGTGTCAGTATTTCGTGCTGTGATTGTTAACTTTTTCTGACAATCTTCGAAAAATCGATCGTCAACGTTTTCTTCGTATCCGGATACAGTTCTACACACGCAGGTGTGAAATCTTTGCCTATATTTGTTTTCAGAAACAAGCAAAATTAGAATGAGAACACTATTCTAAGACAAAAACAGATAAAAATACAAATTTTCGGGCTAAGTGGCCCCCCGTCCTTAGCGTGTACAAAAAAGACAACAATGAACAAAGAACAAATACACAAAGCTTAGTGGGAGGGAAACAGCAAGACTTCCCTGTTTTCTGGTTCGACTGAACTAAGCAACGTGGTACCAGTACGACAGTTTTTCCATATACAACTTCGTTTGTGACACATCTGTGTTTATAACGATAAATTTCTCACCTGGATCTTCGTCAACAGACATATATTGTTTTATAACATAATTATCTCTGTTTATAACAATAAATTTCTCGCCTGGATCTTCGTCAACAGACATATATTGTTTTATAACATATCTCTGTTTATAACAATAAATTTCTCGCCTGGATCTTCGTCAACAGACATATATTGTTTTATAACATATCTCTGTTTATAACAATAAATTTCTCGCCTGCATACTTGTCAAGAGACAGGTGTATATCTGTATCTGTCCTGTGGTTTGACAAAAAGCAACGTGCTGTTATAACCTTTTGCAGGTACAACTTTGTTTGTTTGTCTTTCTTCTTCTCTCTTAACTTCGTGAACAGTCATTGGGACACGCGCACCAGAAGAACACTTCATGAGATTGCTCCAGCCCTCTTGGTTTTGTGATAGTGATACTCTTTTCTTCTTTTTTTTTTTTTTTGTTTTAAACAATTAATTCATCATCCGGTGAAATACTACTACAGCAGACATGGTTTTCAGATGTTATTTCTTGACTTGTCCAATGACGTTTTTATTACATTCATGCCCTCCAATTTGAACAGTTTTATCAGTACCGGAAGATGGACAGATTTTTTTTTCATACTCCCCAAACTGAAGAGGTCATTTTTAGGGGAAGACAATCCACACTCCCGAGGTCATTTTTAGGGGAGGCAATCCACACTGAAGAGGTCATTTTTAGGGAAGACAACCCAAATCGTAGAGTTCATTTTTAGGGGAGACAACCCAAACTAAAGAGGTCATTTTTAGGGGAGACAACTCGAACCGGAGAGGTCATTTTTAGGGAAGACAACCCACACTGAAGAGGTCATTTTTAGGGGAGACAACCCAAATTGTAGAGTTCATATTTAGGGGAAGACAACCCGAACTGGAGAGGTCATTTTTTAGGGAAGACAACCCACACTGAAGAGGTCAGTTTTAGGGGAGACAACCCAAACTGGAGAGGTCATTTTTAGGGAAGATAACCCACACTGAAGAGGTCATTTTTAGGGGAGATAACCCAAACTGAAGAGGTTAATTTAGGGAAGACAATCTAAACTGAAGAAGGTCATTTTTAGGGAAGACTACTAAGAGCGACAGCAGAAAACGCAGCGAAGAGAGACTAGATGCAAAAACAAACAATATTTATTTATCTTCGTGTACGGGCGCGAACAGACAAAGGTTGTGTGCAGTGCATGTGTATATATATATATATATATATATCTACGAATTGTCTGCGGTGATGCGGATGCGTGAGGCCACCTCCACCTAATATCCACACTCAGGATCCCCACTCTCTCCTCTCCACCCCCCCAACCCCCCACCCCCACCCCCACCCTCGATTCCATCTGCTCCGGGAGGTAAGTTGTTGATGTTGTCTTCCCCTTGCAACGTGGGGGACCTAGGGGGAGGGAAGGAATGGATAGGATGGGAGGGGGAGGGGGGAGTCGGTATAATTGGTGTAACAACCGACCGTTCCACACGGCTACCGTATCGATCTCCTTAACCCCCACCCCCACCCCCCACTCAGCCGGGGGTGAATTGGTGAATTGTGGGAGAGGCAATGGTGGTGGTGGTGATGATGGTGAGGTGACAGATGGGGGGGGGGGTGATTGGTTGTTTGAGGTTTTTTTTTATTTTTGTTGTTTTGTGTGTGTTTGTGTGTGTGTGTGTGTGTGTGTGTGTGTGTGTGTGTGTGTGTGTGTGTGTATGTGTGTGTGTGTGTGTGTGTGTCTGTATGTGTGTGTGCATAATTATGTATGTGTGTGTATGTATGTATGTATGTATGTGTGTTTATATGCGTGTGCGTGTGTATGTATGTATGTGTGTGTCTGTGTGTGCGGTGAGGTGACAGAGGGGTAAGGGTGGTTGTTTGAGGGCTTTTTAGGTTTGTTTGTGTGTGTGTATGTGTGTGTGTGTGTGTGTATGTGCGTGTGTGTGTGTGTGTATGTGTGTGTCTGTGTGTGTGGTGATTTGACAGAGGGGTGAGGTTGGTTGTTTAAGGTTTTTTAGTTGTTTTTTTTTGTTGTGTGTGTGTGTGTGTGTGTGTGTGTGTGTGTGTGTGTGTGTGTGTGTGTGTGTGTGTGTGTGTGTGTGTGTGTGTGTGTGTGTGTGTGTGTGTGTGTGTGTGATGGTGAGGTGACACAGGGGTGGTAGTAGTTGTTTGAGGGTTTTTTGTTTGTGTGTGTGTGTGTGTTCGTTCGTTCTTTAATTTAACGTCTTTTCACTATAAGTGATATTAGACGGGGGAGGGGGGGAGGGGAAATTATTTTTAAAAAAATAAAAAAAAAAGTGAACAAAATAAAATGTAGAACGATAGTTGGACGGGTTGGATTTGGGCAGAGGGAAGACAGAGGAAAAAGACATTAGCAGGTGGGGGAACAGTAAAATGGAACGAGAACTTAACACTAACAATTAACTTCAATAACGTGAAGGGAAATTGTAACACTAAAATACAAACCGAATAAAGTTAAAGTAATGCATTAACAGGACTGTGAACTAATGATTCTGAAATTCTAACTAACAACGTTTGATCTGATGTAATTTTCTGGAAATGATTTTCAGAATACTTTTCTTGAGTAAACATTTTCGGTAAAAAAGAACGTAGCATTTTGCAGTAGAATAAACAGTGAAACAGTGTGAACTGTTCGCCGCAAATACACTTGACATTCTTACAATATTTTGTTCTTAATGCGTTTAGCTGAATACGAAAACAAACAGCAACAATCGATCTCAAGTGATACATAGAAGAATACTGCAATTTTTTACATACATTTTGAACGGTAAGTTTTATCATTTGTTGTGACACAAACTGTTCATCTGAATGTTCAAGAAATCGAGTCCATGAGGCTGATTCGAGCAAGTTGCAAGCTTCTTTTACGGAGGTATGAACATGTAATTCTGTAGCATTATGAGCATTCTGGGCGCCTTGCTTAGCTGCTCTGTCAACTACTTCGTTGCCGTGAAGACCAACATGAGAAGGCACCCAGCATAAACTGATATCTGTACCTTTGACCCTTAAACGATGTATAAGATGATTTGCCTCAGTAATTAAATCAGGTCTTGTGTCGGCATTAAAAGACCGTAAGGCATATAATACAGATTTTGAGTCAACAAAGAGAACTACTTTGAAAGACATGGTTTTAAGATTTACTAGATAATGCAATGCTTGATTAATAGCGACTAATTCCGCTGTAAAGATCGATAAGTTTGCCCCAACGAAAAATGACTTTTTTATCTTAAATTTTGGAACATAAAAAGCTGCTCCAGCACATTTATTTTCTAAGACTGATCCATCGGTAAAAATGTGAAGGTGGGTACGGTATTTTTCATCGATGTGTTCTCTTGCTGTGGATATCGAAATGTTGACGTTTTCAGATTTCTTAGCGTCTGTATAATCAATATCAAAAGAGGCTTTTTGCATTTCACATGTAGGGATAGGCGTTGTTGATGGTGTCTCAGCTATTTCATCCATATTTATGTTAGACTGTTTGACCAAGTCAGATATGTAAGTTGAAACAGTCATTTGTGATGAAATGCTTTTTGCTCGCTTTGGAAAGTCAACATCAGACCTGATTTTAATTTCCTTACTCACAAAATTGTCCGTTTGTGAAGTAGTTCTAACTGCAAATTTTGCTGTCGCTAGCTCACGATAGTTGTTCAGAGGCAGAATTCCAGCAACTTTGTACGTTTCCAGATTAGAGGCATGAGTAGGGACACCTAGAGCAATTTTAATACTTTTGCAGTCTAAGCTTTGTATCTTCTTTAATAAATATTTTGGTGCACTGAAAAACACTTCTTGCGCATAGGATAATTTAGATCGTACAAGTGCTGTTGACAGATGAATTAGTATGTTCGTATCCATTCCCCAAGGTAATCGGCTTATTATCTTTAGAAAATTTAGGGCTTTTCTTGCTTTTGTTGAAATATAATCAAAATGGACATTCCAGTTTAATTTCGATGTCATAAAGACTCCCAGAAATTTTACAACCTGTTTGTAATGTAACACTTCACCAAGCAATCTGAAAGTAGGCAAGTTACTTAAAGTACCACCAGAATTAAATAGCATCATGTTAGTTTTTTCCGCTGACAACGACAGACCATTTTCTAACATATAGTTTCCAAGATTATCAAGATCAGATTGATACAATTTCCTAATGTAATTCTGTGCTCTCTGTGGAGTTGTCTTTTTTAAAGTAATATTCATCCAAATACATATATCATCAGCATACTGTGCCAAAACAACACGATTTGAGAGTGCTTTAGGAAGATCCTGTATAAGGATATTAAATAAAAGCGGTGCTATCACTGAACCTTGTGGAATTCCCATATCAAGATGTCGTGAAGTAGAATAACTAGTTCCCACTCTTGCCTGAATAGTTCTATTGGCTAAAAAAGACTTAATGTAATCATACATATTGCCAGATAAACCAATAGATTTCAGCTTGTACAATAAACGCGTATGCCAAACTTGATCGTAAGCTTTTTTCACATCAAAAAATGTAGCTAAAAGACTTTTTCTGCGGGCAAACTCTTTCTTGATGTGAGTGGTAAGTTTAACCAGGTGCTCAACTGTAGATCTCCCTTTTCTAAAACCAGCCTGATTTACTGGAATAACGTTATTTTTATCACAGTAATGTACAAGTCTGGTTAATACCAATTTTTCCAATAGTTTGCTCGTATGGGACGTTAAAGCAATAGGTCTGTAACTGTTTTTATTGTTTTTAGGCTTTCCTGCTTTTAATACTGGTATAACAACAGACGTTTGCCATAATTGTGGTATAGTTCCACCAGCCCAGCATTTCTG
>CM060307.1:105523879-105528879 GCA_030674185.1 Monoplex corrugatus | reverse complement strand
TCGTGAAAAATGTCCCAGATTGTGTGTGGCCCTTCATGTCCCAGTGGTCTCATGGTGACCTTCATTTCAACTTCCTCTACCATTTCCTCACCAGGGTGAATGCAAGTTGGGGTCTATGGTGTCGATGGGGTCTATGGTGTCGATGGGGTCTATGGTGTCGATTGTTCATGGGAGGAGGTTGTTGTCGATGGGGGTCTATGGTGTCGATGGCTCTCGGGGGGGGGGGGGGGTGCCGATGGGGGTCTACGGTGTCGATGATTTACAAGGACGGTGTGTCGATGGTGTCTATGGTGTCGATGGTTCATGGGAGGAAGTTGTTGTCGATGGGGGTCTATGGTGTCGATGGCTCTCGGGGGGGAGGGGGGGTCCGATGGGGTTCTACGGTGTCGGTGATTTACAAGAATGGGGTGTCGATGGGGTCTATGGTGTCGATGGTTCACCGGTGGGGAGGGGGGGGGAGAGAGGTTCTACGGTGTCAACGGATCATGGGAAGGGGATTCTGTGGTGTCGATGGTTCATAGGGGTGTGTTGTTGGGGTCTACGGTGTCGATGGTTTATGGAGGGTGACGTTGGGGTCTGCGGTGTCGATGGTTCATTGAGGGTGTCATTGGTGTCAATGGTGTCAGTGGTTCATGGAGGATGTCATTGGTGTCAATGGTGTCAGTGGTTCATGGAGGATGTCATTGGTGTCTGTGGTGTCAGTGGTTCATGGAGGGTGTCAATGGTGTCAGTGGATCATGGAGGATGTCATTGGTGTCAATGGTGTCAGTGGTTCATGGAGGGTGTCATTGGTGTCAATGGTGTCAGTGGTTCATGGAGGATGTCATTGGTGTCTGTGGTGTCAGTGGTTCATGGAGGGTGTCATTGGTGTCATGGTGTCAGTGGTTCATGGAGGATGTCATTGGGGTCTGTGGTGTCGATGGTTCATGGAGGGTGTCATTGGTGTCTGTGGTGTCAGTGGTTTATGGAGGGTGTCATTGGTGTCTGTAGTGTCAGTGGTTTATGGAGGGTGTCATTAGTGTCTGTGGTGTCAGTGGTTTATGGAGGGTGTCATTGGTGTCTGTGGTGTCAGTGGTTCATGGAGGATGTCATTGGTGTCTACGGTGTCAGTGGTTTATGGAGGGTGTCATTGGTGTCTGTGGTGTCAGTGGTTTATGGAGGGTGTCATTGGGGTCTTGGTGTCGATGGTTCATGGAGGGTGTCATTGGTGTCAATGGTGTCAGTGGTTTATGGAGGGTGTCATTGGTGTCAATGGTGTCAGTGGTTCATGGAGGATGTCATTGGTGTCAATGGTGTCAGTGGTTCATGGAGGATGTCATTGGGGTCTGTGATGTCAGTGGTTCATGGAGGGTGTCATTGGTGTCAATGGTGTCAGTGGTTCATGGAGGGTGTCATTGGTGTCTTGGTGTCAGTGGTTCATGGAGGATGTAATTGGGGTCTGTGGTGTCAGTGGTTTATGGAGGGTGTCATTGGTGTCTGTGGTGTCAGTGGTTCATGGAGGATGTCATTGGTGTCTGTGGTGTCAGTGGTTTATGGAGGGTGTCATTGGTGTCTACGGTATCAGTGGTTCATGGAGGATGTCATTGGTGTCTGTGGTGTCAGTGGTTCATGGAGGATGTCATTGGTGTCTGTGGTGTCAGTGGTTCATGGAGGGTGTCATTGGTGTCTATGGTGTCAGTGGTTCATGGAGGGTGTCATTGGTGTCTATGGTGTCGTGGTTCATGGAGGGTGTCGTTGGTGTCAATGGTGTCAGTGGTTCATGGAGGATGTCATTGGTGTCTATGGTGTCAGTGGTTCATGGAGGGTGTCATTGGTGTCTGTGGTGTCAGTGGTTCATGAAGGGTGTCATTGGTATCTATGGTATCGATGGTTCATGGAGGGTGTCGTTGGTTCTACGGTGTCAGTGGTCCATGGAAGGTGACGTTGGTGTTTATGGTGTCAGTGGTTCGTGGAGGGTGTCGTTGGTGTCTACAGTGTCAGTGGTTCATGGAGGGTGTCATTGGGGTCTACCGTGTCAGTGGTTCATGGAGGGTGTCATTGGTGTCTGTTGTGTCAGTGGTTCATGGAAGGTGTCATTGGTGTCTATGGGTCAGTGGTTCATGGAGGGTGTCATTGGTGTCTGTGGTTCATGGAGGTGTCTATGGTGTCAGTGGTTCATGGAGGGTGTCATTGTGTCTGTGGTGTCATTGGTTCATGGAGGGTGTCATTGGTGTCTGTGGTTCATGGAGGGTGTCATTGGTGTCTGTGATGTCAGTTGTTCATGGAGGGTGTCATTGGTGTCTGTGGTTGTCAGGTGTCATGGAGGATGTCATTGGTGTCTGTGGTGTCAGTGGTTCATGGAGGTGTCATTGGTGTCAATGGTGTCAGTGGTTCATGGAGGATGTCATTGGTGTCTGTGTGTCAGTGTCATGGAGGTGTCTGGTGTCTATGGTGTCAGTGGTTCATGGAGAGTGCATTGGTTCTATGTTCGTGGTCATGGAGGATGTCATTGGTGTCTGTGTGCAGTTGTTCTGGGGTGTCATTGGTGTCTGGGTGTCAGTGGTTCATGGAGGATTCTTGGTGTCGGTGTCAGTGTTCATGAGGTTGTCATTGTGTCAATGGTGTCAGTGGTCATGAGATGTCATTGGTGTCTGTGTGTCTGGTTCATGGGGATGTCTTGGTGCAATGGTGTCAGTGGTTCATGAGTGTCATGGTGTCGTGTGCCAGTGGTTCATGGAGGTGCTTGTATCTTGTGTCGATGGTCATAGAGGGTGCGTTGGTTCTACGGTGTCAGTGTCATGAGGGTGACTGGTGTCATGGTGTCAGTGGTTCGTGAGGTGTCGTGTGCTACATGTCAGTGATTCTGGGTGTCATTGGGGTTACGTGTCAGTGTTCATGGAGGGTGTCTAGTGCTGGGTGTCGTGTTCATGAAGGTGTCATGGTCTATGGTCAGTGGTCATGGAGGGTGTCATGTGTCTATGGTGTCGATGTTCATGGAGGTGTCGTTGGTGTCAATGGTGTCATGTTCAGGAGGTGTCATTGTGTCTGTGGTGTCAGTGGTTCATGGAGGGTGTCGTTGGTGTCTTGTGTCAGTGGTTCATGGAGGGTGTCATGGTGTCTATGGTGTCGATGGTCATGGAGGGTGTCGTTGGTGCTATGGTGTCAGTGTTCTGGAGGTGTCTTGGTGTCTGTAGTGTCATGGTTCATGGAGGTGTCATTGGGCTGTTGTTCATGTCATGGAGGTGTCATTGTGTCTATGTGTCGATGGTTCATGAGGGTATCGTTGGTGTCTATGGTGTCAGTTGTTCATGGAAGGTGTCATTGGTGTCTGTGGTGTCAGTGGTTCATGGAGGGTGTCATTGGTGTCAATGGTGTCAGTGGTTCATGGAGGGTGTCATTGGTGTCTATGGTATCGATGGTTCATGGAGGGTGTCGTGGTTCTACGGTGTTTGTGGTTCATGGAGGGTGACGTTGGTGTTTATGGTGTCAGTGGTTCGTGGAGGGTGTCGTTGGTGTCTACAGTGTCAGTGGTTCATGGAGGGTGTCATTGGGGTCTACGGTGTCAGTGGTTCATGGAGGGTGTCATTGGTGTCTGTGGTGTCAGTGGTTCATGGAAGGTGTCATTGGTGTCTATGGTGTCAGTGGTTCATGGAGGGTGTCATTGGTGTCTATGGTGTCAGTGGTTCATGGAGGATGTCATTGGTGTCTGTGGTGTCAGTGGTTCATGGAGGGTGTCATTGGTGTCTGTGGTTCATGGAGGTGTCTATGGTGTCAGTGGTTCATGGAGGGTGTCATTGGTGTCTATGGTGTCGATGGTTCATGGAGGGTGTCATTGGTGTCAATGGTTCATGGAGGGTGTCATTGGTGTCTATGGTGTCGATGGTTCATGGAGGGTGTCATTGGTGTCTGTCGTTCATGGAGGTGTCTATGGTGTCAGTTGTTCATGGAGGATGTCGTTGGTGTCTATGGTGTCGATGGTTCATGGAGGGTGTCATTGGTGTCAATGGTGTCAGTTGTTCATGGAGGGTGTCATTGGTGTCAATGGTGTCGATGGCTCATGGAGGATGTCGTTGGGGTCTATGGTGTCGATGGTTCATGGAGGGTGTCGTTGGGGTCTGCGTGTCGATGGTTCATGGAGGGTGTCGTTGGGGTCTGCGGTGTCGATGGTTCGTGGTGGGTGTCGTTGGGGTCTACTGTGTCGATGGTTCATGGAGGGTGTCGTTGGGGTCTATGGTGTCGATGGTTTATGGAGGGTGTCGTTGGGGTCTATGGTATCGATGGTTCATGGCGGGTGTCGTTGGGGTCTATGGTGTTGATGATTCAGGGGGGTGCCGTTTAGGTCTATGATGTCAGTGGTTCATGGAGGGGTTGTCGTTGTGGTATGTGGTGTCAGTGGTTCATGGAGGGGTTGTCCTTGTGGGTCTGTGGTGTCGATGGTTCATGGGGGAGGGGGTTCATTTGGGGTCTATTGTGTTGGTGGTTGAGAGAAGAGCTGTCTTTACCGGAAACATCAAGATGGGTCTCGAACTGGCCAGTTTTTTTCTTCTTTTTTTAATGTTGTCGGCTGGGCTAGGATTGAACTCGAGCTCTTAGAGCTTGAGTCCACAACTCCATTAAGAGAACCACGGGCTGGTTTGCGGTTCTTTTGATAGAGGACTCAAGATCTGATATTCCGAGTTCAATTCCAGCCCGCAACATTAAAAACTGGCCTGTTGGCTGCCCATCTTAATGTTTCCATCATTCTGGAGGTGTCAGCTCACTGTTTCATAGATCCCTTCCACCCCCACCCCCCACCCCCCACACACACACCTCCCACACTTCAAGACCTTGCCAAGGCATAGCGTTTTGCGCAGGCCCATGGAGTCTGCCACAGATAATCGCTGGCAGATTTTGGGTAGAGCACATATGGAGTTGTCCGAGTACGATGAAGCCATATAGAACACACTCCAAACACAGGCAAAGCCAGAGCAAGATTGAGGCAGCCGAGATGTGGTTTCTAAGAAGAATGTTGAGAGTTCCAT
>CM060307.1:105516379-105518879 GCA_030674185.1 Monoplex corrugatus | reverse complement strand
ATGTGGCAGGGCACATAATGATGATGATGATGAATCTATGGTATATACGAGTAGTGTATCCAGCATTTATTAAATATGCCGTTGAAAACTAACAGTACCTGTCTTGTCTTGTCTTGTCTTGTCTTGTCCTTGACTTTACTCGCCTTGTCTTGTCTTGTCTTGTCTGACTTTGCCTTGTCTTGTCTTGTCTTGCCTTGTCTTGTCTTGTCTTGACTCACTGTCATCTTGTCTTGTCTTGTCTTGTCTGCCTCCCTTGTCTTTTCTTGTCTTGACTCGACTCGCCTTGCTTGTCTTGTTTTGCTTTGTCTTGCTTGTCTTGTCTTGTTTTGTCTTGTCTTGTTTGTCTTCCTTTGTTTTGTCTTGTCTTGCTTGTCTTGTCTTGTTTTGTCTTGTCTTGACTCGCCTTGTCTTGTCTTGTCTTGACTCGCCTTGTCTTGCCTTGTCTTGTCTTGTCTTGTCTTGCTTGACTATCTTGTCTTGTCTTTCTTGCCCTGCCTTGTCTTATCTTGTCTTGTCTTGTCTTGTCTTGTCTTGACTCGCCTTGTCTTGTCTTGTCTTGTCTTGTCTTGTCTTGACTCGACTCGCCTTGCCTTGCCTTGCTTGACTTACCTTCGTCTTGTCTTGTCTTTCTTGTCTTGTCTTGTCTTGTCTTTCTTGTCTGCGTCCTGTCTGTCTTGTCTTTCTCTGTCTTGTCTTTCTTGTCTTGTCCTTGTCTTGTCTTGTCTTTCTTGTCTCGTCCTGTCTTGTCTTTGTTCCTGTCTTTCTTGTCTTGCCTTGTCTTCGTCCTTGCCATGTCATGTCTATCTTGTCTTGTCTTGCTTGTCTTTCTGATCTTCATGCCTTGCCTTGCCTTGCCTTCCTTGCCTTGCCTTGCTTGCCTTGCCTTGCCTTGCCTTGCCTTGCTTGCCTTGCCTTGCCTTGTTTCTCGTCTTGTCTTGTCTTCTCTTTCTTGTCTTGTCTTGTCTTGTCTTGTCTTGACTTGTCTTGTCTTTCTTGTCTTGCCTTGTCTTGCTTGACTTGATTCCTTGTCTTGTCTTGCCTTGTCTTGTCTTGTCTTGACTTGCCTGTCTTGTCTTGTCTTGTCTTGTCTTGTCTTGTCTATGCCTTGCCTTGCTTGACTTGACTTGACTTGCCTTGTCTTGTCTTGTTCTTGCCTTGTCTTGTCTTGTCTTGACTTGCCTTGTCTTGACTTGCCTTGCCTTGTCCTTGTCTTGTCTTGCCTTGTCTTGTCTTGACTTGACTTGTCTTGTCTTGTCTTGTCTTGCCTTTCTTGTCTTGTCTGACTTGACTTGACTTGCCTTGTCTTGTCTTGTCTTGACTTGCTTTGTCTTGTCTTGTCTTGTCTTGCCTTGTCTTGTCTTGTCTTGCTTGTCTTGTCTTGACTTGCCTTGTCTTGTCTTGTCTTGCCTTGTCTTGTCTTGACTTGCCTTGATAATCTTGTCTTGGCTTGTCTTGCCTTGTCTCTTCTTTTCTTGTCATTTTGCCTTGCCTTGTCTTGCCTTGTCTTGCCTTGTCCTCTCTTATTATGTCTTGTCTTGTCTTGTCTTGTCTTGTCTTTATATAGCAAATACGCGTTCTGATTCTTTTTTGTTGTTGTCACTGTTGTTGTTGTTTGGTTTGGTTTGGGGGGGGTTTTTTTTGTGTTTTTTTTTGTGGTTCCTGTTCGTTTGAATGCTAATGCCAGCAAGTCACGTTGATAATTTTTTGTTTTGTTGTTGTTGTTATTGTTGTTGTTTTAACCGCCACTGAACCTACGTGACACAGAACATACATCCATCATTCGCCAAGTACACCGTTGAAAAACAAACAACAAACAAAATAAGGAAAAAAACTTGCGGCGATTGTTTACAAACATGTTTTCATCTTGGCCTTGACTCGGGCATCCGTCTGGCAGAATCTGAGAACGTGCTGCCATTGATTCCAGGGACGGAGAGAGAGAGAGACAGACAGACAAACAGACAGAGAGAAAGAGAGACAGACAGAGACAGAAGGAGAGAGACAGAGACAGAAAGAGACAGAGAGGGGGGAGGGAGAGAGAGAGAGAAAGAGAGAGTGGAAGGGAGAAATAGAAAGAGCGAGAGAATGGGGAGGGAGAGAGACACACAGAGAGAGGGTGGAGTGAGAGGAAGAGAGAGGAGAGAAAGACAGACAGACAAAGAGAGAGAGAGAGACATACAGACAGACAGAGACAGAGAGAAAGAGAGACAGAGAAAAAGAGACAGAGAGAGAGAGAAAGACAGAGAGGGAGGGAGAGAAAGAGAGAGAGGGAGAGAGAGAGAGAAAGAAAGAAAAAGAGAGAGTGGAAGGAAAAGAGAGAAAGAGCGAGAGAGGGGGGAGGGAGAGAGACACACAGAGAGAGGGTGGAGGGAGAGAGACACAGAGAGAAAGAAAATAAGAGAGAGGAGAGACAGACAGACAGACAGACAGACAGACAGACAGAGACATATATACAGAGACAAAGAGAAAGAGAGACACAGAGAGAGAGAAAGAGAGAGAAAGA
>CM060307.1:105508879-105511379 GCA_030674185.1 Monoplex corrugatus | reverse complement strand
GAAAACACAAACAAAAACAAAGACAAAGAAACAAGCAAACAAACAAACAAACGAGCAAACAAACAAGCAAAGAAAGAGAGAAAAACAAACAAGCAAACAAGTAAGCAAGCCAGTAAGCAAACAAACAAACAAACAAAACAAAAAAGTTAATATAAACAAAACGTAAAAAACATAAATAAATCAACCAACCAACCAACCAACTACCACCACCACCACCAACAACAACAACAACAACAACAACAACAACAACAACGATGACGACGACAACGAAGACAACGACAACAACAAGACAAAACTGGTATTCTCCAGCGCTATACCTTTTCTCACACGCAGCTAAAAAAAAAAAAACCCCAGTGAACCGACCCCACGTGAAGTGTTTTTCTCGTAACGAAAACCAATACAAAGATAAAATGCCCTGTACTTTAAACAACCATGGGCTAAATCTGTTTTCTTGTGACACAAACAAACATTTGTGTTCAGACTGGTGTGTGTGTGTGTGTGTGTTCGTTCGTTCTTTAATTTAACGTCTTTTCACTATAAGTGATATTAGACGGGGGAGGGGGAGGGGGAAGGGGAAATTTAAAAAAAGTGAACAAAATAAAATGTAGAACGATAGTTGGACGGGTTGGATTTGGGCAGAGGGAAGACAGAGGAAAAAGACATTAGCAGGTGGGGGAACAGTAAAATGGAACGAGAACTTAACACTAACAATTAACTTCAACAACGTGAAGGGAAATTGTAACACTAAAACACAAACCGAATAAAGTTAAAGTAATGCATTAACAGGACTGTGAACTAATGATTCTGAATTCTAACTAACAACGTTTGATCTGATGTAATTTTCTGGAAATGATTTTCAGAATACTTTTCTTGAGTAAACATTTTCGGTAAAAAAGAACGTAGCATTTTGCAGTAGAATAAACAGTGAAACAGTGTGAACTGTTCGCCGCAAATACACTTGACATTTTTACAATATTTTGTTTTCAATGCGTTTAGCTGAATACGAAAACGAACAGCAACAATCGATCTCAAATGATACATGGAAGAATACTGCAATTTTTTACATACATTTTGAACGGTAAGTTTTATCATTTGTTGTGACACAAACTGTTCATCTGAATGTTCATGAAATCGAGTCCATGAGGCTGATTCGAGCAAGTTGCAAGCTTCTTGTGTGTGTGTGTGTGTGTGTGTGTGTGTGTGTGTGTGTGTGTGTGTGTGTGTGTGTGTGTGTGTGTGTGTGCGCGCGCGCAAAAATAGTATTGTTACGTACACTACATTCAACTGAGTCGATATCTCCTCCATTGAAAGGATGTCAAATTACGTTCGCCGTTGAGATGTTATCATATTTCAGTGTTTTCCTCTTTTGTTGTTGTTTTGTTTAAAAGGCAGACCGCTTTATATCCATCAAAGGAGAAAGAGAGAGAGAGAAAGAGGAGAAGGAAAGGGAGAGAGCGAAAGAGTGGAATAGAGAGAGAGAGAGAGAGGGGAGAGAGAGAAAGAGAGAGGGAAGAAGGAGAGGGAAACAGAGGTTGTTCAAACTCTCAGTCTCAAGACAGATAAAGAAAAGTTAAATTAAATGTGATAACGTTTCAACACTTCTCTCAGCGTGGGCGTATATTAGAAAACTTTAGCGATGTCTTTCCTCCACCCCCACCACCACCCCCTCCCTACAACCCCTCTCCTACCCAACCCCCCTATCCCCCCCTCCCCCCCACCCCCGTCCTTTGAAATATCTGCTTGAATGATGGGTTGTGAAAATCTCGGTGTAACTCTTTTGCACTGCATTGCACAAGCTCTGGACAAGACGTAGACGAAACAGGGTCGAGAACTCTGGATACTAACCATGCCTCCTCTCGTAGGTTTATCTTTCCCTTTGCACTCACTCCCCCTTGCCTTTTCCCTCCCCTCCCCAATTTCTTTACCCCCCTCCCCCACCCTAGTTTGCCTCTTCTCGGTTTTGTTTCTGTTGCTGCTGCTGCTGTTGTTGTTGTTGTTGTTGTTGCTGTTGCTGCTGTTGTTGTTGTTGTTGTTGCTGATGCTGTTGCTGTTGTTGTTGTTGTTGTTGCTGTTGTTGTTGTTGTTTCTGTTGTTGTTGCTGTTGTGTTGCTGCTGTGTTGCTGTTGCTTGCTGCTTGTTGCGTTGCTGCTGCTGTGCTGCTGTTGCTGTTGTTGTTGTTGCTGTTGCTGTTGTTGCTGTTGCTGCTGTTGTTGTTGTTGTTGCAGTTGTTGTTGTTGCTGTTGCTGTTGTTTGTTGTTGCTGTTGCTGTTGCTGTTGTTGTTGCTGTTTGCTGCTGTTGGTTGTTGTTGCTGTTTGCTGTTGTTGTTGCTGCTGCTGTTGTTGGTTGTGTTTTGTTGTTGCTGTTGTTGTTTGTTGTTGCTGCTGTTGTTGTTTGTTGCTGTGTTGTTGTGTTGTTGTGCTGTTGTCTGTTGTTGTTGTGTTGTTGCTGTTGTGTTGTTGTTGTTGTGTGTTGCTGTTGTTGTTGTTGTGTTGTTGTTGT
>CM060307.1:105486379-105493879 GCA_030674185.1 Monoplex corrugatus | reverse complement strand
TGTGTGATGTCAGGGTTGACAGGCGTTGTGTGATGTCAGGGTTGACAGGCGTTGTGTGATGTCAGGGTTGACAGGCGTTGTGTGATGTCAGGGTTGACAGGTTTTGTGTAATGTAAGGGTTGACAGGTGTTGTGTTATGTAAGGGTTGACAGGTTTGTGTAATGTCATGGTTGACAGGTTTTGTGTTATGTAAGGGTTGACATGCGTTGTGTGATGTCATGGCTGACAGGCGTTGTGTTATGTAAGGGTTGACAGTTGGTGTGTGACAAAGGATTGACAGGTGTTGTGTCATGAAAGGGTTGACAGGTGTTGTGTGATGAAAGGGTTGACAGGTGTTGTGTGATAAAAGGGTTGACAAATGTTGTGTGATGTCATGGTTGACAGGCGTTGTGTGATGAAAGGGTCGACAGGTGTTGTGTGATGTCATGGTTGACAGGCGTTGTGTTATGTAAGGGTTGACAGGTGTTGTGTGATGTCAGGGTTGACAGGTGTTGTGTGATGTCAGGGTTGACAGGCGTTGTGTGATGAAAGGGTTGACAGGTGTTGTGTGATGTCAGGGTTGACAGGTGTTGTTCTAACCATCTCTCGGATCTCTTCGTTTCTAATCTTATCTTTTTTTTTTCTTCTTTTTTTTCTTGTCTTGCCTGCTGCTCGTCTGAGAGACATCTCATCTCACAGGTTCTGATTTTCTTTTCACCTGTATGCATGTATACGAGAGGTCAAAACAAAAGAATCAGTAGCCTCGAGAAGCTATGGTAACCTGCACGCATTCTCTTTCGCCTGAATGCATGCATACAACGGAGGTTAAAAATAAAATTAAAAAAAAGAGAGAGAGACAGAGACAGAGAGAGACAGAGACAGAGAGACAGAGAGAGAGACAGAGAAAGAGAGAAGGCCTCAGTAAATATGGAACTCTGCACGCATCCAGAAATGGACGACGATAATTATGACTATCTCGACATCAGATACCTCGCTAAGTATGGTGGCATGTTAGTTTATAAAAGGACAATGTCTATCTTAACATCAGGTACCTCGATAAGTATGGTGGTAATGTTAGTTTATCAGAGGACAATGACTATCTTGACATCAGATACTTCGATAAGTATGGTGGTATGTTAGTTTTTCGAAGGACAATGACTCTTGTCTTAATTTAACCCTTTGACTCCCGCACACTGTCCATCAGCATCCTGCATTGTCAACCACGCTACCAAAGCAGAAATTTCATCTTTTGATTCCCTCACTCTATCCACCAGCTTCAAGGAAAAGCAAAAACTTAACCCTCTGGTTCCCTCACCCTATCCACCAGCTTCCTTAGAAAGCAAAAACTTAACCTTTTATTCTCTCACCCTATCCACCAGCTTCCTTAAAAAGCAAAAACTTAACCCTTTGATTTCCTTCACCCTATCCACCAGCTTCCATAAAATGCAAAAACTTAACCCTTTGATTTCCTTCACCTTATCCACCAGCTTCCTTAAAAAGCAAAATCTTAACGTTTTGGTTCTCTCGCCCTATCCATCAACTTCCTTAAAAAGCAAAAACTTAACGTTTTGGTTCTCTCGCCCTATCCATCAACTTCCTTAAAAAGCAAAAACTTAACCCTTTGATTTCCTTCACCCTATCCACCAGCTTCCTTAAAAAGCAAAAAGCAGGTTATCATATTAAACTAGCATCCTTAAAAAACAAAAAAACTTAACTCTTTGATTCCCTCACCCTATCCACCAGCTTCCTTAAAAACAAAAACTTAACCCTTTGATTCCCTCACCCTATTCACCAGCTTCATGCAGGAAGCTGGTGGACAGGGTGAGGGAATCAAAGGGTTAAGTTTTCGCAGCTGATGGATAGGGTGCGAGAGTCAAAAAGCTAATGGCACAGATTAGATTTATGTGGCATCGCCTTCTTAAACTGCTCGTTCTGCTGCGTTCACATTTCAGTTTCAGACCTCGGAATAATTTCCATATGACGCAAAGTCAGAACAAGATTAAGGCAGCTAAAATGTGGTTTCTAAGGGGAAAAAATGTTAATACCTCTATGGACAGCAAAAAAAAACCCAAAAAAAAACAAGACAGTCTTGAAAGAGGCAAACACAAAAAGAACATTAACGAAGAAGATTAGGAGAAGACAAACGACATTTATAGGAGCGGGTACGGATTTCCCGAATGCGATGAATCATTTTTGAACATACTGCCTGCTAAGATAATTACTGGCGGACTTGGGTGGACCGCATATGGGAATTCCCGAATGCACATGATTTTTTTTTGAACATACTGCCTGCCTGATAATTACTGGCAGATCTGGTGGTGCATATGGGAATTCCTGAATGCGATGAATTACTCTTGAACATACTGCCTGCTGGATAATTATTGGCAGATAGGGATTGAGCGCTTATGGATTTTCATGAATGCGATGATTTGTTTTTGAACATATAGCTGCTAGATAATCACTGTCAAATTTGGTTTGAGCGCATACGGAATTTACGAACGTGATCAATTATTCTTGAACATACTGCCTGCTAAATAATTAGTGGCAGCTTTGGTGGAGCCCATATGGGATTTCCCCAATGCGATGAATAATTCTTGAACATACTGCCTGCTAGATTAGTAGCAGCTTTGGGTGGAGCCCATATGGGAATTCCCGAATGCAATGAATTATTCTTAAACATGCTGCCTTAGGATAATAACTCTCAAATTTGCGTTGAGTGCGTTCGGAATTTACGAATGCGATGAATAATTTTTGAACATACTGCCTGCCAGATAATTACTGGCAGATTTCGGTGGAGCGTGTATGGAAATTCCCAAATGTGATGGATTATTCTTGAACATACTGCATGCCAGATAATTACTGGCAGATTTCGGTGGAGCGCATATGGGAATTCCCGATTGCGATGAATTATTCTTGAACATACTGCCAGCTAGATAATTACTGGCGGACTTGGGTGGACCGCATATGGGATTTCCCGAATGCAATGAATTGTTTGTGAACATACTGCCTGCCTGATAATTACTGGCAGATTTGGGTTGAGCGCATATGGATTTTCGTGAACGCGATGAATTGTTCTTGAACATATAGCCTGCCTGATAATTACTGGCAGATCTGGGTGGCGTGCCTATGGGAATTCCCGAATGCGATGAATTATTCTTGAGCATGCTCCAAACTCCAGCTTCTGCAAGCGTCGCGAAAGAGCGTTTCAGAACGTTGCCACAAGAAAGAAACGCCGTGCTACGCCGTAGGACTGTTTGACAAATACACACCACCATAATGCCATCGATCTGTTGGTTGAGGTGTTGAGGCGTTGAGGTGGCTGAGGTGGCTGAGGTGGCTGAGGTAACGTCCCAGGCCAAAGATGACGCCATCCATCTTCTCACTTATCACAACATCCTGTTCCGAGCGACCTTTGGGGTTTGCTTTTTTTTTTTTTTTTTTTTTTTTTTTCCGAATTATTGTTGTTGCGAAAGATTCAGCTAGACTTGGTCTGGGTTTTTTTTATTTTTTTTTCTCTCTCTCTCTCTCCCCTCTCTCTCTCTCTCTCTCTCTCTCTCCTCTTCTCTCTCTCTCTCTCTCTCTCTTTCTCTCTCTCTCTCCTCTCTCTCCTCTCTCTCTCTCGTTAATCTCAAAACATAATTAACCCTTTCATTCCTTTGTCCTATTTGCTAGTCGCTCTAAAATTTTAACCCTTTTTGACACTCCTCATTCTATTCGCCAGTTGCAAAAACCTTTAATCATTTCACTCCTCCTTATATCCACTGGTCGCTGAAAATTTAACCCTTCGAATCCCTCACCCATCCACCAGCTGCAAAGACGTAAACTTTTCATTGCAGGAAGCTAGGTAGATAGGGTTAGGAATAAAAAGGTTGTTTTTTTTGCTTTGCTATCGCGGCTGACGATGTAAGAAGCTGTTGGACAGGGTGAGGGTGTGAAAAGGTTAAGGATTGGCTTTGCTGCCATGGGGTTGATAAAAGCAGAAAGCTGATGGATACTATGAGAGACTAAAATGGCTGAGTTTTTGTTTGCTCCCATGGCTGATAATGATGTAACATGGTGGATAAGGTAGGGAAGTCAAAGGGTTAAGTTTTCGTTTTACTATCACGACTGATAATGCAGAACGTTGGATAGGGCGAGGGAGTGAAAGGGTTAAGTTTTTGGTTTGCTGTCATGGCTGATAATTCAGGAAGCTGGTGGATAGGATGACGGAGTAAAAGGGTTAAGTTTCTGATTTGTGATCATGGCTGACAATACAATGCAGGAAGTTGGGAGGATATGACGTGGAAGTGAAAGGGTTAACTCTCTGCTTTACTGTCATGGCTGTTAATGCAGGAAGCTGATGGCTAGGGTCAGGGACCCATAGGGTTAAAATGAGTCCGATACGGCCTTCGTCCTTGTTTTCAATGAACTTTCTTGACTTTACAAACGAAAGAAGGAGAAGAAGAAGGAAGGGAGATTATGAAGAAGAGTGGCTTTAAAAGAAGGAAAAAAAAAAAAAAGAAAAAATATGCGGCAGTCACATGAAATTAGATCCCTAAAGAAGAAGCCGAAGAAGCCATAGGAGTCCTCCATATATGTCGCTCACTCTCTGCATTCCGAGACATCGGAGCGGACTGAAAACATCCTGGTCTTTTTCTGTCCAACACGGTTTATGGCCCTCTTCTTTCTTTTCACAGACAGATCGACATTTCATTCGCTTTCTTTTTTTCTTTTTCTTTTTTTCTCTTTTTTTTCCATTTTTAGTCCCATCCTGAGCTCACGACAAGCCAGAAATAGCTGATTTTAAAGAAACTTTGACGTCATGTTGTTGAAAATGGCAGCGTCTTATTACCGCAAGAGCCAAGACGGGAAAGATGCGCGCCGGGATTTTAAAAAAAATAGATAGGTTGCGGGGGGGGGGAAGAAAAAGAGAGAGAGAGAGATACAGAGACAGAGACAGAGATATATACAGAGACAGACAGACAGAGACAAGGGAATAAAGAATAATGAAAGAAAAAAAAAGTCCTGAAATATGTGTGGAAGACAAAGAGAGAGAGAAGGAGGGAGAGAGAGACAGACACACAGACAGACGGAGAGACAGAGACATACAGAGGGAAAGACAGAGTGGGAGAGAGAGAGGAGAGAGAGGGAAGAGAGAGAAAGAGACAGAGAGAGTGGGTCAGAGAAGGGGGGGGGAAGAAAGAGGGGAAAGAGACAGAGAGACAGAGAAAGAGAGAGAGAGGAAGAGGGGGACAAAGGCAGAAGACAGAGATAGTAAAGGAAAGAAAGGGAGAGAGAGAGAAGTGTGAGAGAGAGAGGGCTGAGAGGGAAAGAGAAAAAGAGGAGAAAAAAGAGAAAGAGAGAGAGACAGAGAGAGAGAGGAGGAGGAGGAAGAAGAAAAAGAAGAAGAAGGAGGAGGAGGAGAAGAAGAAGAAGAAGAAGAGAGAGAATATTGAAAAACAGAGAGATTGAAAGACAAATAGGCAGAGAGATTGAAAGAGACAGAGAGAGACAGAGAGAAGACAGAAAAAGAGAAGACAGAAAGAGCTCGAGAGAGCGAGAGAGAGAGAGAAATCTTGAGAGAGAGAAGAGAGAGAGAGACAAGCAGAGAGGCAGACAGACAGACAGACAGACAGAGAGACAGAAAGAGAGAGAGAAAGAAACACACAAAGAGACAGACAGATACAGAGACAGAGAGCTCGGAAAGACACACACCAACAACAACAAAAAAGTCCTGAAACTTGTCCAAGGGGAAAAAACCGTTGTCAACAAAGCTGACGTCAGCTCTTCGTGACCCAGTCTTGGGGGTCCCCGGGCTTGATAAAATTACTATAATATTATTACAGGCTGTTGACGACTGAGGCATTGACGACAATATCCCCTGGCGTGGACTCGTTGAACCGAAAGGCGAATTACGCGCGGTAAGCATGTTGTTGCCCGTGTTCTCAAATTGTTGTGTCCCTTGTACTATATATTTTTTTTTCATAAGCACTCTCTCTCTCTCTCTCTCTCTCTCTGTATTTGTCACTCTCTCTCTCTTTCTGTCTCTCTCGCTCTCTTTCTGTCTCTCTCTTGCTCTCTCTCTCTCTCTCTCTCTCTCTCTCTTTCTCTCTCTCTTTCTCTCTCTCTCTTTCTCTCTCTCTCTTTAATAATAATAATAATAATTACAATATTTATATAGCGCAAAATCTCGATAAAAATCAAATCTAAGCCCTGAACATACACTTACGCACGCGCGCACACACACGCACACACACGCACACACACACGCACACATGGCTATAAATGGGGGGAAAGAATAAAAGCAATGGAAAATTATAGAGAGCATATTATATACAAATATATATTACAATGTGATTCCCCTCCGAGTGGAGACAGGCTACAGAGGGGGGATGAGTGAGGTCAGGATTTTATGCAGAGGAGAAAAGGTGAGTTTTGAGAGCGGACTTGAAGGAGACAAAAGTATGTTGCTGACGGACAGAGAGAGGAAGTTTGTTCCAGGAAAGTGGACCAGAAACAGAGAAGGCTCGTGGACCATAGGTATTGAGTTTGGTGCGTGGAAAGCGAAAAGTCAGAGGATCGGAGGCAGAGCGGAGGGTACGTGAGGGAACATAGATCTCAAGTAGGCTCGACAGGTAATGGGGGGCTGCGTTATTGAGGCTTTTGTAGCACATGGTGTCTAGTTTGTACTGTATGCGCTTTGATACAGGGAGCCAGTGAAGTTGTGCCAGGAGAGGAGATATGTGGTCAGCTTTTTTCTTTTTGAGTACAAGGCGTGCAGCATTGTTTTGAATGCGCTGTAGGATGTGAATGGTGGAGGCAGGAAGACCAGACAGGAGTGAATTGCAATAGTCAATGCGAGACATTATGAAGGAGAGAACGAGTTTTGCAGTTGTTTCCACAGAGAGATACTTCCTGATCAAGCTTATACGATGGAGGTGATAGTAGCAAGATCTGGCAGTTTGAGAAACAAAGTTGTTCTCTCTCTCTTTCTCTCTCTCTCTCTCTGTCTGTCACTTTCGGTCTCTCTGTCTGTCTCTGTCAGTCTGTCTCTCTCTCTCTTTTCTCTCTGTCTCATCTCTGTCTGTCTGTCTCTCTCTGTCTCTCACCTCTCCCTCTCTCCCTCTCTCTCTCTCTCTCTCTCTCTCTCTTTGTATGGCTGGCTGGCTCTCTCTGTCTCTGTTGTGTCTCTCTATCACTGTCTCTGTCTCTCTGTCTGTCTCTGTCTCTGTCTGTCTGCCTCTCTCTCTCTCTCTTTCAGTCTCTCTCTCTATCTCTCTCACACTCACTCTCTCTCTCTCTTTCTCTCTCTCTCTCTTTCTGTCTCTCTCTCTGTCTGTCTCTCTGTCCCTCTCTCTTCAAATTTCTTTTCAATTGTCTGAGCTTGAGCTAAAACCCTATGCGTTGGCAGGTTTTTGAAAAGACAGAGACAGAGACAGAGAGGGAGAGAGAGCTCGGAAAGAAAACAAACAAAAAAAAGTCCTGAAACTTGTCCAAGGGAAAAAAACCGTTGTCAACAAAGGTGACGTCAGCTCTTCGTGA
>CM060307.1:105456379-105478879 GCA_030674185.1 Monoplex corrugatus | reverse complement strand
CATATAAAGTAAATAGATATATAATTAGAGGTCTGAATTACAACACAACTAACCACTCGGCATAAACTCGTCTCACATCACAGAAATGCCCCCCACCCACCCCCCTTTGCAGGAAGCTGGTGGACTGGGTGAGGGAGTCAAAGGGTTAAGTTTTTTGCTTTGGTAGCATGGTGACAATGCAGGATGCTGGTGGACGGGGTGCGGGAGTCAAAGGGTTAATCACAGCTCTTTCTTGATTCGGCACAACTTGAGACAGGTTGATGAGTTTAAATATCTAGGAACGGTCATCTCACCAGACGGCAGATGCACATCAGAAATATCCAGCAGAATCGGCCAAGCCAAAACGGCATTCAAGAAGATGAAAAACATTTTTATCAACAAATGCTTATCAGTTAACATCAGGAAGAGAGTTCTTGAATGTTACAAAGAACCGATAATGTTATACGGTTGTGAGGCGTGGACAGTCAACAAGCAAAGCCAGAACAAGATTGAGGTAGCCGAGATGTGGTTTCTAAGAAGAATAATGAGAGTTCCATGGACAGCAAAGAAAACAAACGAGACAGTCTTGATGGAGGCAGAGACAAGAAGATCATTCATAAGGAAGACTAGGAAAAGGCAGGCAACATTTATAGGCCATTTTTTTAAGGAAAGGGGAATTAGAGCACCTGGTCACAGAGGGAAAGCTGGAGGGAAAGACAGCATCAGGTAGGCTCAGGGAAAAAATATACTGGACAGACTTACAGAGTGGCTGAGGACAAAGAGGGTGGAAGAGGTGCTTGCGGCAACAAGTTATCGATACTTAAGGAGGGCCATGATTGCCAACGCCATGCGGCAGGGCACTTGATTATGATGATGATAACGATGATGATGATGATGATGATGATGATGGTGGTGGTGGTGATGGTGGTGGTGGGTGGTGATGCATGGCCGTTCTTAGTTTACTTAATGCAGCGATTTGTCATCGTTTCAAATTGAAGTCTGAACGTTTATGGAACGTGTTATTATTAGAAGCCCTTTATGTGTATCATGGCTGGGGTTTATATTTATTATTGGGGATCGATCTAATGTCCTGTTTCTACGATGTTTGCATAGAGAACAGGTTGTAATGTTTTTTGAGGATTGTGTGTGTGTGTGTTTCATTTAGCTCTGTGTTGTCCTTGTGGAAAACTTATTATTATTTTTCTGCTTGATTTGGGTTTTTCCTCCGTCAGCAGTTGTGCCTTTCCTCCTCCCTTCCCCTCCCAGCTCTATTTTTCCTCTCCTTCCCTCAATTTCTCTCTCTGTCTGTCTGTCTGTTTCTGTCTGTCTGTCTCTCTTTCTCTCAGTCCGTCTCTCTTTCTCTCTCTCTCTTTCTGTCTGTCTGTCTCTTTTTGTCTCTGTCTGTCTGTCTCTTTTTTGTCTCTGTCTGTCTGTCTGTCAGTCTGTCTGTCTGTCTGTCAGTCTCTCAGCCCCCCCCTCTCTTCTCTCTCTCTCTCTCTCTCTCTCCTTTCTCTTTCTCTCTGTGTGCGTGCGTGCGTGCGTGTTTATTTCTCTGTGTCTATCTCTGTGTGTCTGCGAGGTCTATGTCCATGTGTGTATGTGCGTGTGCGCGCACGTGTGTGTGTGTGTATGTACGTGAGCGTGTATGTGTGTGTGTGTGTGTGTCGTGTGTGGTGCGCGGCGCGTGCGTAGTGTGTGTATGTGTGTGTGGGCGTGGGGCGTGCGTGCGTGCGTGCGTGCGTGCGTGCTGCGTGGTGTGTGTGTGTGTTGTGTGTGTGTGTGTGTGTGTGTGTGTGTGTGTGTGTGTGTGTGGTGACAACAACGAGGCCAGCAAGATTTTCTCATCTGTTTCTGGCTAGATCTTTACCACATATTCATCAAGGATATGAACAGTCGAGGAGTCACGGACACATAAGTTTGAAGGTCGCCGCACCAAAAGCTTAATCTGCTAATCTGCACTCCGCCCCCGCCCCCCATCCCCTACCCCAATGTGTGTGGTGTGGGGGGGGGGGGCTGCCGGGGGTTCTTACAATATAAATAGTATCTCCACCTTCTGGAAATTCTGTGCCAGAAATTTCCTCTTTTCTGTCACTCTCTTTGTTTCATTCTTCCTCCTTTGCTTTCTGTCTTTCTTCTTTGCTTTCTGTCATTTCTTCCTATCATTTTCTATCTTGCTGCTGGTCCATTCACCTGTAAGTGTTCGATAAAGTCTTATGTACATTCTCTTAGGATTGATAACTGGGTACGTGTATTAAGTGCACTTTTGGCTGTGAATAAATGGGATATGCGGAAGCAATTTTAGGTAATATAGGCCCGTTTCATATATGTTTTAGTGTCCTTAGTTACGTTCAAACTTGTATTCAGGTTTGTCTTTTAAATCGCCTGTGCGATAAATTGGATGGAGTGGTCAGCGCCAGGGGCATGTCCTTAGATTATGTGCACGAAAGCATTGATACGTGTGTACTTAATTTTATTTTCCTTTTTTTATTTTTATTTCCTGTTGAAGTATTGTGTATGTTTTGAAACGGTTATAACCCTGTTACAGCTGTTTGCAGTCGGCTGGGCTTTAAACAATAATAACAATAATAATAATCTGCCCTTTTTTTTTTTAGGGAAGTGTGTAAACTGCGTGTTCTCCAAAATTTCAGACAATATTCATAATCCATTTTCACTGTTGTGACAATCTGCCCATCGATGCATGTCAAGTTTTAGTTCAACCAAAGTTTCTTGAAGGTCACACTGACCTTGAAAAGTACAAAATCGCAATTTTCTGCAATATTATTTTATTTCATTTACTTTTTTTAACGTCTGGAAGATCAGGAAAATCTCTACCCTTTCCCTATCAGGTGATAACCAAGAAAGTTTAAACCCAGGTCTATGGCTCTTTGCAGTCGGCCGCGCTTTAAACAGAAATAACAATACAATAACCTGCAACCCACTACGATGAGAATAGCCACCCTACTTCCATGATGGAAGGAGCCTGCAGGCTTTCCTTCTTCTTCTTCAGTGGTATTAACGTCCCAGCGTGATGACGATTAGGGACTGCCTTTCCCAGATGCCAAGAGGTCAAATAGTTAGATAGTGACGCAATCCATCCGTCGTTCACTGGCGACCTGCGACCTGCGACCCGCAGTGTTGGAGATGGTCACTGCACTCAGTTCCACGTTGGAGGCGCCTTTTTCCGAGTGACTGTATACCACGTTGAAAACATCGCTTTTTAAATTCTTATTCTATAGATTAACCCTTTGATTCCCGCACCCTATCCACCAACTGCAAAAACTTAACCCTTTGGCTCCTCACCTACCCACAACCAAAAACTAACCTTTGCTTTCTCACCTATCCACCAACTGCAAAAACTAAACCTTTGGCTTTTCACCCTATCCACCAACTGCAAAAACTTAACCCTTTGGCTTTTTACCCTATCCACCAACTGGCAAAAACTAACCCTTTGGCTTCCTCACCCTATCCACCAACTGCAAAACTTAACCCTTGGCTTCCTCACCCTATCCACCAGCTTCCTGCAGGAAGCTGGCGGATAGGGTCAGGGAGTCAAAGGGTTAAGTTAAGGAAGCTGGTGGATAGGGTGAGGGAGCTAAAGGGTTAAGTTTTAGCTTTGCCGGCGCGGCGTGGTTGAAAGTGCAGGATGCTGGTGGACAGGGTGCGGGAATCAAAGGTTTTAAGTCCAGCCGACTGTGCAGAGACCATATCAGGGCTGGGTATAACCATTTCAAAACCTACACAACACCTTGTTGAAAAAAACAAACACAAAACAAAACACCATTGGAAAAAGAAAATCAAGGATACATATAAATGCGCTCGTGCACATAATTTCAGGATATGTCAATGGCGTTAATAATTCCTCCCGACAATATTAATTTAGAGAGAGAGAGAGAGAAAGAGAGAGAGAGAGAGAGAGAGAGAGACAGACAGACAGAGAGAAAGAGAAGGAGAGACAGACAGACAGACAGACAGAGAGAAAAACAGAGACAGGGACAGAGAGAGAGAGAGAGAGAGAGGTAGAGAGAGAGAGAGAAAGAGACAGAGACAAAGACAAAGAGAGAGAAAGTGACAGAGAGAGAGAGAGAGAGAGAGAGAGAGAGAGAGAGAGAGACTTACCTGTTCGCTGGCCAATTTAATTAATTTCCATCATTCTGGTGGTGCCAGCTTAGTGTTTCACAGGTCCCTTCACCCCTCCCCTTCCCTCTTTCGGCATCAAGACCTTGCCAGCGCATAAGGTTTCGCCCAGGCTTAGAGAGTCTGCCAGATAACCACAGACAGATTTGGGTGGAGCGCATATGGAATTGTCCGAATGAGATGAATCGCTCTTAAACAAACATTACCCTGAAAAAAAAAAAGACAGAAACAACAACAAAAGAAGAAGAAGAAAGAAAGAAGAAAGACAGACAGAAAGAAAGAACAACAACAACAAAAGAAGAGAGAAAGAAAAAGAGAAAGAAAGAAAGAAGAAGAAGAAGAAGAAAGAAGAAAAAGAAAAAAGAAGAAGAAGAAAGAAAAGAGAGAAAGAAGAAGACAGACAGAAAGACAGACAGAAAGAAAGAAAAACAACAACAATAGAAGAAGAAGAAAGAAAAAGAGAGAAAGACAGACAGACAGACAGAAAGACAGACAGAAAGAAAGAAAAACAACAACAAAAGAAGAAGAAGAAAGAAAAAGACTGAAAGAAGAAGAAGACAGACAGACAGACAAAAGAAAGAAAGAAAGACAAAAAAAAGAAGAAAGAAAGAAAAAAGAAAGAAAGAAGAAACAACAACAAAAAGAAGAAGAAAGAAAGACGGAAGAAAAGAAGAAAGAAGGAAAGAAAAACAGCAACAGACAGAAAGAAAGAAGAAGAAGAGGAAAGAAAGAAAGACAGACAGACAAACAGAAAGAAAGAAAGAAAGAAAGAAGGAAGAAAGAAAGAAAACAAGATTGACTGCATGGAAGCGGTCGGGCTGGGTAGGCTATGACTAAGCTGATCTATTTTCCAAAATAAACTTATTGATTGATCCGGTCGGCGGGAGTATGATGCGATTGCATGCGTGTTTTGCGGTGATTGCAACATGTGGGGGGGTTGGGGTGGGGTGTTGGGTGAGAGCGACCGAGGGGGGGAGTGGGTGAATGGAAGGAGATGAGAATGGCCGGCGTGGGAAGGGAGCTACTGTCGTTCTCTGCGTGCACTGCACGTGCCGCTGCAACCTGCCCTAGGGAACCGGCCGTACCTTATCGTCAATAATTATATATCGCTGTTTTGTTGGGAGCAAGATAATTAAAGCATAATAGAGCAAAATTTGTCTTTGTTTGTTTGGTTTGGTTTGATTGGTTGGTTGGTTGTTTTGGTTTGGATTGGTTTGGTTGATTTAATATGGTTTTGGTTGGTTGGTTTTGTTTTTTGGTTGGTTGTTTGTTTGTTTGGTTTGGTTTGTTTGTTTGGTTTGTTTGTTTGTTTTGGTTTTGTTGTTTGTTTGTTGTTTGTTTGGTTTGTTTGTTTGGTTGTTTGTTTGTTTGGTTTGGTTTGGTTGTTTGTTTGATTTGGTTTGTTGTTTGGGTTTGTTTGGTTTGGTTGTTTGTTTTTTGGTTTGGTTTGGTTTGGTTTGTGTTGGTTTGTTTGGTTTGGTTTGGTTTGGTTTGGTTTGGTTTGGTTTGTTTGGTTTGGTTGGTTGTTGTTTTTGTTTGGTTTGTTGTTTGTTGGTTTGGTTTGGTTTGTTTGGTTTGGTTTGGTTTGGTTTGTTGTTTGTGCTTTGGTTTGGTTGTTTGTTTGGTTTGGTTGTTTGTTTGCTTCTTTCTTTCTTTCTTTTCTTTCTTCCTTTCTGTCACAACATTTTTTTTCTCCGTGAAGTGCCGGTTCCTACCTCCAAAGAACGCGCATCGCCAAGGTACAGCGCCATTGGTATTCGCACATGTTTACTGAGGAAAGAGGAGATTGCCAGATAATTATAGACAGATTTGGGTGGAGCGCATACAGACCTGCACGAGTGCAGGGAATCTGTCTTGAACAAACTCCAAAACCTCAAACCTCAGCTTGCTAAAATACTGGGCTTACTGTCGAGCGTTGTCCTGCTGCGAAATGTGGCCAGTTCTGATCAGACGAAAGGATTGTTATTGTTATTGTTGTTTAAAGCCCAGTCGACTGCGTAGAGCCATATCAGGGCTATAACCGTTTCAAAACGTACAAAACTTCAACAGGAAAAAGAGAGAAACAGAGAGAGAGAGAGAGAGAGAGAGAGAGAGAGAGAGAGAGAGAGGAGAGAGAGAGAGAGAGAGAGAGAGAGAAGAAGAAAATCAAGTACACATATCAATGCATTTGCGCACATAATTTAAGGACATACCCTGGGCGTTGACCACTCCGTTCAATTTATCGCACGGGCAATTTAAAAAAACAACAACTGAATACAAATTTAAGTGTACCTAAGGAAAACACTAAAACATTCATAAAAACAGGCCTAAATTACCCAGAATTGCTTCTGCATATCTCACCTCCCTAGGATGAAAACCCTGATCATCTTTGTCACTTAATGAATATCGGAATTGTTGAATTCTTGCAGGCGATAAGGACTGAGAGGTGCCAGGTTTTATTCGTAGTATGTTCGAAAAGGATCCATCGCAGTCGGTCAATTCCATATGCCCTCCATCCTAATTTGCCAGAAATTACCAAGGACAACTTTCTGAGCTTGCTCAAAAAGGAAAACAGCAACAACATCAACGACGACGACAACAACAACTATATTACTACTACTGTTGCTATTACTACTGCTACTACTAGCGCTACTACTATTACTACTGCTGTTATTACTACTACTATCACTACTACTGTTATTACACTACTGTTACTACTACTGCTACTATTACTATAATTACTACCACTTATTACCACTACTATTACTACTACCACTACAACTAGTTTATGCTGGCAGAGTCTTGAAATGGGAGTGAGGGGGTAGGGACCGATAAAATGCTGACACCACTACAATGGTTGGTGTTATAAGCTTGCTTAAGAGATAGATAGATAGATAGATAGATATAATAGACAGATAGATAGTAGATAGATAGATGAAGACAGACAAGATAGATAGATAGATAGATAGGATAGATACGATAGATAGATAGAAGACAGATAGATAGATAGATAGATAGATAGATAGATAGATAAGAGAATAGATAGCGATAGATAGATAGAGACAGAAAGATAGATTAGATAGAGACAGATAGATAGATAGATAGCTAGTAGATAGATAGAAGAGAGAGAGAGAGAGACAGAGAGAGCAGAGAGAGAGAGAGAGACAAGACAGAGAGAGACAGACAGAGACAGTGACACAGAGACAGAGAGAGACAGCGACAGAGAGACAGAGATAGAGAAGAAGGAAAAAGTTATGATGACGGCAACGATGACGACGATGATGACGATAATAATACCATATTTTCCAAGGATAGAAGCTATAGACTAAAAACCCATTTTTTCAAACTTGCTGTTGCATGCTTGCCTGGGTGTTTTCAAAGTTTCCATAAGCCAGCCACTGACATGACTTACATGATCTTTAACGTGCATAGCTATGTTCCGCCTGCGTAGTAAACACACAAAGCGGGGTGTTTGAACTGGCAGGTCTGCTGCACACATGCTGATGTGGGAGATAGGACATTTTTTTTTTCCCGATCTGCCAGCTCATGACTAATTTAATGAGCGTAGGGCGTTTGGTAGCATAGAGCGATAAGGGCTGAGTGGGAAGGTCGTAGAGTGTGTGGCGTAGTGGTTAAAACATTTTAAGACGTCAGAAACTTTGGTTCTAATCCCGATCGGACACGGAATTTTCTGTTCCCCCCCCCCTCCCTCCGTTCTACTAGTCTTTGAGTGTTGGTCTGGGTGCTAGTCTTTTGTGGATGAGAGTGAGAGTACAGCGTTTAGTTAGTGAAGATCCCATGGCAACAGAACTGAGTCATCCCGCCTCTGCAGAATGGGCTAAACATACATTCATCTGAGAAAATTCGGAATGTAAATAATAATAATGATAAAAAATATGCTAATAGCAGTAATAGATGATAATAATAATACGATGATGATGATAATGATAATGATATCAACAGTTCTAGGACATTTTATGAGGAAAGAGATATTAGAACACTTGCTCACAACAGGAAAGTTGGAGGGAAAGAGAACACCAGATAGACCAAGGGAGAAAATATATTGGACGGACTCGCAGAGTGGCTGAGAACAGTGAGTGGGAGATGTACTTGTAGCGACAAGGGAGAGATTCGTATGGAGGGCCATGATCTCCAACGCCATGCAGCTGGGCACATGATGATGATGAATATCAACAACAACAATCCCCATCATCAATGGAAACACCACTCAGTGCACAAAGCTAACAATAATAGTAACAACAACAATAACGATACTGATAAGAGTGAATATAATAAAAAGATATGATACTAATTATTATGAATGGACTGTCGTTGAAGAATAACTCTTACAGACCGCGCTAATCAATGTAAAAATAGACCACATCCGCCGTTGTCAATACACGGATGATAAATGAAAACTGAATTCTATTATCTTACGTATACGATTTTCCATTACGTAAAATACCGTTGTAAAAATAGCCTGTTTACATAAACAGCTAAGATATATTTCCGGAGAAAAAAAATCAGTTTATTTCTGGGAATTTAATTCACATCTCCAACCAATACGTACATGGGTCAATTTCCTCTTTTTTTTTCTGTCAGTTTCAGTTTCTCAAGATCATAGATGGCATCTCCGCGCTCGGAACAAATTCCATATGCACTGGTGCTATAGATATTTTGAGTTTGTTTGAAAAACTGGAACAGACAGGTTCTTAGTTTGTTTGTTTATATGTTTGAAAGACTGGACCAGACAGAAGAAAACTCGTAAATTAGCCTATGCTTCGTTTCAGTTTTGTCAAGATGGTATCCGCCTTCGGAAAGGTCCGTACGCGCTAATAGACCAAATGCCGCGCAATGGATAAAGATCAGCAGTAATCACAGCAAATAACATAAGCTTACGCGTGAAAGCCGACACTCTGGCCCTGAGGTTTTCAGGTTCCACAAGTTATTTATGGGTTCTGTGTACTATTTCAGTCCGGCCTTGTGAATTTTGAAACGGCGCTTTGCCAAAACGCTGATCTGGAAATCAGTGCGCGCACACCGCCACATAAACAGGCGATGCCTATGCCAGACACGGCTCGTTGCTCCCCGGGGAGGTCACGGTTCAGAGCATGTGCCCTGGTCACTCTTAACATCATCCAGCATTCCAGTCTGTCAACAATATTTCGCAAATGCAATGTTCCGCCTGGAACAGCACACACTCGGCGAATATCTGGGTTGCCGTGCGTTCGCAAAGGCTGGAAATCGATTGGCAGAGTGCTAAAGATAGCACGAGACTGTAACTGAATGAACTGCAGTTATGCACCGCGGGCGAGCTAAGGTGTAAAAACATTGGTGAGCGACAGCTACGATCGTTGTGATTCTCCGCTCTGGCATTGCTTCTTAATGTTTGGAATTAGAGTCGAAGCGCACAGGACCACGCTGAGTGTTGTTTGTTTGCCTTTCATGAAAGCCGTCGAAGTTGAAATCTATTTTTGGCTTTCGTCGGAGCCTCGGTTATAATTGGATGAAATAGATCACGTGACTGAGTAATGGCGAACCCTCTCGTGGTGTGGAAGGGATGTTGACCATTTTTCGGAGGAGCAGTTAGTGCTAATTCAGTGGAAGTTGTCCCAAGTTGCTACTCGACAAGGTAAAATACATACTGTTCTTCTCTGTGCTTTAATATGATGGCGTGTTAGTCTGTCGATCGTGCGGTGTGGACTTGGAAACGCGTGGAAGGTGCCCTCGCTTGCTTAGCAGAGCAGACAAACCCAGCCAGCTCTGTGAGTGGGGAAACTGCGATGCAAGAGAGAGAAGCAAGCAGAAACTTGGCTTCTATCAACAGAATTGTTTGCATCCAGTTGACTGCTCTAAACGTACAAAGCCATACTCATCTTTTGTGAATTTCACGTAGATGTTGTATCGATGCATGCCAGGAACTCTTTTTGTTGAAGGGACTCCATCCTGTGAAGGTTTCGTCTGCCGTAGGCTGTAAACAAACTTGAAACTTGCCGAAAGTGAAGGTAAGGTAAGGTACGCTTCTCAAGTCTCTCAGTTAGCATTTAGTCTTATGCGTACAGGTATTCCTGGATCATCGTTTCAGCAGAACGAAGCGGTGCCAGGTGTATTGATTTGAAACGTTCCGCAAAAGGAAAAACATTTTCATCATTCTCATCGCTGTTTCGGAGCATAGAACTTTCCTTCTGGAACAGATCTAGTAGATCTAGAGGACCAAAAGAATAAGATCGGTAGAACAGTCTAGGAGGGTTTCCGTGGAGGACCTTTTTTCTTTTCTCTATCCCGTAACAACCCCCCCCCCCCCTTTTTTTTTTCTTTTCTTTAATCTTTCCTTTCCTTTTTTTTTGTGTGTGTGTGTGTAAAACAGTGCTTGCGGCAAAACTTCTGCTTCGTTTAATCACGTTTTGTACAGACTAGATCATGTGTAATTCTGTCGACTAAAATATCAATGCTTGCTTGCTTGCTTGTTTGCTTGCTTGTTCTTACCATTTCAAGGCTGACAACCCTGCTTTCCCCTTCATAGGACTGAGAACATGTGGATTACTGGCACTTATTTATTTTTTTTTGTAAAGGCATTGGTCCGTTTTCTTGTTATGATCTCCATATTGTGTGTGTTTATAGCTTGTATGTGTCTATAATTCTTAGAAGTTACACATATATACAGGTATACCTCAGATTCGGAGTAGTATACATTGATTACCTAATGGGTTTTCTGTGAAGTAATGGATTGCATGTATTTAAGAACTGTTTAAGACTCTCTCTCTCTCCCTTCCTATCTCTGACTTTCTTTCACACACACACACACCACACACACAACACACACACACACACACACACACACACACACACAATACATGTATATACATACACACAGACACACACCACACACACACACACACCACACACACATGCACACACACACACCAATCCAAGAAAGAAAAACCACACACACACATAGAACACACAACACACTCACAACACACACACACACACACACACACACACACACACATGCACACACATACATACACACATGTTCATACACACACACACACACACACACACACACACACACACACACGCACACACATGATAAATCATTGATATGTTATGTCAACTTTATACAACTTAACTGTGTCTTACAGTCCTATGTTGGGCTCTTATGGCGAACAAGTATCTTCTGAACTAATTTACTTAGTAAGATATGCTTTTGTGCCAAAACCAGTATGCTCCACTCAGTACAGAATTAAAAAAATTCTGATAAGACACATAATGTCGCGTGCGTGGGTGCATTTTAATGGGTCTGATCCAACTTTGAAGTCAAAATCAAATGCAGATAACTGATAAGATGAAAAAAATTGTGTCAGTGATGATTTGTTTGTTATCTTAACCCTTTAACTCCTGTATCTGCTCCACCAAATGCAATAACTTAACCCTTTGGCTCCCTCACCCCATCCACCAGCTTCCTGCTGGAAGCTGGTGGATAGGGCGAGGGAGTCAGTTAATTTTTTGCTTTTCTAGCATGGCTGACAATGCAGGATGCTGATGAACAGGGTGCGGGAGTCAAAGGGTTAATGATTTAATGGCAGATCTGGAAGTGATAAACATACTAGCCTTGCTAAGAGCTCAAGATGCATGAACATGGTTTTGAAGTTGAGAAACTGTGAATGTAAGTGTGATAGTACTGATACTGATTGTCAGGTGGGTACAACATTAGACCTTAGTTTAAAGTCAAAAGTCTGGGGTTTGATCCTTCCTGGCTACTTCCCACCCACCTGGTGGGAAAAGAATGGAGATTTTTTCCAATCTCCCAGGTCAAAATATGAGCAGACTTGTCATGCCTAGAAATAAAACCCCTTTATGTGTACACGCACACAGAAAAGCAAACATTCGTGTTAATGATCCTGTAAATCTGTCAGTGTCCAATGACTTATGGAAACGTGAAGATATTCAGCATGCAAGGCCATCAGAGACGGGAGTATGCAGATTGTGCAACAACATACTCATGATACTACTGCCTGCACAGTGTGGGTAAACATTGTGCATATATATGCGCATCTGAGAAAATTGGAAGTAAAAAAACAAAAGACAAAACAAAACGAAAAAAAAAGAAATCAATCAAGCTAAGCAAACAACAAGCAAACAAAAAACAAACAAACAAATAAACAAACAAGCAAGCAAAACAAACAAATTCTTATAGCGGTTAAACAGATGGAAAAAGTTTCTGGGAAAGCTACAACTGGCCTTAAGGCCACCCATCTGTGAGGTTGAAATCTTACTCCAGTCAGGGTTAGGGAAGGCAAAGCAACAATAGAGGAGTGAGGTCTGTGCTCAAATGGCTCGTGACAGTAGTAATGCCTCTACCACCATATTTCCTAGTTGGGGTCAGGGTTCGGATTATGTGACTATCTTTATCTTTGTCCTAAATTTTGAAATCTTTTTTTTAAAAGAACCCACTGATCACAAGCACACTCAGCATTTGACACACACACACACACACACACACACACACACACACACACACACACACACACCACACACACACACACACACACACACACAACACACCACAATCAAACGAAAGAAAAACCACACACACACACACACACACACAAACACAACACACTCAACACACACACACACACACACACACACACACACACACACACACACACACACACACACACACACACACACACACACCAATCAAAAAAAAACACACACACACAGACACATAGGCATAAACATTACTCTCAAGTACAGCACAAACATCCCAACAACATTTGAAAGACGAGACGAACCCAACAACATCCGAGCTTGTATGGCAAACAATTATCTGCTCTTGGTAGACTGGTTTGTTTGATTTTTATATGGGTACAACATTAGTGGTATCGTTGCATTACTGCAAGAAAAGCTGGCAGATAGGATGAGGGAGACAAAGGGTTATATTTATTTATTCAGAGAGAGTTATTAATTTTTGTTTATAAATATAGCCTGATCTTATCACTTCTGCAGCACACTTTCTTGAACTTACACTTCAGAAGTTAAATGGGGTGGTGGTGTAATAAATCATCATGTTGATGAAGTTCACAGTATGTGTATATAAATATATATACATAACATCAACAATCTAACTTCTAAACTTAGCAAGAATAAGCACAAGACAAAATATACCTCAAAATCAAGATTGACATTTCTCTGCCCTTTTCAATGTGCGTTTCTTTTCGTAAAGTCCTCAAATAACGGCAGAAAATTTTTTCGTGACTCATGTGTAACCTTTTCTGCACCCTCATCATTATGTGGCTGTTAGAGTGTATTGTGAAATCGCCCGTGTCAGCGGGAAGGAGCGAAGGTAATCAATAAAACCAAATAAGGTCTGCCAAGATGGATTCCGCAGACAACAAGGTCCGTTTGTTCTTATTCTTGGATAGCAAGGCTCTTAGGAATCGTGACGGTGGCGAACTTAAGTTCTGGCGTTTTCGATAGCGTGGCTGATTGTAAGTGTTCGGTCTGTGGGTGCATGTGTACATGTGTAATTAGTGTGCATGTGCAAACGTAGGTGTGCATTGCTGCATGCCTACATGCATTGCAAAGACACATTCAGGGTTATGTATAGGTACAGAGAATAGCATGCACAATGCATGCGCATGTACATGTGTATGCATGCATGTGCACAGACTCTCTCTCTCTCTCTCTCTCATTCACACACACACGTATACACACACACACACACACACACACACACACACACACACACACACACACACACACACACACACACCACACACACTCACACAAACAACCCACATATATACACACATACTTAGTGGCAAACTTATGTACCACACACAGACACACATAGTGACATGCGTGCATGTTGATACATACATTGCTCTCAAATGCACATATGTATTTTATATACACTTGCACATGCATACATGTATGCAGTGCACACAGACAGACAGACAGACAGAAAGATAAACAGACAGACAGACAGACACACACACACACACACACACACACACACACACACACACACACACACACACACACCACACACACACACACAACATATATATATATAATCATCATCATCAGGTGCCCTGCCGCATGGCGTTGGCGACCATGGACTTCCAACCATCTCTATCTCTCGTTTGCCCCAGCATCTTCCCCACCCTCTTTATCCCCAGCCACTCTGCAAGTCCGTCCAGCATTCTCTCCCTGGGTGTACCTGGTGCTCTCTTTCCCTCCAGCTTTCGCATTGTGACCAGGTGCTCCAAATCCCCCTTCCTCATAAAATGGCCTATAAATGTTGCCTGTCGTTTCCTAATCTTCCTTATGACTATGAGTGATCTACTTGTGTCTGCCTCCATCAAGACTGTCTCGTTTTGTTTTCTTTGCTGTCCATGGAACTCTCAACATTCTTCTAGAAACCACATCTCGGCTGCCTCGATCCTGCTCTGGCTTTGCTTGCTGACTGTCCACGCCTCGCATCCGTACAACAGTATTGGTTCTATATAACATTCAAGGACTCTCTTTCTGATGTTAATTGATAGGCATTTGTTGGTAAGAATGCTTGTCATCTTCTTGAATGCTGTTTTGGCTTGGCCGATTCTGCCAGCTATTTCCGATGTGCTTCTGCCGTCTGATGAAATTGATTATATATATAATCAATCAGTCGATTAACAGACGAGTCGGTTGGTTGGTAAAACGATTGATCATTTAGTCGATTAATAAGTCTGTTGACCAACCAGACCAAAAACTAATCATGCAAATCAACCAATCAACAATCATCAACAAACATCAGTTCACCACTAATAAAATTCATCAGTTATTCAACTGACCAGTCAATCAACCAGACAGTGAATTAATTCACTCATTTAATAATAAGTCATCCAAACCACCAAACAATAGTCACTAAGTCAGTCATCCGAACAAGAGACAGACTGACACAAACAGACTGGAGAGACAAGAGGGAGGTTGGAGTTTGAAGATTGTTCAAGAGGGATTCATCGCACTTGGACAATTCCATACACGCTCTGTTCAAATCTGTCAGCGATTACATGGCAGACACCCTGAGCCTGCACAAAACCCTATGCGCTGGCAAGGTCTTGAACTGAGGCGCGGAAGGTTGGAGGGTGGGGGGTGGAGAAGAGGGGGGGGGGGGGATGGCCCTTTGAAACACTAAGCTGACACCACCAGAATGATGGAAACATTAACCCTTGGACTCCTGCACCCTGTCCACCAACTGCAAGCTGGTGGATAAGGTGAGGGAATCAAAGGGTGAATTTTTTTTTGCAGGAGTCAAAGGGTTAAGATGGGTAGCAAACAGGTCAGTTTTTAATGTTGCAAGCTAGGACCGAACTCAGGATATCTGATCCTGACAACATGGCTGTATCTAAAAAACCAACCAGCCTGACCGATAAAAGGGACAGACTGACCACTGACCGACCGAATTAATTAATCATTTAACTGTCAGTGACCCAAACCAAGTACTAGTAAGTAATTAGTCAGTCAGTCCTTCCCTGGTGACCTCGGTTTTGGTGGGTTTGGTGATGTGTTGGAGAGCTACTACTAGAATGAGCAGTGTGGGGTTAGTGACACAGTAGGTATGCAAAAGATGAGGCAGCAAAGAAAAGAAAACAAGAGAAAAACAAAACAAGACAAGACAAAACAAAACAAAACAAAGCAAAACAGAACAGAACAAACCCCTCCCCCCACCCACCCAAATCAGCTCCCCCTCCCAAAACACACACATGCGCACACACACTCGCATAAACACACACACACCACACACACTCTCTCTCTCTGTCTTTCTCACACACACACACACACACACACACACACACACACACACACACACACACACACACACACACACACACACACACACACACACACACAAACGACAGTTACTCAATATATCATATCATAATCATGGACATCTGTTACTAGTGTTAGTCCACTTAACCAACACAATCAAGCATACAATCAATCAACAAGTTTACAGAACAGACGATCATATTAGTCATGTCATTATTTCAGATCTTAGGAATCAGATGCATGAATATCACCAGATTTAGAACAAGCAGATGTTAATATTCAAAAGGTTTTTATATAATTTCATAGTTGGATTGCATAGACAACAAGAATGAGAACTCATCGGACGTGTGTTCTTTCTGACGTTTGAAACAGTGAATGTGTTTTTGAGCTTTTATACTGTTTGAATCTCAAATTGCCAGCTGCTCCATGATAATCCTGTTACATGGATTTTGACAGCAATGCAGAAACAAGCCAACAAATGAGTCATTGAAACTGACAGATAGTGAGATACAATCAACCAGATTGGCCCTATAGTATAAGTATAAAGCATTGTTTTTTGAAAGTGCTTAGGAATGTGATGCGTGTTTGTAGCCAGATTTAGAATCTGACATTTGATATGATTAAAGAACACATGATATTGTGTCAAGCCTACTTGAGATCTATGTTCCCTCACGTACCCTCCGCTCTGCCTCCGATCCTCTGACTTTTCGCTTTCCACGCACTAAGCTCAATACCTATGGTCCACGAGCCTTCTCTGTTTCTGGTCCACTCTCCTGGAACAAACTTCCTCTCTCAGTCCGTCAGCAACCTACTTTTGCCTCCTTCAAGTCCGCTCTCAAAACTCACCTTTTCTCCTCTGCATAAAATCCTAACCTCACTCAACCCCCCTCTGCAGCCTGCCTTTGTTTTAATATATAATTGTATATGATGTGCTCTCTGTGGTTTTCCATTGGTTTTATTCTTGCTTTTATTGCTTTTATTCTTTTCTCCCCATTTGTGGCCATGCATGTGTGTGGTGTGTGTGTGTGTGTGTGTGTGTGTGTGTGTGTGTGTGTGTGTGTGTGTGTGTGTGTGTGTGTGTGTGTGTGTGTGCGTGTGTGTGTGTGTGTGCGTGTGTGTGCGTGCGTGCGTGTGTGCGTGTGCATCTTTTCGGCGCTTGGATTTGATTTTGTCGAGATTTGCGCTATGTAAATATTGTAATTATTATGTATGCATGTGCGTACGTTATGTATGTATGTATGTATGTATGTATACGCTTAGATTTATGTATGTATGCATGTATACGCTCAGCTTAGATTTATGTATGTAAGTATGTAGGCATGTATGTATGCATGTATACGCTCATACGTATGTAGGTATGTATGCATGTATACGCTCAGCGCTTAGATTTGATTTTATCAAGATTTTGCGCTATATAAATAAAATATATTATTATTATTACAGTTTTATTGCCAGGGTGTATATATAATGATATATACATATGAAACAAAAGATTGATAAATCACCGGAAATGTTGCTTCCTTTGACATTTAGAACAATGAATGTATGTATACATACATGATATAACCTTTCTGCGTTTGAATCGCAAATTGCCAGATGTTCCCTGGTGTTCCAATCATTTTGACAGTAATGTAGAAAGTATTGCTCTGTTTGTATTTGACTCGGTCAGCATCAATAAGAAGAAGAAGAACTACTGTGTGTGTATTGTGTACTAAATTTTCTGTTTTTTTTTTTTTCCTGTAGTATTGTGTAGACTATCTGTGTTTTTTGTGGTTGTGTGTATTGTGTACTAAATTTTCTGGTTTTTTTTTTTTCCTGTTGAAGTACTGTGTGTGTATTGTGTACTAAATTTTCTGTTGTTTTTTTTTCCTGTTGAAGTACTGTGTGTGTATTGTGTACTAAATTTTCTTTTTTTTTTTTTTTCCTGTTGAAGTACTGTGTATGTATTGAAACAGTTATAGCTCTGATATGGCTCTATGCAGTCGGCTGGGCTTTAAGCAACAATTTGAATAAGTTGTTCTTTATAGGCTGAGCACTGTTCTGTTATTAGGAGTTTGTGACTTGTTCACAAGAGGGATACATGGCACTTGAACTTTCCATATATATATATGTATCATGTATGTGCTGCACCCAAATCTGCCGGAAATTATCTGGCAAATTCCTTGATCGTGCACCAAACCCATGCTATGTTCTGGCAAAGATCTCCAAGGGGGAAGAAAACAGGGCCTATGAAATGACCTGGTGCCACTCATTTTGGCTGTCACCCCCCTTCCCCTCCTTCTTCCCTGCCCCCCCTCCCACACACACACACACACACATACATGCACGCATGCATGCACTCACTCACGCGCGCACACACACACACACGCACGCACACACACAGCACACACACACAATGCGTGCACACGACACGCACACACACCACACACACACACACACACACACACACAACACACGCTCCTCTCTCTCTCTCTTTCTCTCTTTCTGTCTCTGTCTCTGTCTCTCTCTCTGTCTGTCTCTTGCTCTGTCTGTCTCTGTCTCTGTCTGTCTCTCTGTCTCTGTCTCTCTGTCTCCTGTCTGTCTCTCTGTCTGTCTCTGTCTCTCTGTCTGTCTGTCTCTCTGTCTGTCTGTCTCTGTCTCTGTCGTCTCTCTGTCTCTGTCTCTGTCTCTCTCTCTCTCTTTCTCCCAAACTTCAAAAATGAATGCACCATATCACTGATCAGCAGGGCACGAAGAGATCATACATAATCGAAGAACAATTTTGATATGTTTGAATGATTCATGGCCATGGAGATGATGTCAGTGATGAATGGAGTTGATGTCAGTGATGAATGGAGTTATGTTATGGATTAAGACTGTGTGACACTGTCACTGATTGTTTTTTATGTTTCCTTTCATGATCTATTCTGGCATCAACCAGGCCTGAGATAAAACAACACCTGCAGTGTTACTGTGGAAAATTTGAGCAATACTGTCATAGAGCGAATAGAACAAGCTGGAATGTAGACTGATTGACACTGAGCTGACTCCATCACCGTAACCACCAGCTTCCTGCCTATTCAGACCTGTTGGTAAAGCAAAAACTTAACCCTTTCAGTCCTTCACCATGTCCACCGGCTTTACGAAAGAAGCTGGTGGACAGTGTGAGGGACTGAAACTAGTGAAAGTGTTAAGTTTTTAACCCTTTGACACTTGCACCCTATTCACCAACTGCAAAAACTTAACCCTTTGACTCCCTAACCCTATCCATCAGCTTCCTGCATGAAGCTGGCAGATAGGGTGAGGAAATGAAAAGGTTCAGATTTTGCTTTGACTGCATGGTTGGCAGTGCAGGATGCTGGTAGACAGGATGCAGGAGTCAAAGGGTTAAAGCTGGTAGATGGAATGAGGTGGTCAAGGAAGCTGATGGATAAGTTGAGGGAGTTAGAGGGTTAAATTCGCTTATTAGCATGGTTGACATGCAGGATGTGGTGAACAGGGTGTGGGAGTCGAAGGGTTTAAGTACTGTTGCATGATCAACAAAGGGTTTAAGTCCTGTTGCACTAACAAAAGGTTAAGTCCTGTTGCCCTAACCACTTTGCCAGTTTTGCAGATCCATCCATGGTACTTAGTAGGTAAATTATTGGCTGGTATATTTGGGTTGGCGGGGAGGGAGGGGTTAAACTGAAGCCAATAATTGGGATCAGGGGATGGGGGGAAAAGCCTGACAGTGCTGAACTGTGGCCAAACAGTGCAAGCTGCTATTGACTGATGAATGTCAATCTTTTGGCTTCCATTCAGAGCTGACTGTTCTCCCTCCCTCTCTCTGTCTCCTCTTCTCTGTGCATGTGTGATGTGATGTGATGTGATGTGGTGTGTGTGTGTGTGTGTGTGTGTGTGTGTGTGTGGTGAGAGAGAGAGGAGAGAGAAGAGAGATGTGTGTGTGTGTGTGGAGAGAGTGTGTGTGTGTGTGTGTGGTGTGTGTGTGTGAGTGTGTGTGTGTGAATGTATGTGGGAGGGAGAGACTAAGAAAGAAAGAGAGAAAAAAAAGAGAGGGAAAGAGAGAGAAAGTGTGTGTGTATTCTGTGTGTGTGTGTGATGAGAGAGAGAGAGAGAGAGGCTTAAATGTGTGTATGTATGTGTGTGTGTGATCAGAGAGAGAGAAAGTCTTAAATGTATGTGTAATTTATATGTGTATACAAGTATGTGTGTGTGGTGTGGAGAGAGAGAGAAGAGAGGGGGGGGAGAGGGAGGGATGGGGTAGAGAGTTAAATGTATGTTGTGTGTATGTGTATGTATGTATGTGAGAGAGAGAAGGAGAGAGAGAGAGAGATGGGGAGAGAGAGAGAGAGGGTGAGTGAGTGAGTGAGTGAGTGTGTGTGTGTGTGTGTGTGTGTGTGTGTGTGTGTGTGTGTGTGTTGTGTGTGTGTGTGTGTGTGTGTGTGTTCTAATAAGAATGTGCGTAATTTGGAGTTTGTTCAAGAAGGATCACATCTGGCAGATTCCTCTAACCTGCAGGGCAAGAGAGGAGGGTGGGCAGGGGGGGGGGGGGGGGGGAGGAGGAAGAACAGGGACCCATAAAATACAAAGTTTACAACTGACACTAGGAGAATGATCGAGAATAATTGGAGCATGAAGATAGGCTGCAAACAGACAAGTTTTAACCCTTTGACTCCTCTCCTGCACTCTGTCCACCAACTGCAAAAACTTAACCCTTTGACTCCCTCACCTATCTACCAGCTTCCTGCACGCATCACTCATCATGGAACTTGAGAGATACAGACAACTGCAGTGTTGGCCAGGAAATACAACAACATCCTCTGTGACTTATTCTTAAAGTAGATGAGATTCGAACATGTGGTCCCAATCTTTCTAACTAGCCCATAACACTGAATGTTGGATGGAGGAATTAGTCGGGGTCTAAGCAATCTGGTGACTTTTTCTTTTGTTGAACTGACAAGGATTCGACCTCACAACCTACACAGTTAGTCATCAGTAGTACTAATCTCTTGACCACATTCACTGGTTTAGGTAGACATTTTAGTAGAATGATGGACTTGGCAATTTCTGTTGAACAGATGAGGGTTCGAACCTACAGCTTCTCAGTCAGTTGCCCGTTCTGCTAGTCACTTTACCAGATTATCTGGTTTAGATAGGAAATGTTACTAGAATGATTAACCATGTGTATAACAGTGTACAATGAATACTAGTTACTGGAATACTGTTGCTGGCTAATAGATGCATAATGGGAATTTAACAGTCATTTTCTTTGTTTCTCTCTTGCTCTTTTGCTTTCTGTCATTTCTTCCTATTATTTCGTTTGCTTTCTGTCATTTCTTCCTATCATTTCCTGCCTAGGTGGTCCATTCACCTGTATACGTTTGATAAAGCCTTACATATATTTATTTTCTCTTTGGATTGATAATTGGCTACATGTATTATGTGAATTTTTGGCGCCAAAGGAAATGTGTTGTGCAGATGCAATTTTAGGTAATTTAGGCCCATTTTCATGTTATAGTGTTATTTATGTTCTTATTTGTTTACGTTTGTGTTCAGGTTTTTTTCTTCTTCAAACCTCTTTGTGATAACATCGGATGAAGTGGTCAATGCCAGGGGCATCTCCTTAGATTATGTGCATGAATGTATTGATATGTGTACCTAATTTTCTTTTCCAGGTGCTTTTTTTCGCCCTCCATTGAGATATAGTGTACTTTTTGAAGGTTATAGGCCTGATGTGGCTGTGCGCGGCTGGGCTTTAAGCAACAATAACTGCAGTGAATACTGATATCAATTGATAGAAATATAATGTGATGTTAACAATGAATACTAATCTTAGTTTACAGAAATGTAGCGTGACATTTACAGCCTGCATGAATACTAACGCTAGTTATCGTTTGTTTAGAGTTTGCTGTAGAGGGATTCATCGTGCTCTGGTAATTCCATATGTGCTCAGCCTGAACCTATAGGTATCTAGCAGACTCCTTCAGCCTTTATTAGTTATACCGCACAGGTGCAAAATCGTTTGCACAGGCACTGCCTTGAACTAGGGGAAAAAGGGGGTGGGGGAGAAGGAACCCATGAAATGCTAAGCTGACTCCACCAGAATGATTGAAGTTTTGAAGTATAAAAGATGGACAGGTAACAGGCCGGTTTTTGAGGTTGCAGGCTGGGATTGAACTCAAGCAAGCCATCAGATTTCAGATTCATGGCTCTGTCAAAAGAACCAACAGGCCCTGGTTAACATATACATAATGTGACATAACAACATGCAATGAGTATTAATGTTAGTTAACACAAGCAGGATATGAAATTAATGTGCAATACATACTAACACTACCTAACAGAAACGTAATGTTATACTAATAATGCGCAGTGAATATTAACACACCTAACAGAAACATAACATGACATTAACAACCTGCAATGAATACAAACACTCCTTAACGAAAACCTAATGTGTCATTATCAACATGCAGTGAATATTGTACACTCCTTAACAAAAACATAACTTGGCGTTAACAGCATGCAATGAATATTAGCACTCCTTAACAAAACATAACATGACATTAACAATATGCAATAAATACTAACACACTTAACAAAACA
>CM060307.1:105446379-105451379 GCA_030674185.1 Monoplex corrugatus | reverse complement strand
TTTTTGCTTTGCTATCACTGATGATGATGCAGGATGCTGGTGGATAGGGTGAGGGAGTCAAAGGGTTAAGTTTTTGCTTTGCTATCACTGATGATGATGCAGGATACTAGTGGATAGGGTGAGGGAGTCAAAGGGTTAAGTTTTTGCTTTGCTATCACTGATGATGATGCAGGTAACTGGTGGATAGGGTGAGGGAGTCAAAGGGTTAAGTTTTTGCTTTGCTATCACTGATGATGATGCAGGATGCTGGTGGGTAGGGTGAGGGAGTCAAAGGGTTAAGTTTTTGCTTTGCTATCACTGATGATGATGCAGGATGCTAGTGGATAGGGTGAGGGAGTCAAAGGGTTAAGTTTTTGCTTTGCTATCACTGATGACGATGCAGGATGCGGATATACATGTATAGGGTGAGGGACTCGAAGGGTTATAGTGTTTCATTTTATTGATGATTTATCTTTTATGATATTTAATTTCAAAGCGCATGACACATTGTGATGGATGGCTTGGGTGATGTTTTTAAATTTACGTATGTTAGATCTTTAATTAATATCGGTATGGTTTTGTTTAATCGCATTTTAGACTTGCAAGGTTAATAATGGTGAGCATGGTTTTTAACTGTTATCTTTTATCATAACCTGGTTCTTGTTTTTGACATGGTGTTAGCCCTCATATGGCTCGAGCAGTTGGCTGGGCTACAAGCAATATAAACTTGAACTTGACGTTCATTTTGCATAATTCTTTTTTTGTTATATCTGTATTTTTCTTGCCTTTTTTCCGTTTAATTTTTGACACAGAAGAAGAAAGACTAAACATAATGAATTGTCTGTTGAAATCAAAAGCATTGTTATCAGGTAATATAGCTAGAAAGTAGAAATAAATAGATACTGAAATACATGAATAAATGTAATGAATGAATAGAGAGATAAAAAGATAGATGAATAATTAATTAAATTTATGAAAATATCAAGCCCTTCATTGTTTCCTTCTCCCTCTTTCTTCTTGTTTGTATGTCTGTCTGTTTTTGTACTCTCTTTTTCGTTTGTGCGTGAGGTGTGTGTGTGTGTGTGTGTGTGTGTGTGTGTGGTGTGTGTGTGTGTGTGTGTGTGTGTGTGTGTGTGTGTGTGTGTGTGTGTGTGTGTGCGTGTGTGTGTGTGTGTGTGTTTCCTTCTGTCTTTCTGTTTTTGTTCTCTCCTTTTCGTGTGTGTGTGTGTGTGTGTGTGTGTGTGTGTGTGTGTGTGTGTGTGTGTGTGTGTGTGTGTGTGTTTTGTGCATGTGTGTGTGTATTTGTATGTGTGTGTGTGCGTGTGTGCGTGCGTGCGTGTGTGCGTGCATGCGTGCGTGCATGTGTGTGTGTTGTGTGTTTCCTTCTGTCTTTCTGTTTTTGTCCTCTCCTTTTCATGTGTGTGTGTGTGTGTGTGTGTGTGTGTGTGTGTGTGTGTGTGTGTGTGTGTGTGTGTGTGTGTGTGTGTGTGTGTGTGTGTGTGTGCGCGCGCGCATGCATAAGCGCACATGTACGTGTGTGTTTTAGTGTGACAAAAAAACAAAAGAACAAAAAACAGTAGGGGCTGTAAGAGTGTGTGTGACATGTACAATGGTTCAGAGATGCTGCGCCAGATGTATACTTAATGTTTGTACAAGTGTTCAGTGGATTTAATGTTATATGATCTTAAATGTACAGGAGAGATTTTGAATGCACTTTGCCTTGAAACTGAAAGGGATCATGTACTTGGTTTTTAACTTGTGGCTTTTTGAGTTAGACTTGGGTTGGGAGTCGTTTTGAATCTGGTATAGGCTCTGATATGGGCTGAATGGTCGGCTGGGCTACTAGCAACACGATTTGATTTGATTTGATTTTGTTTCATGTGTGTGTGCGCTTGTGTGTGTGCATGTGTGTGTGTGTGTGTGTGTGTGTGTGTTGTGTGTGTGTGTGTGTGTGTGTGTGTGTGTGGTGTGTGTGTGATTGAGAGAGAGAGAGAGAGAGAGAGAGAGAGATGTATGTGTGTACATACTACATATGTGGTTTTGTGTATGAGTGTGTGCGTTTCTAATGCGTGCATGCAAAAAAATGCAAATGCACTATTGATATTTAAATACTTATCCTCACATCTGCTCTCTCCTCTGCCCTCCATCTCTCTCTCTTGTCTGAGCTCTTTTTGTCTCTCTGTCTCTGTTTCTCTGTCTCTGTCTCTGTCTGTCTCTCTCTCTTTCTCTCTCTCTCAGGAAGGCTGTCACTGGCGACATTGCTATGTTCATTTATTATGCTCTATGCGTTAGAGCAGAATATCTCTCTTGAACTCAATAAACTTAGTGTCTTAGATAGTGATGTTGGCAAAAGTTTGTTTTGCTGTTTTGGTTCTCACTTCTTGTGTCCTCTGTTTGTGTGTGCTACAAGTGATTTATGTGTGCAGGTAGCATGTGACACTGCTCGTATTCAGGTCAATGGTCTTGTTTTGAAGTTTCTGAGTTTCTGTCTTGTCACATATTCTATCTCTCTCTCTCTGTCTGTCTCTCTCTTTGTCTCTGTCTCTCTCTTTTTCTGCCTGCTTGTCTGTCTGTCTGTATTTCTCTTTTTATCCTTCTCTCTCTCTGCCTGTCTCTGTCTCTCTCTTTCTGTCTCTCTCTCCCCTTCTCTCTACCCTCTTTCCTTCATTTGCTATCTCGCTCTCTCTCTCCCTCTCTCTCACTCATTCACCCCCTTGCTGTCTCTCTCTCCCCCACTCTCTCACTTATTCACCCCCTTGCTGTCTCTCTCTCCCCCCACTCTCTCACTCATTCACCCCCGTGCTGTCTCTCTCCCCTTCTCCCCCTCATTCACTCTCTCTTTCTCTCCATCATTTTCTCTCATTCGCTCTCTCTCTTTCTTTCTCTCCCTCACTCTCTCTCTCTGTGTCTCATTTGCTCTTATCTCTCTTTCTCTCCCTTGCTGACTCTCTCATATGCTCTCTCTTTCTCTCCCTTGCTCTCTCTCTCTCTCTCTCCCCCTCGCTGTCTCTCTTTCTCTCCCTCGCTGTCTCTCTCTTTCTCTCCCTTGCTCTCTTTCTCTCCCTCGCTGTCTCTCTCTCATTCACTCTCTCTATCTCCTTCGCTGTCTCTCTCTCCCTCGCTGTCTCTCATTTGCTCTCTCTCCTTTGCTCTCTCTCATTCGCTCGCTCTCTCTCCCTCGCTGTCTCTCTCTCATTCACTCTCTCTCTCTTTCTCTCCCTCGCTCTCTCTCATTCACTCTCTTTCTATCCCTTGCTCTCTCTGTCTTATTCGCTCTCTCTCTCTCTCCCCTTCATTCTCTCTCATTCGCTCTCTGTCTTTTTCTCTCCATCTCTCTCTCACATTCGCTCTCTCTGTCTCTCTCTCTGTCCTCTCTGTCAGTCTCTTTGCCTCTCTGTGTCTGTCTCTGTCTCTCTGTCTCTGTCTCTCTGTCTCTACTCTGTAGGTAGACGAAGGATGGATGTATTTATAGCAGAGTGTTATCTCTCTGTATCATGTGAGATAGTTCAGAGAGTTGGGGATAGGCCAGAGGGATGCATGGAGTGAATTGATTGGGGGATGGAGGGGAGGGGAAGGGGAGGGGGATGAGGGTAGGGGGCAGTGGCTGGGGGGGGGGATAGAAAGATAGGCAGGCAGCATGGAGGAAAGAAATCACCCCGGTCTCTCTGAATACCCCGTTTCATTGACATGTTTAGGATCCGCCCCGCATTCCTCTTGCTTGCTTCCAAATGAAAAAAACCCTCCAACCTGTCTTGTAGTTGTACCTTTGATGTTTGTTTGCCTTGGAAGTGGATAAACAAAACGAACGGATGAAAAAAAAAAAGACAAGAAGAGGAGAATGAGAGGAAAAGGGAGATGAAAAAGAGAGAGAGAGGGGGGGAGATAGAGAGTGGAGGAGAGAGAGGGAGAGAGAGAGAGAGGGAGAGAAGAGGGGGAGAGAGAAAGCGAATGAGAGAGAGAGAAGGGGAAGAGAGAGAGGCGAGAGAGCAAATGAAAGAGGTGGTAGAGAGAGGGAGAGGGGAGAGAGAGAGAGAGAGAGAGAGAGGAGAGAGAGAGGAATAAAAAAAACACAGACAGAAACAGAGACAGAGAGAAACGGGGGGGGGGGGGGGGGGGGGGGGGAGGAGAGAGAGAGAGAGAGAGACCGACAGACAGACAGACAGACAGAAACAGAGTGAGCGAGTGAGAGAGAGAGAGCAAGAGAGAGACTAGAGAGAGAGAGAGAGAGTTGAGAGAGAGAGAGAAAGGGGGGAGGGAGAGAGAGAGAGACACACACACACACACACAGACAAACAGACACACACACACAGGGGTTTGGAATCTGTTCAAGAGAGATTCATCGCACTTTGACAATTGCTTACATTCTCCACCCAAATCTGCCAGCAATTACCTGGCAGCCTCCTTGAAAAGCCTACATGCTGGCAAGGGCTTGAATTGGGGAGAGGGGGGGGGGGGCAGGAGGGAAGGAAGGATCTATGAAAAACGAAAGTGACACCACCAGAGTGAAGGAAACATTAAGATGGGCATCGAACAATTCAGGTTTTAATGTTAGCTCTGGGAAATGTTAGCTCTGGGATTGAATTTGAGATATCAGGATTGAACTTGAGATATTATCAGATCTTGAGTCGACAGCTCTATCAGAAGAACCAGACAACCTGCACATAAAAAGGGAGATGTTAGTGTTATGTCTGTTTAAAAGTAGGACCTCAGGACCTGGCCAGCTCGTGGGTTTATGGTGTAGGCTTAAGGCTTGTGTGGTGATCGTTCCGGATCTTCTCCATCACATGGCATCTTTGACGTTAGTGCATATGGAATTCATTCTGAGTGCGGAGACCGTTGCCTTGAGAAATAGAAATTGAAATTGAAGTCTGTTTATAGCCCGGCTGATTGTGTAGAGCCATATCAAGGCTATAATCGTTTCATTCAAAACATTCACAATACAACAGGGAAAGAAATGGAAAAAGAAAATTAAGTACACATGTCAATGCTTTCATGCACATACATATATCTAAGCGTATGCC
>CM060307.1:105418879-105436379 GCA_030674185.1 Monoplex corrugatus | reverse complement strand
AGCTGGTGGATAGGGTGAGGGAGTGAAAGGGTCATGGTTACGTAGGAAGATGGTGGACAGGGTGAGGGATTGAAAGGGTCATGGCTACGTAGGAAGCTGGTGGATAGGGTGAGGGAGTGAAAGAGTCATGTCGTAACGTAGGAAGATGGTGGACAGGGTGAGAGATTGAAAGAGTCATGGTAACGTAGGAAGATGGTGGACAGGGTGAGAGATTGAAAGAGTCATGGTAACGTAGGAAGCTGGTGGATAGGGTGAGGGAGTGAAAGAGTCATGGTAACGTAGGAAGATGGTGGACAGAGTGAGAGATTGAAAGAGTCATGGTAACGTAGGAAGATGGTGGACAGGGTGAGAGATTGAAAGAGTCATGGTTGGTATCGTAGGAAGATGGTGGACAGGGTGAGGGGATTGAAAGAGTCATGGTTGGATCGTAGGAAGATGGTGGACAGGTGAGAGATTGAAAGAGTCATGGTAACGTAGGAAGATGGTGGACAGGGTGAGAGATTGAAAGAGTCATGGTAACGTAGGAAGATGGTGGACAGGTGAGAGATTGAAAGAGTCATGGTAACGTAGGAAGATGGTGGACAGGTGAGAGATTGAAAGAGTCATGGTTACGTAGGAAGATGGTGGACAGGGTGAGAGATTGAAAGAGTCATGGTAACGTAGGAAGATGGTGGACAGGGTGAGAGATTGAAAGAGTCATGGTATGTAGGAAGATGGTGGACAGGGTGAGAGATTGAAAGAGTCATGGTACGTAGGAAGATGGTGGACAGGGTGAGAGATTGAAAGAGTCATGGTAACGTAGGAAGATGGTGGACAGGGTGAGAGATTGAAAGAGTCATGGTTACGTAGGAAGATGGTGGACAGGGTGAGAGATTGAAAGAGTCATGGTTGGTATCGTAGGAAGATGGTGGACAGGGTGAGAGATTGAAAGAGTCATGGTATCGTAGGAAGATGGTGGACAGGGTGAGAGATTGAAAGAGTCATGGTATCGTAGGAAGATGGTGGACAGGGTGAGAGATTGAAAGAGTCATGGTAACGTAGGAAGATGGTGGACAGGGTGAGAGATTGAAAGAGTCATGGTTGGTATCGTAGGAAGATGGTGGACAGGGTGAGAGATTGAAAGAGTCATGGTATCGTAGGAAGATGGTGGACAGGGTGAGAGATTGAAAGAGTCATGGTTTACGTAGGAAGATGGTGGACAGGGTGAGGATTGAAAGAGTCATGGTACGTAGGAAGATGGTGGACAGGGTGAGAGATTGAAAGAGTCATGGTAACGTAGGAAGATGGTGGACAGGGTGAGAGATTGAAAGAGTCATGGTAACGTAGGAAGATGGTGGACAGGGTGAGAGATTGAAAGAGTCATGGTAACGTAGGAAGATGGTGGACAGGGTGAGAGATTGAAAGAGTCATGGTAACGTAGGAAGATGGTGGACAGGGTGAGAGATTGAAAGAGTCATGGTTGGTATCGTAGGAAGATGGTGGACAGGGTGAGAGATTGAAAGAGTCATGGTTACGTAGGAAGATGGTGGACAAAGGTGAGAGATTGAAAGAGTCATGGTAACGTAGAAAGATGGTGGACAGGGTGAGAGATTGAAAGAGTCATGGTTGGTATGGTAGGAAGATACACGCCGGGGATCCTTTCAGTATAAATAGTATCCCCACCTTCTGGAAATTCTGTGCTAGAAATTTCATCTTTTCTGTCACTCTCTTTGTTTCTGGCTTCTTCCTTTGCTTTCTGTCATTTCTTCCTATAATTTTCTGCCTTAATGGTCCATTCACCTGTATGTGTTCGATAAAAGTCTTACGTACTATTTCTTCGGATTGATAATTGGGTATATGTATTAAATGCATTTTCGGCTTTAGGGAGATGAGATATGCGGAAGCAGTTTTAGGTCATTTATGCCTGTTTTTATGTATGATTTGGATTTCTTAGGTGTGCTTAAAATTGTATTCAGGTGTGTGTTTTAAATCCCCAGTGCGATAAATTGGACGGAGTGGTCAACACCAGGGGCATGTCCTTAGATTATGTGCGCGATTGCATTGATATGTGTACTTAAGGAACCAGAAGAACAAGAAAACCAATGTGTACTTAATTTTCTTTTCTTTCTTTTTTCCCCCCCTTCTTTTTTTGCTGTTCGAGTTTTGTGTGTTTAAAAGCGGTTAAGCCCTGATATGGCTCTACGCAGCGGCTGGCCTTTAAACAACAATAACAACAACAACAACATAGGAAGTGTGGACAGGGTGAGGGATTGAAAGAGTCATGATTGGTAAGGTAGGAAGATGGTGGACAGGGTGAGGGATTGAAAGAGTCATGATTGGTAAGGTAGGAAGATGGTGGACAGGGTGAGGGATTGAAAGGTATAAATTGGTATAGTGTAGGAAGATGGTGGACAGGGAGGGATTGGAAAGGTCATATTGTTAGGTAGGAAATGGGGGACAGGGTCGGAAGGATGGAAAGACTTCCATGACTTGGAATGGGTAGGAAGATGTGGACAGGGGTGGGATTTGAAAGAGTCCATGATGTAAGGAAAGATGGTGGAATGGTGAGGGATTAAAGAGTATGATTGTAAGGGAGAAGATGGTGGCAGGGTGGAGGATTGAAAGAGCATGATTGGTAAGGGAGGAAGATGGTGGACAGGGTGAGGGATTGAAAGAGTCATGATTGGTAAGGTAGGAAGGTGGTGGACAGGGTGAGGGATTGAAAGAGTCATGATTGGTAAGGGAGGAAGATGGTGGACAGGGTGAGGGATTCGAAAGGGTTAAAAGTTTTTTTGCTTTTGCTATCACGGGATGATAAACGCAGGCAGCCAGCTGGTAAAAACAGCGAAGGGAGTCGGAAGCGATACACAACTTGTTTACGACGAGAAAATGGGACGGAGCATCGGAATGGCAGGACAAGGCCCCCACCCCCATCCCCCCTCTCTCCTTCCCCCTTCCCCCTACCCCTCCCTTCTCTTCTCCGTCTTGATCTGTGGAACTGGAAGGGAAGGCTAGCAGAGGGGTGGATATTTTTAGGGTCCCGGCTACTAGGAATAGCCCCAGCTGCGGCCGAAATAGCCGTGGCGATTAAAAGGTGTTTGATTACACCCGCCACGGCAAAATTGAGGCTTCGGCCGCTGGTGCTGGAGGAGGTCTCCAGGGATTCTGGAGAAGGTTAGGGCAGGGGCAGGGAAGGGGGGAAAGGAAGGGGAGAGGTTGGGGCAGGTGTGGGGTGGGGTTGGGTTGGGTTATAGGGGTGAGGGGTGGGTAGGTGATCGATTGGGCAGAGAGGAGAGAGAGAGAGAGAGAGAGAGAGAGAGAGAGAGAGAGAGAGAGAGAGAGAGAGAAATGAGTGCTGAGAGAGAGAATGTGAATACGAAAACGACATTTTGTAGCCAATGATTATGAGGCCATCGCTCGCATTTTGAGGGGGATGTCAGCATAATTTATATCATGACACCTTGTCGTCACGTTGTGTGTGTGTGTGTGTGTGTGTGTGGAGAGAGGAGAGAGAGGAATGGGGGAAGGCCAGAGAGAGAGAGACAGAGACATAGAGAGGAATGGGGAAGGCCAGAGAGAGAGACAGAGACATAGAGAGGTATGGGGAAGGCCAGAGAGAGAGACAGAGACAAGAGAGGAATGGGGAAGGCCAGAGAGAGAGAGAAGAAAGAGAGGAATGGGGGAAGGCCAGAGAGAGACAGAGAGGAACGCGGAGGCCAACGAGAGAGAGAAGAGAGAGAGAGAGAGAGAGGGAGAGAGGAGAGAAGGAGAAGAGAAGGGGAAGGCCAGAGAGAGAGACAGAGAGGGAATGGGGAAGGCCAGAGAGAGAGACAGAGACATAGAGAGGAATGGGGAAGGCCAGAGAGAGAGACAGAGACATAGAGAGGTATGGGGAAGGCCAGAGAGAGAGAGAGAAAGAGAGGAATGGGGAAGGCCAGAGAGAGAGAGAGAAGAGAGGAATGGGGAGGCCAGAGAGAGAGACAGAGAGGAAGCGGGAGGGCCAAGAGAGAGAGAGAGAGAGAGAGAGAGAGAGAGAAGGAGAGAGAGAATGGGGGAAGGCCAGAGAGAGAGACAGAGAGAGGAATGGGGAAGGCCAGAGAGAGAGACAGAGAGAGGAATGGGGAAGGCCAGAGAGAGAGACAGAGACATAGAGAGGAATGGGGAAGGCCAGAGAGAGAGACAGAGACATAGAGAGGAATGGGGAAGGCCAGAGAGAGAGAGAGAGAGAGAATGGGGGAAGGCCAAAGAGAGAGACAGAGAGGAACGCGGGAGGGCCAACGAGAGAGAGAGAGAGAGAGAGAGAGAGGAATGGGGGAAGGCCAGAGAGAGAGAGAAGTGGGGTAGAGCCAGAGAGAGCGAGAGAGAGAAAAAGAGAGAGGGAGAGAGAGGAGAGAGAAAGAGAGAGTGTGTGTGTGTGCGCGCGCGCGCGCGCGAGAGAGAGAGAGAGAGAGAGAGCAAGCGAGCGAGAGAGAGGGAGAGAGAGATGTGGGGGAGGGCTACGTGTTTGTGACCTAGTTGCCAGTTGTGGAAACTGCCCTCTGATCGGCAGAGAGATGGGGGGAATCGATTGGACAGAACGGGGGAGTGGGAGGAGAAGCACTTGTCTCATGGTGCCAGTTTTAGAAATCCCCCCTGCCTTTGGATGGAGGGTGTGTGTGTGTGTGTGTGTGTGTGGAAGAGTAGGGGGTGGGGGTGGGGTGGGGGACTCTCGGGTCTTGCAGCTAGGGGAAAAGAGGCACCAGAATAGCTCTTCTTCACCCTTTTTCCGTTTATTAAATTTTCTGCGAAACAGCTTAGCTTTGCTTTTTTTGTGTGTGTCTCTCTGGATGATTTAAAAAATGGAGATTGTTTTTATATCGACCTAAGATGTGTATGTGTGTCTTTTTTTGTGTATTTAGTTTTATCGGGCGGATGTTAGCGACGAAAGACATGGGGGAAATAGATTAAACGCTGTCATAAGACTCATATTGTGTCATCACTTTTACTTTCCATTGATCGATAAAGATCAGTCAGTCAGTCGATCAGTCAGTTATTCAATCAATCAATCGGTCAATCTGTGGTCATTCATTCATTCGATCTGTCAGTTATTCAGTCAATCCATCGATCAGTTGTTCCGTCAATTAATCGATCAGTTATTCAGTCAATCAATCAATCAGTTATTCAGTCAGTCAGTTAATCAATCAGCTAGTCTGTGTGTGTGTATGTGTGTGTGTGTGTGTGTGTGTGTGTGTATGTGTGTGTTTTATGTGTGTGTGTATCTTTAACTCTTTGTCTCCCCGCACCCTATCCACCAACTGCAAAATCTTAACTTTTTGACTTCCTCACCCTGTCCACCAGCTTTCTGGGTGAGGGAGTCGAAGGGTTAAGTTGTTTGCTTTGCTAGTTAGGTTGACAATGCAGGATGATGGTGGAAAGGATGCAGGAGTTAAAGGGTTAACATAAGTTTGTCGGTAAGATTTTCTCAGCTGTTTCTGGATAGACCTTACGGTTAGCCTAATTAAGTCAAAGAGGTAGACTGTCATCGATCGATTGATGGATTTAGAATCCAAAACAAGTGTGACTGCCCACGTTCAAGCAAACAGGAACAAGAAAAAACACGGAAGAAAAATAAGAACGCGTATATCATACAACAAAACAAGACAGGCGCAAATTTTCGGCCAACTGGCCTTGGTCAAGCGTAAGATCACAAACAAACACGCCAGATACTAAAATTAAGAGAAAAAGACTGAAACTTCCCTTCTGCTGTGTCCAGTGTGAGAAAAGGAATGGACACCAGCATCCTGCATTGTCAACCATGCTAGCAAAGGAAAAAGTTAACACTTCGACTCCCTCACCTAGGAAGCTGGTGAGGGAGTGAAAGAGTTAAAATGTTGCAATTGGTGGACCAAGCAGCAGGGAATTTTTAGTCTTTTTCTCAGTAATTTTTGTGTCTGGTGTTTGTTTGTTTGTTTGTAATATTACGCTTGACAAAGGCCAGTTGGCCGAAAATTTGCGCCTGTCTTGTTTTTTTGTATAATATACGCGTTCTTATTCTTCTTTCGTGTTTTTTTCTGATTGATTTGGTTCAGGTTTTACGTCGACACCCACCTCAGGTGATATGGCCGACGGGTAGAACCGTCCCAGGGAAGTGGGGAAGGGGGACTTATCTAATCCTATACTGACACCATCAGAACAACAGTGATATTAAGATAGGACGGTGAAAGGCCAGTTTTAATGGGGAGGACTTATCTAATCCTATACTGACATCACCAGAACAACAATGATGTTAAGATAGGACAGTGAGAAGGCCAGTTTTAATGAGGAGACTTATCTAATCCTATACTGACATCACCAGAACAACAATGATGTTAAGATAGGACAGTGAGAAGGCCAGTTTTAATGAGGAGACTTATCTAATCCTATACTGACATCACCAGAACAACAATGATGTTAAGATAGGACAGTGAGAAGGCCAGTTTTAATGAGGAGACTTATCTAATCCTATACTGACATCACCAGAACAACAATGATGTTAAGATAGGACAGTGAGAAGGCCAGTTTTAATGAGGAGACTTATCTAATCCTATACTGACATCACCAGAACAACAATGATGTTAAGACGGAACAGTGAGAAGGCCAGTTTTAATGTAGCGCACCCCGGGAGTCGTACCCACAACCATTAGCATGTGAATCCGACGCTCAAACCAACTGAGCTACAGGGGCCCGCTCTGTCATCGAGGAGTCCTGAATGATTAAGTTTTGAAAGCATGGCGCCAAGGTCAAAGTAACACCGACCAAAAAAGAAAACAAACAACAACAAAAAACAAAAAACAAACAAAACAAATCCCAAACAGCCCCCCCCCAAAAACAAAAGCAAAACGAAACAAAAACAAGTATAAAATCAGCTCTTCTTTGTAGAAGGTGTGTCGGAGCCCTTTCTCGTGAACTTCTGACAATACTCGAATCTCTTTTCACAGTTGTGCAGTCTACCATTGTCTTCAACGTCAGCATCGATTTCAATTTCAACTGAAGCATCTTCATTGGAATCTTGAAAAGTACAAAATCTGGATTTTCTGTAAATCTGGATGTTCTATAATAATTTGTTTTAAAAATGGAAATTGTTAGAATGCTGTGACCATCTCGACCAAATTTTGCACAATCAACCCCCCAAATGCATACACTTTGCACAATCAACCCCCCAAATGCATACATTTTGCACAGTCAACCCCCAAATGCATACACTTTGCACAATCAACCCCCCAAATGCATACATTTTGCACAGTCAACCCCCAAATGCATACACTTTGCACAATCAACCCCCCAAATGCATACATTTTGCACAATCAACCCCCAAATGCATACACTTTGCACAATCAACCCCCCAAATGCATACACTTTGCACAATCAACCCCCCAAATGCATACATTTTGCACAATCAACCCCCGAAATGCATACACTTTGCACAATCAACCCCCGAAATGCATACACTTTGCACAATCAACCCCCAAATGCATACACTTTGCACAATCAACCCCCGAAATGCATACACTTTGCATAATCAACCCCCAAATGCATACACTTTGCACAACCAACCCCAAATGCATACACTTTGCACAATCAACCCCAAATGCATACACTTTGCACAATCAACCCCCAAATGCATACACTTTGCACAATCAACCCCCCAAGTGCATAACTTTGCACAACCAACCCCCAAATGCATACACTTTGCACAATCAACCCCCCAAATGCATACACTTTGCACAATCAACCCCCGAAATGCATACACTTTGCACAATCAACCCCCAAATGCATACACTTTGCACAATCAACCCCCAAATGCATACACTTTGCACAATCAACCCCCAAATGCATACACTTTGCACAATCAACCCCCCAAATGCATACACTTTGCACAATCAACCCCCAAATGCATACACTTTGCACAATCAACCCCCAAATGCATACACTTTGCACAATCAACCCCCCAAATGCATACACTTTGCACAATCAACCCCCAAATGCATACACTTTGCACAATCAACCCCCCAAATGCATACACTTTGCACAATCAACCAACCAAGGAAGAAACCTGCTAACCTCTCTTCAAATCCGTACATTTACACAACCAGCCAACCAGCCCTCCCGAATCCATAAATCTGCAGTAAGTTCTGTAAGGAATCGACTCCATCCTTACTCCACCCCTCACATATTCTCTCTCTCTCTCTCTCTCTCTCTGTCTCTCTCTCTCTCTGTGAGTCTCTCTCTCTCTCTCTGTGTCTGTCTCTCTCTGTCTCTCTCTGTGAGTCTCTCTGTGTCTCTGTATATGTATGTGTGTGTGTGTATGTGTGTGTGTGTGTGTGTCTGTCTGTCTCTCTCTCTCTTTCTCTCTTTCTCTCTGTGTCTCTTTCTCTGTCTCTGTCTCTCTCTTTCTTTCTCTTTGTGTCTCTCTCTGTCTCTGTGTCTGTCTATGAGTCTCTCTGTGTCTATGTGTCTCTCGGTGTCTGTCTGTCTCTGAGTCTCTCTGTCTCTCTGTCTCTCTCTCTCTCTCTCTCTCTCTCTGCACCCTCCCCCCCGCATCCTCCAGACAGCATCATCGTGAAGTTCAGAAAAATTACTAGACTACTATCCCTCCCCTACTCCCCCCCCCTCTAGCACCTACCCCCTCCCCTCCCCTCCCCACACGCTCTCTTCCACACCATCTCCTTCCGCCTACTGCACAGGATATACATATAATAGACGTCAATACGTACGTAGGTTTAACTCCGTACGTTCCGACGATAAAGTTCATCCATTAACGCCTTCCTTCCCGCCGGTACAGTAGTTCTTGGGTGGTTCAATAATTCTGAGATGGTTTCATTGCGAAGATCCTCACAGAGCCCGACGTCTGGCGATAAACCGTTGGCTTGTAGGTACCAGTAGGTGTTAACTGAACGGCTGGCGGAATAAGGATACTCCCCTTCACTTCTATTCCCTTCCCCCTTCCTGTCGTAAAAGCCGTTTAACAAGTGGCATTATCTTAGAATCGTAGGAATTTCCTCCCCTCCCTCCCCCCCTTCTCGCTGTTTTTTTTTTTTTTTTTTTTCCCTCGTAGAAGCCGTTTAACAAGTGGTAATATCTTGTGAACGTAGGGATGCTCTCCCTTTAAAAGCTGTTTAACAAGTTACACTGTCGTGCAAGCTTGGGATAAAAAAACAAACAAACAACAACAACAACAACAACAAAAAACTTGCAGACTTAATAGTGCTTAGCACTCGTGTTACCTTCCTGTTTTCTATTTCTTCTTCATCATCATCATCATCATCATCATCATCATCATCATCATCATCATCATCATCGTCTTCTTCTTCTTCTTTTTTTTCTTTTTCTTTTTCTTCTTCTTGTTTTTCTTGTTCTTTGTCTTCTTTTTCTTTTGCTTCTTGTTCTTCTTCTACTACTTCTTCTTCTTGTACTTCTTCAACTTGTTGTTGTTCTTGTTGTTATTGTTCTTCTTCTTTTTCTTCTTCTTCTTGCTGTTGTTGTTGTTGTTGTTGTTGTTGTTGTTCTTCTTCTTCTCGATGTGTATAAGAACGTTGTTTTGCCCATACAAGTCTTCGCGTTCGGTAGAGTGGCAGAATGGTTCAGACGTTCGCTCATCGCCTGCCTGTAACTAAACTCGAGGTTCCAGGGTTCGTTCCCCGTTGAAGCCTCGACTTTTTGCCCTCAGTTCGACCGGAAAATCGAACTGAATGTCTAGTCCTTCGGAAAGGGATGAAAAAGGAATCGCACCTGTGTGCCTTGTGGTCTGTGCACGCTAAAGATCCCATGGTAGTTGAAAATCTTGAAGAGCAGGGAATTTTCCCAGCTGCCCTAGTATAAAACATTGGAGAGAGAGAGTTTGATTTCCCTAAATCTTCCAGAATCCGACAACAGCATCGGTGTCTCACAGTCATCATCATCATCATCATCAGGTGCCCTGCTGCATGGCGTTGGCGACCATGGACTTCCAACCATCTCTATCTCTCGTTGCCTCCAGCATCTCCCCCACCCTCTTCATCCCCAGCCACTCTGCAAGTCCGTCCAGCATTCTCTCCCTGGGTCTACCTGGTGCGCTCTTTCCCTCCAGCTTTCCCGTTATGACCAGGTGCTCCAAATCCCCCTTCCTCATAAAATGGCCTATAAATGTTGCTTGTCTTTTCCTAATCTTCCTTATGAGTGATCTACTTGTGTCTGCCTCCATCAAGACTGTCTCGTTTTGTTTTCTTTGCTGTCCATGGAACTCTCAACATTCTTCTGAGAAACCACATCTCGGCTGCCTCGATCCTGCTCTGGCTTTGCTTGCTGACTGTCCACGCCTCGCATCCGTACAACAGTATTGGTTCTATATATCATTCAAGAATCTCTTTCTGATGTTAATTGATAGGCATTTGTTGGTAAGAATGCTTGTCATCTTCTTGAATGCTGTTTTGTCTCACAGTACTGTCCTCATATTCAAAGTGGTAGGACTTTAAAATTCAAACAAAACAAACAAAACAATTTGATTTCCCAGGTCCCTCCCTTGAAGGTCCAATTAACTTTCTTGCCTTTCTGAAGTCTTGGTAAAAAACAGAAATTGAGTGGCGTTGCACTGCGGCGACACGCTCTCAAAGGGGACAGTAGCCCGAGTTTCACATGGATAAATCTACTGTGACAAAAGAAAGAATATGAATATGAAATTGAATATGAATATGAAAATCAATGTGAAAATGAATATGAAAAATTAATTATGAATATGAATATGAATATGAAATTATGAAAATCAATATGAATATGGATATGAATATTCCACCTTTGATGGGCGTGCATAGTGGGTAATTCCATGTTTCCGTAAGCCACTGGACTTAGCCATAACTTCTGGATCATAAACGTGCATACTGATACTCTGCGTGCATGTAATTATATAGCTGAAGGGGGTTTAGGCCGTTGGCAGGTCACAAGTATTGTTGATTTGGGAGATCAGAAAGATCCCCACCCATTTCCCTGTAGGCTGAAGGTCCAGGCAGGATCGAACTCCGACCTTATTGGATGTCCGGTGTCTTATCCATCTTGAGTACCGCTCCCATCATCCCATCTTTCGTTGCTGTTTCTTTGTCGTGTTGATGAAGAAAACGTGGCGACGTGTGTTAACGCCCTGTTGGTATACCCAGCGCTATCGGTATACTGAATCTAATCCTATCAGTATACTCAGCCCTATCGGTATATCAACTATCGGTATACCCAGCCCTATCGGTATACCCAGCCCTCATATCTGGTATACCCAGCCCTATCGGTACAATCTAATCCTATCAGTATACTCAGCCCTATCGGTATACCAACCCTATCGGTATAGCCAGCCTATCGGTTATCTTCAGTCTGTATACCCACCTATCCGGATACAAATCCTACTCCGGTATACAGCTATTAGTATACCAACCCTATCGGTATACTCAGTTCAATCGTATACCAGCTATCGTTCACTCGGCCATCGGTATACCCAGCCCTATCAGTATGCTCAGTTCAATCTGTATACCCAGCCCTATCGGTATATCCTGCCCTATCGTATACCCGGCCCTATCGTTGTACCCAGCCATATCGGTATGGAAGCAGGTGTTTTCCATCCCACACATCCCGACTAAAACTCCTCCCCGGGAACACTTAGCACTGGCAACCGGGTCTGTTACATGTATCTCATCACTGGCACCAGTGGTCAGCCAGCATGCATAACCATGCAAAAATTAATACATACCATTTTATATTTTGTGTACACTCCTTCTGTTTTAGAAACACCCCAAAACTTGTTCACATAGAACGAATCAAAAAAAGATATTTTCTTTAGTGGGCATTAGATCGAAATGGAACTGTGTACCGAAACGATGAAATGGCTTTGAATAATTTGTTGGGGGTACAAAAAATTGTATCACCGTTCGCTGTAAAAGCAGACGAAACCACAAGTAGGTCGGGATAGGGAAGCCAAAGTGTAACAAGGAATTTTAAATAAGTGCTTTTCTAACTTAATCGTGACTTATTATATATTTTCTTTGTGTACACATTTGTAATCCTCCGAAGCAAAAGGTTGAAACGTAAAGCTTTAGATTTCGTAGATATCGTTGTGTATGCTGTTTTTAACGAAATATACCGACAGGTATAAATATATAATGTGCGACAGGGCACATGATGATAATAATGATATCGATAGGGCTGAGTATACCTTTGGGGCGGTAACCCTTGACTCCGGGGAGATGACAAAACCCGGGACATATCCGGGACATATCATCATCATCATCATCATCATCATCTCATCATCATCATCACCATCATCATCATCATCATCTCATCATCATCATCATCTCATCATCTCATCACATCATCCATCATCATCATCATCATCATCATCATCATCATCATCATCATCATCATCACCACCATCATCATGTGCCCTGCCACAAGGCGTTGGCAATCATGGCCCTCCATATGCATCTATCCCTTGTTGCCGCAAGCACATCTTCCACACTCTCTGTCCTCAGCCACTCTGCAAATCCGTCCAATATTTTTCCCTGGGTTTACCTGTTGCTCTCTTTCCCTCCAACTTTCCTGTTGTGACCAGGTGCTCTAACTCACCTTTCTTCATGAAATGGCCTCCAGATGTTGCCTGTCTTTTCCTAATCTTCCTTATGAATGATCTTCTCGTGTCTGCCTCCATCAAGACTGTCTCGTTTGTTTTCTTTGCTGTCCATGGAACTCTCAGCATTCTTTTAAGAAACCACATCTCGGCTGCCTCAATCTTGTTCTGGCTTTGCTTATTGACTGTCCACGCTCATGACCGTATAACATTATCGGTTCTATATAACATATACTGTCTTGAAACAACAACAACAACAAACAAAACTATTGACAGTTTTTGGCTTTTTTTGCAGACGGACAGGGGAGCAAATTCTACAAGGGGAGCACCAGTGTAGATTCTGGATTTCAAGAACCGATCGGTAATGGTGGTGTGTGTGTGTGTGTGTGTGTGTGTGTGTGTGTGTGTGTGTGTGTGTGTGTGTGTGTGTGTGTGTGTGTGTGTGTGGTGTGTGTGTGTGTGTGTGTGTGTGTGAGATTGTGAGAGAAAGAGAGAGTGAGAGAGAGTGTGTGTGTATGAGTGGGTGAATGTGTGTATGTATGAGTGGGTGAGTGTAGTGTGTGTATATATATATATATATATGTGTGTGTGTGTGTGTGTGTGTGTGTGTGTGTGAGAGAGAGAGAGAGAGAGAGAGAGAGAGAGCGTGTGCGGTCATTGGGTTGTGTGTGTCTGTGTGTGTTAGTGTGCGTTTTGTATGTTTCTTGTTTGAGAGAGAGAGAGAGAGAGTGTGTGTATCACTCACTCTTGTTTCAGAGAGTGGTTCACTCTCTCTGTGTCTCTGTCCGTCTGTCTGTCTCTGTCTGTCTGTCTGTCTCTGTCTCTCTCTCTGTGTCTCTGTCTCTCTCTCTCTGAGTCTCTCTCCTTCTCTCTCCCTCTCTCTCTCTCTGTGTCTGTTGCAGACATCGGCATCCACACTTGAGTGTATACGTGCACATATCTTAAGTGCATGTCGAGAAGTGTACTTGAGAATTCCTAGTAATGCCTGCACAATTCTCTTGCTTTTTTGTTCTTTATTTCTTTGCTTCTTTTTTCTTTCTTTTTTTTTTTTTTATCTGTTTGTCTGTCTCTGTCTGGCTGACTGGCTGTCTGTCTATCTTTACTTATTGATTATTGTAATTTTTGTATGAATGATTATTCCCCAAAATACCCAACTTATCTGATCTTATTTATTTTTTTTGTTTATCCTGCTGATTTATCTGATAGTATGTGTCCCGTTGTTGTTGACTTGTCTGTGTACAGCGTTGTTCGTGTTAGGAATTTATGATAGTGGTGATGATCAAGTTTGTATGTTCTCTCTCTCCCTCTGTCTCTTTTGTCTCTGTATGTCTGTCTGTCTCTTGTCTCTGTTTGTCTCTCTCTCTCTCTTCTCTCTCCTCTCTCTCTCTCTGTGTGTGTGTGTTTTCTATGGTTGTTTCCCCCCCCCCATTCTCTCTCTCTCTTTCTATCTGTCTCTGTTTGGGTGCCTAATACTGTCTCGTGTGTCTGTGTGCGTGCGTGCGTGCGTGTTTGTGTGTGTGTGTGTGTGTGTGCATGTGTGTGTTTTTTAATTTCATTTAATGTCTATCCACATCATGTGTGTGTGTGTGTGTCTGTGAATGTGTATATCTATGGATGCCTGTCTCTCTTTGTGTCTCTGTTTCCCTTTTCTGTCTCTGTCTGTCTTGTCTGTCTGTCTGTCTGTCTGTCTGTCTGTCTCTCTCTCTCTCTCTCTATCTCTGCGCGAGCGTGTGTGTTCAAGGAATGTTTAAGTTTAACCCCTTTGATTCCCACATTCTATCCACCAACTGCAAAAATTTAACCGTTTGACTCCTTCACCCTATCCACCAGCTTCCTAAAGGAAGGGAGTCAAAGGGTTAAGTTTCTGCTTTTTCTGGCATGGTTGACAATGCAGGATGCTGGTGAACACAGTGCGGGGAGTCAAAGAGTTAAGATATGCGCTGCTACGATCTTCTCCACCCCCCCCCCCCCACCCCCCGTCTCCAACGTCAAGTTCACTTTTAAGAGTTTTGAGTTCCGAATTCGTTCATGAGGGATTCGTTCGTTGCTGCGAGACTGGTCCATACGAGCTCCATCCAACATTTCAGTGACAATAAATTTTGAGTGATAATCCAGCAGACTTACTGAGCCGGGGCGAAACTCCATTCGCTGGAAATGTCTTGAAAGTAGAGCGGGGGTGGGTGGGTGGGGGTGGTGGGTGGGGGTGGTGGTGATAGGTGTTGGGGGTGGGAGTAGGGAGTCATGAAGCACTAAGCCGATGGCACCAGAGTAAGTGGAGCGTTCAGATGGACAGCCAAACAGATTGTTGGGTCATTAACCCTTTTGACTCCCGCACCCTGTCCACTAGGATCCTGCAGTGTCAACCATCCTGGCAAAGCAAAAACTTAACCCTTTGATTCCCTCACCCTCTCCACCAGCTTCCTGCAGGAAGCTGGTGGAGATGGTGAGGGACTCAAAGGGTTAAAGTTTTTGCTCTTGGTGGATAGGGTACAGGAGTCAAAGAGTTAATGTCGCGGGCTGGCTACTTCTTGACTCGGCGTGTTATTGTTTGGATAACGGATTTTCGTACCACACACGGTGACACACGCTTGGCTTGGTTTGCCTTTATACTTGGGTTTGGGGTCTGCGCCATGGCTGTTTTTTTATATATATATATATATATATATATATATATATATATATATATATATATTTTTTTTTTTAATGAAACCTTCGTGGTTCGTTCTATTGACATGGTCATAGACTCCAAGTCTTGATTTCTCGGGCTTGACCGTCAGACAAGGGCGCTGTTATTTAACCCTTTGACTCTCACACCCTGTCCACCAGCATCCTTCATTGTCAACCATGTTAGCGAAGCAAAAACTTAACCCTTTGATTCCTTCACCCTGTCCACTACTAGCATCCTGCATCGTCAACCATGATATCAAAGCGAAAACTTAACCCTTTGACTCCCTCACCCTAACCACCACCAGCTTCCTGCAGAAAGCTTGAGGATAGGGTGAAGGAGTCGGAGGGTTAAGTTTTTGCTGTTGGTGGATAGAGTGCGGGGGTCAAAGAGTTAATTAAGAGAGATGCCAACCCAGGCAGCTCCGATTTTAGGGCCTTTGCTCAGTTCTCGTTTTTAAAAAAAAAAAATTACGATACGCAGGTGTCCGAGATGCATGCACACAGAGCAAGAGAGAGAGAGAGAGAGAGAGGAGACAGAGAGACAGAGAGACAGAGAGAGAGAGAGAGAGAGAGAGAGATACGCCATTAAACTGGGCTTAACCCTTTGACTCCCACACCCTGCTCACCAGCATCCTGCATTATCAACCATGCTAGCCGAGCAAAAAATTAACCCTCTGATTCCCTCACCCTATCCACCAGCTTCCTGCAGGAAGCTGGTTGATAGGGAGGGTGAGGAAGTCAGAGAGTTAAGTTTTTGCAGAAGGTGGATAGGGTGCGGGAGTCAAAGGGTTAAAATGGTCTGATATTTGAGGATGTCCACCCTTGATATGTGCCACGGAAAAAAAAATTGTGTGTGTGGTGTGTGTGTGTGTGTGTGTGTGTGTGTGTATGTGTGTGTGTGTGTGTGTGTGTGTGTGTGTGTGTGTGTGTGTGTGTGTGTGTGTTTCTGTGTGTGTGTGTAATTTCTTGGTTTAAAAAGAGGCTCTTTCTGTGTGTCGCTGAAGCTCTCAGAATTATGCCGAGAATGCGCTGATTGCACAAATTTGAATTAAAAAAGCTGTCAGAATTATGCCGAGAATGCGCCAGATTGCACAGATTTGAGTTTTAAAAAATCTCTCAGAATTATGCCGAGAATGCGCCGGATTGCACAGATTTGAGTTAAAAAAAAAAGCTGTCAGAATTATGCCGAGAATGCCCCAGATTGCACAGATTTGAGTTTTAAAAAGCTGTCAGAATTATGCGAGAATGCGCCAGATTGCACAGATTGAGTTAAAAAATATGGTGGTGGCGTTGGTGGAAAAGAACGTGGACGTGCATTTAATTATTTAATTAAACTCCCACAACACCTGCGGCACCATCTTGCAACTGACTTTTGAAACACCACCCTACCACACACTTCCTCAGAACACTATCAAATCAAATAACTCCAGCACATACAGGAGACATGCATCACACAGTAATAACGACAACACACAACCACAACACAAACCGTAAAACTCAAATACACAAAAAAGACTAGCAGAGAAATAGATTTTTCTCCTTTCAGAAAACAACAACAACAACAAACAACAACGAAAACAACAACAAATTTAGTTGACCCCGTTTGGTGGTTCTAAATCTAGTGGGATTTTATTTTTTCTCTGTCTTTTTTGTGTGTGTGTGAGTACGCTTGGCTATGTATATATTTGTACGTATAAAAGGCCTGTTGGCTGAAAATTGAAGCAAACAGGTAAAGCAAACAAAGCTGACCAAACTGGTTCCCCGCAAGACGTAAATAGCCCCCCGCAAGACAATTAACAGATTGGTCAAGGGGGCTGAAAATAAACTGCGAGTTTTGAAAGCCCAGGAGTCTATCTTTCAGCTACAACAACAGACATCCAATACAGCACGCTCAACGTCTTAGCTTTGCAAATACATCAGACCATTCACCCGCACCAGAATAGCGACTGGACTGTGGATTATTAGTTCCTGCGGCCAGAAAAGATGGGTCTTTTTATATATTGTGTGTATATATAGCTCTATAGATATATATAGATATACCTACATATATATTGTTCTTTATGTGTATACACATAAAGAACAATATATATGTATATATATAGTATGTATATATATGTATGTATGCATATGTAAAGATTACCGATCGATTAATAGAGTTATACATTAAACAGAAAACAGATACACTTCCTGATGGTGGATCTGCTAATTATTTCCTTTAAACACAGATACACTTCCTGATGGTGGATCTTGCTAATTATT
>CM060307.1:105403879-105413879 GCA_030674185.1 Monoplex corrugatus | reverse complement strand
TGCAAGTCCGTCTAGTATCTTCTCCCTGGGTCTACCCGGTGCTCTTCTTCCCTCCAGCTTTCCCGTTGTGACCAGGTGTTCCAATTCCCCTTTCCTCATAAAATGGTCTATGAATGTTGCCAGTCTTTTCCTAATCTTCCTTATGAATGATCTACTTGTGTCTGCCTCCATCAAGACTGTCTCGTTTGTTTTCTTTGCTGTCCATGGAACTCTCAACATCCTTCTTAGCAACCACATCTTGGCTGCCTCAATCTTGATCTGGCTTTGCTTGTTGACTGTCCACGCCGCGCAACCGTACAACAGTATTGGTTCTATATAACATTGAAAGAACTCTCTTCCTGATGTTAATCGATAGGCATTTGTTGGTAAGAATGCTTTTCATCTTCTTGAATGTTGTTTTAGCTTGGCCGATTCTGCTGGCTATTGCTGATGTGCATCTGCCGTCTGGTGAAATAACCAAAGAAAAAAAGAAATAAGAAGAAAATTAATTATCATCACGAGAAGGCAATTATGTGCTTTCTTCCACTTTGCTTGCTGGAGGACAGGGTGCAGGAATCGAAGACGGGGGTGGAGAGAGAGAGAAGAGAGGAGAGAGAGAGAGAGAGGAGAGAGAGAGAGAGAGAGAGAGAAGAGAGCAAGCACAGGGTGCAGGAATCGAAGACGGGGGTGGAGAGAGAGAGAGAGAGAACTTTTTTTTTAAATGTACATCATTCTTAGGGCACAATACAGCAGTCAGTGGGGTGGGGGAGAGGGAAGTAGATTTTGTTGTTGTTGTTTGTGTGTGTGTGTGTGGAGAGAGAGAAAGAGAGAGAGGGAGGGAGAGAGAGAGAGAGAAAGAGAGAGAGAGCAGTGGAGGGACATAGAAAAAAAAAAAGAAATAGCTAAACGCTTAAAAACAAAACAAAACAAACGAAGAAAAAGCCTGTCTATGGTGCAATCAGATTAGAGGGCGGGAAAGAAGTTGCCTCCCCTGTCTCTGCCAGCCAGGTCTGTGAGGAATGACTGGAGCGGGTGGCTGTGTGGTGGGGTGGGTGGGTGGTAGTGGGGTGGAGGGGGTTGAAAAACTCGGTGCCTGCATTCCCGCCCCGGTAAGGCAGGTATGGGGGATGGGGGTGGTGGTGGTGTGGTGGTGCCTTGGCTTCCTCAACGTACGTGACACTGCGCCCGTACCGCGAATACCCCTCACCTTTCTACCCCGATCGGTTGTGCTTCTGCTGACGCTGTGTGTGTGTGTGTGTGTGTGTGTGTGTGTGTGTGTGTGTGGAGAGAGTGAGTGAGTGAGAGTGTGTGTGTGTTTGTGCGGTGTGTGCGCGTGCGCGTGCTGATGGATTGCGCGGAGAGCACGAAACAACATTACGAGAGTTAGGCAGACCTTGGGCGTTGCATCCTCGTTCTAAAGATACGCACGCACGAGGCGCGCGCGCCGCTCGTGCATGTTGTTTTTAGCGGCATACGTAAACCGCTTGGCCTGGCCGTCGCTGCTGGCTTATTTGCTTTTGTGGAGTTGAGAATGTAGGTGTGCATCTTTTCGCTTCAGTTTATCACCTTTTCGTTCTTCTCTCTCTCTCTCTCTCTCGGTAGTTCTTCTTCGTCGTCTTCTTCTCTCCTCCCTCCCTCCCCCTCCCCCCCTCCAGCCCAAACTCTCTCCTTTATTGCTTCAGCTTTCTCTACTACTACTACTACTACTGCTACTACTGTAGTGTAATTGCTGCTACAACGGACGCATCTCTCTCTCTCTTTCTCCGTCGCCAAGCTCGATTACGATTTCTCGTCGTCGACGACGACTTCTGCGTGTACGGTTTGCGAGTCTTGTAATTTGAGTTTGTTTTGTTGTTGAGTTTAATCGTTTGACTCCCGAACCCTATCCACCAACTGGAAAAAAAAAAAAAAAAAAAAATCAAAACACAAAACAAAAACGTTTTAACTTTTTGATTCCTTCACCCTATCCGCCAGTTTCCTCCAAGAGGCAGATGGATAGACTGAGAGAATTAAGAGAGTTAAGATTTTACTTTGCTAGCACGGTTGACATTACAGGATGCTGGTAGACAAAGTGCAGTGACTTGAGTTTCAGTTTTTCAAGAATGACGTGTCCGCGCTCGGAACGAATTTCATATATATGCACTAACGTCACCGAGATGGACATTGCAGGATGCTGGTGGACAAGGTGCAGGAGTTTCAGTTTCAGTTTCAGTTTTTCAAGAATGACGTCTCCGCGCTCGGAACGAATTTCATATATATATGCACTAACGTCACCGAGATGGACATTGCAGGATGCTGGTGGACAAGGTGCAGGAGTTTCAGTTTCAGTTTCATTTTTCAAGAATGACGTCTCCGCGCTCGGAATGAATTTCATATATATATGCACTAACGTCACCGAGATGAGCCGACAGGTTTGCAGGAGTCAAAGGGTTAAAATCCTACCACTCTCAGATTCTATATGAGGACTACTATAAGAACGTTGCCCATAGAAGTCTTAGAACGCTTCGGTTACGTTGCATTGTTAAGAATACGATGCTCTTGTCCAATTCTCTTGGATACTACCTTATAATTTGAGTGTCCCTTCCCTCGCTCTGTTAAGTGTCTGCTTCTTTCTCTGTCACGTGGTTTCTCCCCCCCCCCCCACCTCTTCCCCCTTTTCCACTTACATCCGGTTTATGTCACCTCCTGGTTCTCTCTGTACCTCCCATCCCCCCAGAAAAAAAAAAAAAACCTCTTCATTATAACCTCCGTATATCCAAAACTAGCGCGACTGCCCGCGTTTGAGCAAACAGGAACCAGAAAAACACGAAAATAGAATCTTGTCGTGTTGTAATAAATATGCGTTCTGATTCTGTTTTCGTGTTTTTCTGACTCATAACCTCCGTATAGTTAGGTGCCGGCTCTGTCATCTTTCGCGATATCGACTACGAGTCTTGAAGAGAAAGTGTACCAGTCGCTAGTTATTGGGTTTTTTGTTTTGTTTAAAGCCCAGCCGACTGCGTAGAGCCATATCAGGGCTATTAGGCGTTAGTAGATTTTTTCTTTCTTTTTCTATTGTCCTCATCTCTAGTCCTCCTCCTCCCCCCCCCCCAGTCTGTCTCCCCCTACCGCCCCCCCCCCCCCCCCGTTTCTGTCTCTTCTGCCTCCGCTTCTACCACCACTCCACCCACCTCCCTCACCCAAACTCTTCATTATTGTCATCTCCTCTGCTACTGCAGCAAACCTATCGGCACATCTCATATAGAGAGTTAGAATCGTTTTACGATGTCGATTACAACTGCTGACTTTTTGAAGTCTAGATTCTAGAGTGAGTGTAGTAACTTTTTTTTGCTCGTCGCTATCGCGCCGCGTCTCTCATTCCCCCTCGCTTCTCTCTCTCTCTCTCCCTCCCTCCCTCCTTCACTCTCCTTCCTGGTTTCTACCACCTCACTCCCCAGATCTAAGCTCTCCATCATCGCCAGCCTCCACCACTGCTGCTACTGCTACAACTTGCTCGGTTCTCATATAGACTGCTGGATTTCTGTTACGACGTCAAGAATTACTACAGCGTTGGAGTCTTGTACAGTGTGTTTGTGTGCTAGTGTGTGACACTGGTAGTTTTGTGTTCGTCTCACTCGCGACTTCTTGTGACTGTTCCCCACCCATCCCCTCTCCCCCCCCCCCCTTGCCTAGCTTCTCTGCCTCTCCCGTCTCCCCACCCACCAAAGGTGTTATAATTTTTTTCCTATTTATAGCGTCTTTGTCACCCACCCAAACGGTCTGTCCTCATCAGAGTCAGCCAACTGCTTGATACTATTTATTACACTGTATTCTGCGCAGGTTTCTTAGATCAGTCTGATTTCTGTTAATAACAGCGTTGACTAACGGTGACAAATTTCGGAGTCTTGCAGGCTGACTGATATTTTTCACTGGTGTTTCTGTATCTTTTCACTAGTAGCGTTTCGGTATCTTTTCAGTAGTGTTTTGGTATCTTTTCACTAGCGTTTCGGTATCTTTTCAGTAGTGTTTTGGTATCTTTTCACTAGTGTTTTGGTATCTTTTCACTAGCGTTTCGGTATCTTTTCACTAGCGTTTCGGTATCTTTTCACTAGTATTTGGTATCTTTCACTAGCGTTTCGGTATCTTTTCACTAGGTTTCTGGTATCTTTTCACTAGTAGTTTCGGTATCTTTTCATAGTGTTTTGGTATCTTTTCACTAGCGTTTCGGTATCTTTTCACTAGTGTTTTGGTATCTTTTCACTAGTGTTTTGGTATCTTTTCACTAGTGTTTCGGTATCTTTTCACTAGTGTTTTGGTATCTTTTCACTAGTGTTTTGGTATCTTTTCACTAGTGTTTTGGTATCTTTTCACTAGTGTTTCGGTATCTTTTCACTAGTTTTTGGTATCTTTTCACTAGTGTTTCGGTATCTTTTCACTAGTGTTTTGGTATCTTTTCACTAGTTTTTGGTATCTTTTCACTAGTTTTTTGGTATCTTTTCACTAGTGTTTTGGTATCTTTTCACTAGTCTGTATTCGGTATCTTTTCACTAGTGTTTCGGTCTATGTACTTTTCACTAGTATTTGGTATCTTTTCACTAGTGTTTTGACTTTTATAGTGTGTATCTTTTCACTAGTGTTTCGGTATCTTTTCATAGTGTTGGTATCTTTTCACTAGTTTTCGGTATCTTTTCATAGTGTGTTCTTTTCACTAGTGTTTCTACGGTTCTTTTCACTAGTGTTTCAGATGTTTCACTGTATTTTGTTTTTCACTAGTGTTTCAGTTTTTTGGTATCTTTTCCCCTAGTTTTTCAGTCTTGTACATAACATAACGACGTATTTTCACTAGTGTTACAGAGTCTTAAGACAACGAGTGAAGTGTTTCAGAGTCTTGTATATAACGAGTTATCTCTCAACTGTGTTTCAGAGTCTTGTATTTTATTAAGACTGTATCTTTCATTAATGTTTCAGAGCCTTATAACGAGTGTGTCTTTTCATCAGGGTTTAACCATCTCTCTGTGTCTCTGTCTTTGTCTCTCTCTGTCTTTGTCTCTCTCTGTCTCTGTCTCTGTCTCTCTCTCTCTCGCTGTCTCGCTCTCTCTTCTCTCTCTCTCTCTCTCTCTCTCTCTTCTCTCTCTTTCTTTCTTCCCGTATCATCATCAACATTATTATTACTACTACTACAGCCATCGCCGTCCCTGTAGTCAGCTGGGTTTCTGTTACTACGATTTTTGGAGTTTTGTGAAATATACTTTTGGAATCTCGTGGATTGTGATTTTGTGGATTCTTGTACAGTGTGACTTTGGAGTGGAGTCTTGTGTGGATGACTTTGAAGTCATGTAGAGCTTGATTTATGAGTCTTGTTGTAGTGGTTGACTGGAAGTCTTCTACAGTGTGATTTTTGGAGTCTTGTGGAATACGACTTCGGAATCTTTGCAGAGTTTGCAGTGTTGTGTGGATGACTTCGGAGTCTTGTAGAGTGTGACTTCGGTGTGTTGTGGTGGATAACTTTGGAGTCTTTTATTGGATGACTTTAGGGTCTTGTGGTTTATGACTTTGGAATTTGTAGTTTTATGACTTGGGCTTGGCGTCTTGTGGAGTGTGACTTCGGTGTATTGTGGTGGAAGACTTTGGAGTCTTGCAGTGGATGACTTTAGAGTCTTGTGGTGGATGACTTTAGAGTCTTGTGGTGGATGACATTAGAGTCTTGTGGTTTATGACTTTGGAGTCTTGTAGAGTGACTTCGGTGTCTTGTGGTGGATGACTTTGGAGTCTTGTATTGAATGACTTTAGAGTCTTGTATTGAATGACTTTGGAGTTTTGTGGTGGATGACTTTAGAGTCTCGTAGAGTGTAAAACTTGAAGTCTTGTAAATATGACTTTAGAGTGTGTGTGGATGACTTTGGGATCGTGTAGAGTGTGACTTTTGTTAGTCTTATAGTATGTGCCTTGGGAGTCTTGTAAAGTGTGACTTTGGAGTCTTACGTGGATGACTTTGTAATCTTGTGGAGTGTGACATTAGAATCTAGTCATGTGTGACATTAGAGCCTTGTAGTGTGTGACATTGGAGCCTTGTAGAGTGTGACATTGGAGCCTTGTAGAGAGTGTGACATTGGAGCCTTGTAGTGTGTGACATTGGAGCCTTGTAGTGTGTGACATTGGAGCCTTGTAGTGTGTGACATTGGAGCCTTGTAGTGTGTGACATTGGAGCCTTGTAGTGTGTGACATTGGAGCCTTGTAGAGTGTGACATTGGAGCCTTGTAGTGTGTGACATTGGAGCCTGGTAGAGTGTGACATTGGAGCCTTGTAGAGTGTGGCATTGGAGCCTTGTAGTGTGTGACATTGGAGCCTTGTAGAGTGTGACATTGGAGCCTTGTGAGTGTGACATTGGAGCCTTGTAGAGTGTGACATTGGAGCCTTGTAGAGTGTGACATTGGAGCCTTGTAGAGAGTGTGACATTGGAGCCTTGTAGTGTGTGACATTGGAGCCTTGTAGTGTGTGACATTGGAGCCTTGTAGTGTGTGACATTGGAGCCTTGTAGTGTGTGACATTGGAGCCTTGTAGAGTGTGACATTGGACTATTTGGAGTCTTGCAGAGTGTGACTTCGGAGTCTTGTACAGAGTGTGTTCCAGCAGCGTTTTGGCGTCTTTCGTGGCGTCTGCCCCCACCCGCTTGTCTGTCCCGTCCAGATCTAGACTCTACCACCTTCAGTCACGCCCACCCATACTCTTCATCATCATCACCGCCAACTACCACAACTGGGGTAATCTTCGTAGCGTGTTCTGATTTCTTCTACGACAGTCGACTACGACCACGACTACAACTGCGAAATATGTAGAGTGTTGTTGAGCGCGAGTGTACCATTCAAGAGTGTCTCGCTCCTCTCTCTCTCCCTCCCCCCTGCCCCACTCTCTCTCTCTCCCTCCCCCTCTCCCCACTCTCTCTCCCTCTCCCTGTCCGGAGTCTACTACCCCCTCCCCCAGCATTACGATCAACTTCTCCCATTATCATCACCACCACCACCGCCACCTCCACCTCCAACCACCACTATCATCACCACACACCACCCCGTCCGTCCCCCACCATCACGACCAACTTCCACACCACCACCACCACCACCACACAGCTGTTATACCTGTTGCATCTCTGGCGTGTATATATATACATATATGCCAGTGTGATTATGAGTACGGCGACTTCGAAGCTTTCATAGGATCGAGAAGTTGCAAGAACTTCTTGGCTTCTTGACTGGTCTTTCATTGAAGGTTCGGCTGTGTGTGTGTGTGTGTGTGTGTGTGTGTGTGTGTGTGTGTGTGTGTGTGTGTGTGGTGTCGTTGTTGTTGTTGTGTGTGTGTGGTGTGTTGTGTTGTTGTCTGTGTGTTGTTGTTGATGTTGTGTCTGTGTGTGTGTTGTAGTGTGTGTGTGTTTGAGGGGTAGTAGTAATGGTGTAGGTTGCTATTGCTTACATGTGACGATTTTATGTACAAGTCGAACTTAAACACACACACACACACACACACACACACACACACACACACACACACACACACACACACACACACACACACACACACACACACACACACACACTACAGAGAGAAAGAGAGAGAGAAAAGAACACACACACACACATACACACAGACACATCCTTGTCTGTCTGTGTCTATCTGTGTTTGTCCGTCTGTCTGCCTCTCTCTCTCTCTCTCTCTTTATATTTTCTCTATATATATATATATACTATATATATATATATATATATATATATAAACAACGCTACTCGTGTTTCTGGTTTACTGGGTCACACCAACGACTTAGCGCTGAAGTCATGATGAGTTTGCATTTGTTTTTGTTTTATTTTATGTCTTGTCTCTCCTCTCCCCCATCCCTCATCCCCCACCCCCCCCCCCCCCCCACCCACCTTCTCTCCTCTTTCTTTCCTTTCTCTCTTCCTTCCTCTTCTTTTTCCCGACTCTTGTCTCACGCGTGTCTCTATCACTCACTGTGTGTCGAGTGTTTGAGCTGCCCCTTGTTTTAGTGTTTCCGTTGGACTTTGTGTCGGGATTATAATTATTTTTATAGACCTGTTCTGATTGTATTGTTTTGTTACGTTCTGTACGTTTTTCTTTTGTTTTTCTTTCTCTTTATTTTTTTTTTACTCTGCCTTTTTTCCTGAGAGAGAGAGGGGAGGAGGAGGGGAGAGAGGAGAGAGAGAGAGAGAGAGAGAGAGAGTGTGTGTGTGTGTGTGTGTGTGTGAGAGAGGAATTGAGAGTTTGTGTGTGTGTGTCTGTGTGTGTCTGTGTGTGTGTGTGTCTGTGTGTGTGAGTGGGAGAGAGAGAGAGAGGTGTGTGTGTGTGTGTGTGAGTGAGAGATTGAGAGTTTGTGTGTGTTGTGTGTTTTATTATATATATATGTGTGTGTGTGTGTGTGTGTGTGTGAGAGAGAGAGAGAGAGAGAGAGAGAGAGAGAGATGCTTTTTTCAGTCTTTTTTTCTGAGAGAGAGAGAGAAGGGGTGGGGGAGGGAGAGTGAGTGAGTGAGTGAGGTGGTGTGTGTGTGTGTGTGTGTGTTGGGGTGTGTGTCTGTGTGTGTGTGAGAGAGAGAGGGAGAGAGATGCTTTTTTCAGTCTTTCTTTTCTGAGAGAGAGAGAGAGAGAGAGAAGGGGGAGAGAGAGGAGAGTGAGTGAGTGTGTGTGTGTGTATGTGTGTGTGTGTGTTGTGTGTGTGTGTGTGTGTATGTTATGTGTGTGTATGTTTTGTGTGTGTATTTGGTTGTTTGTTGTGTATGTGTGTTGTGTGTTGTGTGTGTGTGTGTGTGTGTGTGAGAGAGAGAGAGAGAGAGAGAGAGAGGAGAGAGAGAGATATGCTTTTTTTCAGTCTTTCTTTTCTGAGAGAGAGAAGGGGGGGGAGAGAGAGAGGGAGAGTGAGTGAGTGGTGTGTGTGTGGTGTGGTGTGTGTAGTGTGTGTGTGTGTTATGTGTGTGTATGTTTTGTGTGTGTATTTGGTTTGTTTGTCTGTGTATGTGTTGTGTGTGTGTGTGTGTGTGTGTGTGTGTGTGTGTGTGTGTGTGTGTGTGTAGCGTACAGATTTCTCATATGCATATATGCACATTGTTTTAGTGCACACTACGCAGTAGGCATTTGGCTGTATGGTCTCATATCTCCATCTTTGGCGGGTGTGGAAGCTGGGTGGTCTCTTGTTGCTATGAGCCAACAGACGCTGACATGGCTTAAAATCAGATCTTTAATAACAACGAAAACAGAAGGCGTGCGTGAATGAATAATAATAATAATAATATTAATAATTACAATATTTATATAGCGCAAAATCTTGATAAAATCAAATCTAAGCGCTGAAACACACACATGCACGCACGCACACACACGCACGCACGCACGCACGCACACCACGCACCACGCACCCACGACACACACACACACACACCACAAAACACAACACACACACACACACACACACACACACCGGCTATAAATGGGGAGAAAGAATAAAAACAATGGAAAATTATAGAGAGCATATTATATACAATTATATATTGCAATGTGATTCCCCTCCGATGGAGACAGGCTGCAGAGGGGATTGAGTGAGGTCAGGATTTTATGCAGAGGAGAAAAGGTGAGTTTTGAGAGCGGACTTGAGGAGACAAAGTAGGTTGCTGACGGACTGAGAGAGGAAGTTTGTTCCAGGAGAGCGGACCAGAAACAGAGAAGGCTCGTGGACCATAGGTATTGAGCTTAGTGCGTGGAAAGCGAAAAGTCAGAGGATCGGAGGCAGAGCGGAGGTACGTGAGGGAAATAGATCTCAAGTAGGCTTGACAGGTAATGGGGGGCTGCGTTATTGAGGCTTTTGTAGCATATGGTGTCTAGTTTGTACTGTATGCGCTTTGATACAGGGAGCCAGTGAAGTTGTGCCAGGAGAGGAGATATGTGGTCAGCTTTTTTTCTTTTGAGTACAAGGCGTGCAGCATTGTTTTGAATGCGCTGTAGGATGTGAGTGGTGGAGGCAGGAAGACCGACAGGAGTGAATTGCAAT
>CM060307.1:105386379-105398879 GCA_030674185.1 Monoplex corrugatus | reverse complement strand
CTCAGTCGTTTTTCTTTCGCTCTTATTTTTTGTTTCCTCTTGTCGCTCCGGCTCCGAGCCATACTTCTCCCCTGTGGGGATACCGGGGACTGTCAGTATAAATAGTATTCCCACATTCTGGAAATTCTGTGCTCGAAATTTCCTGTTTTCTGTCACGCATCTCACGTCGTTTCTGCTTTATTCCTTCGTTTTCTGTCATTTCGTCCTATCATTTTTGCCTTGTTGATCCATTCACCTGTGATGTGTTCGATAAAGTCTTACGTTTTTTTTTTTTATTAGGATTGATGATTTGGTACATGTATTAAGTGTACTTTTGGCTCTGCGAAGGTGAGATATGCGGAAGCAATTTTAAGTAATTTATGCCCGGCGTCCTTAAGTATGCTTAAAGTTGTATTCTGGTGTTTTTTTTTAATCCTTTGTGTGATAAATCTGACGGAGTGGTCAACGCCAGGGGCATGTCCTTAGATTATATGCTCGAATGCATTGATTCTTTTTCTTTTTTCCTGTTGAAGTATTGTGTATGTTTTGAAGTGGTCATAGTCCTGATATGGCTCTGCGCAGTCGGCTGGGCTTTAAACAACAATAACAGTAACAATCCATGCCTGCGTACCTCCCGCATGGTTGGATAAAGAGTGGATATTTTTTTCTCTCCTAATTTTGATTGTTATCCAGATATTTCTGTAAGTGTATCATGATGTGTATACATATCTGTGTTTCCTCTTTGCTGGTGTTCTTGGTGTTGCTGTTGTTGTTGTAGCTATTGTTGTCAGGCATCATACTGTGTCGATATGGGCGTGTATTATAAATATGTGTGTGTATAGCTGTGTGCAGGCATGTAGGTATATGCATGTTTTTACTGTTATTTGTTATTTTCATCTCTTAGCTGTTTATTTATCTACATACTCCTTTATTTTGTATTTATTTATTCACCTACTTACTTACTTCTTATTCACTTATTCACTTACTCACTTACTTGCGTACGTACTTAGTTTACATACCTATCTATGATTAAGAAAATATTGTCTTCACCTAATTGATAGACAGCTGAGCATTTGGGCATTGACTGGGGAGGGGGGGGGGGTCTGTTATGTGAGACGAGTTTATACATGATAGCTAGTTGTGTTGTGATTCAGACCTTTAATTGTTTATTTATTTACTTTATATACATGTTCCTTTTGTGAAGATTAGATACACAGATACACGTCATTTACAAGTAACCAAGATTATTCCAGTAGTAGGCTGATAAAATACCAGTATGAAATATAGACTAGGTAAAACATAGTCTAGGTAGGGCCACAGGACCACGCCAGCTCATGGGTTTATTTGCAGGCTGAAGGCTTGTGCCATGATCACCATACACATGGCACCTGTGACGTTAATGCATATGGAATTCGTTCCGAGCGCGGAGACGTCATCCTGAGAAACTGAAACTGACACTGAAACTTCTATTTCCCAGTTCTGCATGCGTACAGAGCTGTCAGTGAATCCGGCACATGTGTACACACACACTTGTTAAGCCTTATCGGTACATTTAGCCGTATCGGTATATTTCGTTAAAAACAGCATACACAACAACAATTACGAAATCACCAGTCGCCGTGGTGTAGTGGTTAACGCAACGGATACCGACGGGAAACGGCTGTGGTTTCGAATCCCCATCAGTACCTTCAAAAATCATCGTGGTTTTTTTCGTCTCTAACCGGCTTCCTACCCAGAGCTGGGCGTGCATGGGCTCATTGGGAAGACTGGGACCACACAGTCGAGTCTCATCCACTTCACCGATACGTCATTGAGGGTGTTACTCAAATCTTCTGAGCAGCACCGCAGGTGTCTGTATCTCTTGGGCCTGGTTAACGCCAGGATATATTACGATAGCTAAGCGTAGAGTCCAGCCCTGTTTACGCAGTCTCAATCCTGAATGGAACTCTATAGCATCATGGTTATCACTCTCATCGTCATCATCATCATCATCGCGTTGTAAAAACTGTTTCAGCTTCTTTGGCATTACGGTGGCGTAGAAAGTGGGAATAAAAGAAATATTTACGAAATGTAAAGCTTAACGTTTCAAGATATTGCTTCGGAAGACGATAAATGTGTACATAAACAAAAGTGAAATGTCACGAATAAGTTTAAAATGCATAGTAATTTTTTTTTTGGTTGGAAAAGAGATTGTTAGAATGGCTTGACCATTTGTTTTTCTGCTCGCCGTAGGTCAAAAGGTGGCCTTCAAATCGCATCTGGCAGATGATACGGTGCTTTGGGTGCGTCAGGGATATGTCCCTCTCGGAGCGTATTTCAGTTCTGAATGATTAATTATGCCGTCGTCATAGACCCAAGTCCTGGGTTTTTCCACGCAGTGAAGTGAAGCTGATTTTTTGTTGTTGAGATTATCCGGGTGAGCACGTAAATACCCTCCATGGAATCCCTCTTTTCTGTCATGTCTATATGTTACACAGACACAGACACATAGATAAAGGCGTGGCATATATGCCACACGCACATACACACACACACACACACACACACACGCACGCACGCACCACGCACGCACGCACGCACGCACGCACCACACACACACACACACACACACACACACACACACACACACACACACTCACTATATCACTTATAGTGAAAAGACGTTAAATCAAGCAACGAACACACACACACACACAACACACACACACACACACACACACACACACACACACACACACACACACACACACACACACACACACACACACCATTGCACGGACACTCGGAAACATACGACACGCGTGCTCTCCCCTTGTCTGTCTCTGTCTCTCACTATCTGTCTATCTCTCGTGTCTGTCTGGCTCTGTCTTTTTCTCTCTCTGTCTCTGTCTCTCTCTTTGTCTTTCTCTCTGTCTGTCTGTCTCTCTTTGTCACGAATAGCTTGATCATTGTCCTTGTATACCTTTGTCACGAATATCTTTGTTTTCCTTGTATATCTTTGTCACGAATATCTTTGTTCATTTTCCTTTTAGGTCTTTGTCACGAATATCTTTGTTCATTTTCCTTTTAGTCTTTGTCACGAATATCTTTGTTCATTTTCCTTGTAGGTCTTTGTCACGAACATCTTTGTTCATTTTCCTTGTAGATCTTGTCACGAATATTTGATTATTTGTCCTTTAGTCCTTGTCGTGAATATCTTTGTTCATTGCCCTTGTAGGTCTTTGTCCATGAATAGCTTGATCATTTTTTTCTTGTAGGCTTTGCCACGAATAGCGTTGACATTGTCCGTGTAGGTCTTTGTCACGAATAGCTTATTTGTCCTTGTAGGTTTTGTCACGAATAGCTTGATTATTTGTCCTTGTAGGTCCTTTGTCACGAATAGCTATTTGTCCTTGTAGGTTTTTGTCACGAATAGCTTGATTTATTTGTCCTTGTAGGTCTTTGTCACGAATAGCTTTGTTCATTGTCCTTGTAGGTCTTTGTCACGAATGCTTGATAATTTTTTTCATGTACGCCTTTGTTACGAATAGCGTGATCATTGTCCTTGTGGGTCTTTGTCACGAATAGCTTGAATTTTTTTCTTGTAGGTCTTTGTCACGAAAAGCTTGATTATTTGTCCTTGTAGGTCTTGTCACGAATGTCTTATTCATATGTCCTTGTATGTCTTTGTCACGAATAGCTTGATCATTTTCCTTGTGGGTCCTTGTCACGTATAGCTAAATCATTTTCCTTGTGGGTCCTTGTCACGTATAGCTTAATCATTTTCCTTGTGGTCCTTGTCACGTATAGCTAAATCATTTTCCTTGTGGGTCCTTGTCACGTATAGCTAAATCATTTTCCTTGTGGGTCCTTGTCACGTACAGCTAAATCATTTTCCTTGTGGTCCTTGTCACGTATAGCTAAATCATTTTCCTTGTAGGTCCTTGTCACGTACAGCTAAATCATTTTCCTTGTAGGTCCTTGTCACGTATAGCTTAATATTTTCCTTGTAGGTCCGTATGATCACGTCGTATAGCTGAATCATTTTCCTTGTAGGTCCTTGTCAAGGATAGATATTTTTTTAATATCTTGACCATCTTGGCTTGTTGTTTTGTTGTTGTTGGTGGTGGTGTTGTTGCTGTTGTTGTTTTTCCAAGGTCTTCGTTATTGGAAGATGGCATGACATGTCTTTGTTGTTTTTCCAAGGTCTTCGTTATTGGAAGATGGCATGACTTGTCTGACGTTCTTGTATTTTTTTGTTGTTGTTTTCGTTCTTGTTATTCTTGTTTTTATATATCTATTTTTTTTTTTTACATATCAAGGTCTCGGTGGGAGGTTTGCAGTAAACACATTACTCTAGCGCATGTTTGTTTGCAAGGATAAGCAGAACGACTATTAACGAGTCTGAAAAACTCTTCTCGTGTTTGTCTCAAGGATTTGGCCTTTGGTCAGCTTGTCGGTAGAAGGAGGAAGCACCAGGTATATAATTTCTAGCCGTGTCTCAAGGTTCCCTCTCCCCTCTACCCCCCCCCACCCTCCCGCGCCACACAGATGTAAACATGTGTTAACGCCCTATCGTTAGACTCAACCCTGTCAGTATATTTCGTTGAAAGCAGCATACATAAGAATACTTACGAAAAATGAAGCTTAACGTTTTCAACATATTGCTTCAGAAAATTGTAAATGCATACACTGAAGATTAAAAAGTCATGATTAAGTTAGAACTGCACTAATTTAAAAATTGTAAATGCATACACTGAAGATTAAAAGATCATGATTAAGTTAGAAATGCACTAATTTAAAATTGTAAATGCATACACTGAAGATTAAAAAGATCATGATTAAGTTAGAAATGCACTAATTTAAAAATTGTAAATGCATACACTGAAGATTAAAAAGATCATGATTAAGTTAGAAATGCACTAATTTAAAAATTGTAATGCGTACACTGAAGATTAAAAAGGTCATGATTAAGTTAGAAATGCACTAATTTAAAAATTGTAAATGTGTACACTGAAGATTAAAAAGGTCATGATTAAGTTAGAAATGCACTAATTTAAAAATTGTAAATGCGTACACTGAAGATTAAAAAGATCATGATTAAGTTAGAAATGCACTAATTTAAAAATTGTAAATGTGTACACTGAAGATTAAAAAGATCATGATTAAGTTAGAAATGCACTAATTTAAAAATTGTAAATGCATACACTGAAGATTAAAAAGATCATGATTAAGTTAGAAATGCAATAATTTAAAAATTGTAAATGCATACACTGAAGATTAAAAAGATCATGATTAAGTTAGAAATGCAATAATTTAAAAATTGTAAATGCGTACACTGAAGATTAAAAAGATCATGATTAAGTTAGAAATGCACTAATTTAAAAATTGTAAATGTGTACACTGAAGATTAAAAAGATCATGATTAAGTTAGAAATGCACTAATTTTAAAAATTGTAAATGCATACACTGAAGATTAAAAGATCATGATTAAGTTAGAAATGCAATAATTTGAAAAATTGTAAATGCATACACTGAAGATTAAAAAGATCATGATTAAGTTAGAAATGCAATAATTTAAAAATTGTAAATGCATACACTGAAGATTAAAAAGGTCATGATTAAGTTAGAAATGCACTAATTTAAAAATTGTAAATGCATACACTGAAGATTAAAAAGATCATGATTAAGTTAGAAATGCACTAATTTAAAAATTGTAAATGCGTACACTGAAGATTAAAAAGGTCATGATTAAGTTAGAAATGCACTAATTTAAAAATTGTAAATGTGTACACTGAAGATTAAAAAGGTCATGATTAAGTTAGAAATGCACTAATTTAAAAATTGTAAATGCGTACACTGAAGATTAAAAAGATCATGATTAAGTTAGAAATGCACTAATTTAAAAATTGTAAATGTGTACACTGAAGATTAAAAAGATCATGATTAAGTTAGAAATGCAATAATTTAAAAATTGTAAATGCATACACTGAAGATTAAAAAGATCATGATTAAGTTAGAAATGCACTAATTTAAAAATTGTAAATGTGTACACTGAAGATTAAAAAGGTCATGATTAAGTTAGAAATGCACTAATTTAAAAATTGTAAATGCATACACTGAAGATTAAAAGATGATGGTTAAGTTAGAAATGCACTAATTAAAAAATTCCCTGGTACAGTTTGGCCTCCGTATCCCGACCTACTTTTGGTTTCGTCTGCGTTTACAGCGAACGATTAGACTCTATGATTTTTTATTTGCATTCTGAGCAAGTTGTTTAAAGCCGTTTCATTATTTCGCTAGGCAGTCCAATTTGGATCTAATGTGCTTTATTAAAGAAAATGTCTTTTTTTAGATTCATTCTGTATGATTAAGTTTGTGATGTTTCTGAAACGTGGAAGGAATGTACATAAAATATAAAGCGGAATGTGTTAATTTTTGCATGGCTATGCGCGCTGGCTGATCACCAGCGCCAGTGATGAGATATATATATAAACAGACCCGGTTGCCAGTGCTAAGTGCTCCTGGGGAGGAGTTGTTAGTCGGGATGTGTGGGATGGAAAACACCTGCTTTTATAACCGATAGGGCTGGGTATACCGGTAGGGCCGATAGGGCTGACTGTACCGGTAGGGCTGGGTATACCGATAGGGGCTGAGTGTACCAATAGGGCTGAGTGTACCGATAGGGCTGAGTATACCGATAGGGCTGAGTATACCGATAGGGCTGAGTATACCGATAGGGCTGAGTGTACCGATAGGGCTGAGTATACCGATAGGGCTGAGTGTACCGATAGGGCTGAGTTATACCAATAGGGCTAAGTGTACCAATAGGGCTGAGCATACCGATAGGGCTGAGTGTACCGATAGGGCTGAGTGTACCGATAGGGCTGAGCATTCTGATAGGGCTGAGTGTATCGATAGGGCTGAGTGTACCGATAGGGCTGAGCATTCTGATAGGGCTGAGTGTACGATAGGGCTGAGTGTACCGATAGGGCTGAGTGTACCGATAGGGCTGAGCATTACCGATAGGGCTGAGTGTACCGATAGGGCTGAGCATACCGAATAGGGCTGAGCATACCGATAGGGCTGAGTGTACCGATAGGGCTGAGCATTCTGATAGGGCTGAGTGTACCGATAGGGCTGAGCGTATTATCGGTCTGAGCGTACCGATAGGGCGGAGAGTACCGATAGGGCTGAGTGTACCGATAGGGCTGAGTGTACCGATAGGGCTGAGCATACCGATAGGGCTGAGTTACCGATAGGGCTGAGCATTCTGATAGGGCTGAGTGTACCGATAGGGCTGAGCGTATTATCGGTCTGAGCGTACCGATAGGGCTGAGTGTACCGATAGGCTGAGTGTACCGATAGGGCTGAGCGTACCGATAGGGCTGAGCATACCGATAGGGCTGAGCGTACCAATAGGGCTGAGCATACCGATAGGGCTGGTGTACCGATAGGGCTGAGTGTACCGATAGGGCTGAGCATTCTGATAGGGCTGAGTGTACCGATAGGGCTGAGCGTACCGATAGGGCTGAGCATACCGATAGGGCTGAGTGTACCGATAGGGCTGAGTGTACCGATAGGGCTGAGCATTCTGATAGGGCTGAGTGTACCGATAGGGCAGAGTGTACCGATAGGGCTGAGCATACCGATAGGGCTGAGCGTACCAATAGGGCTGAGCATACTGATAGGGCTGAGTGTACCGATAGGGCTGAGTACCGATAGGGCTGAGCATTCTGATAGGGCTGAGTGTACCGATAGGGCTGAGCGTACCGATAGGGCTGAGCATACCGATAGGGCTGAGTGTACCGATAGGGCTGAGTGTACCGATAGGGCTGAGCATTCTGATAGGGCTGAGTGTACCGATAGGGCAGAGTGTACCGATAGGGCTGAGCATACCGATAGGGCTGAGCGTACCGATAGGGCTGAGTTGTACCGATAAGGGCTGAGCGTACCGATAGGGCTGAGTGTACCGATAGGGCTGAGTATACCGATAGGGCTGAGCATACCGATAGGGCTTAGCGTAGGGCTGAGCGTACCGATAGGGCTGAGCGTAACCGATAGGGCTGAGCATACCGATAGGGCTGAGTGTACCGATAGGGCTGAGTATACCGATAGGGCGTTAACACACACCATTGATGGACTTCGTAGTCAGGTGGGTAACTTGTGTGCAGATCTGTTGGATGAAATCCAAAAAGTGTGACTGCCCACGTTCAAGCAAACAGGAACCAGAAAAAACACAAAAGAAGAACATGAACGAGTATTTAATACAACAAAACAAGACAGGCGCAAATTTATCTAGTGTTTGTTTGTTTGTTTGTAATCTTACGCTTGACAAAGGCCAGTTGACGAAAATTTGCGCCTGTCTTGTTTTGTTGTATTAAATACGCGTTCATATTCTTCTTTCGTGTTTTTTTTTTTTTTTTTAGATCTGTTGGATGTCTGAAATACCTGTTGTCTGTACACGCATGTAAGATTTCAGTTACGCAAGTTTAAAAAAAAAAGTCCTGTAAGTCATGTGAGTGGCTGGTTTATGGAAACATGAAAACACCCAGGATGTACATACATGTACACACCCACCGGAGATGGAGTATGTAGGCTGCACAGCGATATATTACCTGCATAGTGTTACATGGGGAAGAATAGAACGCTGACAACAAGAACGAAAACGCAACAACAGCAGAGCAGCAGTAACAACAACAATAACAACAACAACAACACACACACGCAAACACTCACACAACGACAACAACAACAACAAACAACAACAACAAATATAACAACAACACACACGCAAACACACAAACAAACAAACAAAAACAAACAAACACATACACATTACACACCCTCATACACTCATGCACGCACACACGCACGCACACACACACACACACACACACACACACACACACACACACACACACACACACACACACACACACACACATGCACACGACGCATTCTGTCTTCTCCTCCTCCATCTCGCTCTCTCACACCAAAGAGGGTAACAATACCGTAGCAGTATTCTCTTTGCTCACACACAAACCCTCATACACACACTTAGTCTGTCTGTGTCTCCTCTCTCTGTGTCTCTCCCACACCTTCATACACACTCTTTCTCTGTCTGTCTGTCCTCTCTCTCTGTCTGTCTCTATCTGTCTCTCCCCCCCTCTCCCCCCCCCCACCTACACATACACACAAGGTTGCGGTGTTTTTCTTCCTTCAAAAGCGAACATGTAAAAAGACTGACTCGGCGTGGTTTGTGAAGGATTGCTGCAGACTTTGCTGTAGATAATGTGCTGTGGCACGTAATGGGGGGAAAATTGCGTAACAGTAAAGATCTAGAACTTTCCGGCTGTGTCTGAAGGTCTCCACCACGTACAAACATAGCACTGTGGTGTAGTTCTTGATTTGAGCACATAGAGAAATACACGCGCTGCGCACACACACACACATACACACAGTCACCTATTCACACACACCCCAACACACACACACACACACACACACACACACACACAACACAACACAACACAACACAACACAACACAACACAACACACAACACAACACAACACAACACAACACAACACAACACAACACACACACACACAACACAACACAACACACAACGCACACACACACACACACACACACACACACACACACACACACACACACACACACACACACACACACACACAGTCACCTATTCACACAAACACAAACGCACACACACATACACATACATACATTAACACAAACATGTATACACAATACAGACACTCACGCAAACGCACGCGCATACACAGACAGGCAGACAGAGACACGCACCCGCATATAGATGGGTATAATGCACACATCTCCACACACACACGCAGACACAGACGGACGGACAGACAGACAGACGTATGCACACGTGTGGACCTCCCCACCCACCCACCCACCCCTCTCTCTCTCTCTCACTCACACACACACACACACACACACACACACACACACACACACACACACACACACACACACACACACACACACACACACACACTTTTCCGGCTTTCTTTGAATGTGTCCTACCACATGAATAAACACAGTATTGAAATGCAATTCGTGATTTGATTTAACAAGAAACCAAACCCCCCCCCCCACCCTAAAAAAAAAAAAAAAAAAAAAAAAAAAAAAGAAGAAGAAGAAGCAGACACAGTGCAGTGTTTGTCCTAGCGGTGAAATCGCCTGCTCAGGATGAGAGAATCACAGAACGGACAAAGAAATTCCGTTCCAGTCTATGGTACTACAACCAGCCTATGGTACCAGTCGAATCCATGGTACTAATCCATGATACTAATGTACTCTTGATGCAATCCACCCAACCCATTGACACCAATCCAGTGGTGCCAGTCGCCTTCTTAACCCTTTGACTCCCTCACCCTATCCACCAGCTGCGAAGAATTAACCCTTTCGATCCCTTGCACCCATCCACCAGGTACACATATTTACAGGAAGCTGGTAGCTAAGATCAGCGAGTGAAAGGGATGCTGTTTTTGTTTTTTTAATTTACTGTCATGGTTGATAATGATGGAACGACAACATGGCGGTATGGACAGGGAAACCACTTGCAGAGACCCAGGCTTTGGCACGCAACCTGCAGAGCTGGAGGAATCTGGTGAACAGTTCTTCAGTGTGTAGCCCCAATGACTCTTCACGGAGTTATGGGAGGAGGAAGAGGAGGAGAACAGAAGAAAAAGAAGAAAAGAAGAAGAGATGGAAAGAAACGAAGAGGAGCAGAGGAGGAGGCAGAAGAAGAAGAAGTAGAAGAAGAAGAAGAAGAAGAAAGAAGAAATAATAATAATAATAACGGTAGTAATAATAATAATAATAAAAAGAAGAAGAAGAAACAACAACAACAACAACAACAACAAGAATGAGAAGAAGAAGGAAGAAGAAGAAGACGATGACGATGAGAAAGAAAGAAAGAAAGAAAGAAAGAAAAGTCATAGTAAATACTACAGGAACCTGACGGAGAAAGTGAGAGTAAATAAAGGGACTTAATTTCTCTTGTTCAAATTTGGGGCCTTGGTGAATAATGCGGGAAAGCTGGTGGATAGGGTGAGGGAATGAAAAGAATTATTACACAGGAGCTGAAATGGAAAAGCTACAGGGAGCAAACGTCAGCGTAAGACTTTCCAAGCCTTCTGTCAAGGTCTCTCTTTCTCTCTCTCTCTCTCTGTGCCACAGACATGCACACTTTGTTTTGCTTGGTGCATTTCCTGCACTCGAGAAGAAAACGTAAACAGAAGACTTCTCGTCTTCTTCTCAAGGTCGCCACTTCTTTTAACTATGGAAACCCCCCTGTGCTTGACTTAAGAAAATTCCGATTTTTTTGGCTTTTTCTCTTTCTCTGTCTGTCTGTCTCTCTGTTTCTGTCTGTCTGTCTTGTCTGTCTGTCTGTGTCTGTTTTGTCTGTTCTGTGCTTTTTTTTTTGCTCGTTGTTAGCTTGGTTAACTCGTGTATGTGTGTGTGTGTGTGTGTGTGTGTGTGTGTTGTGTTGTGTGTGTGTGTGTGTGTGTGTGTGTGTTAAGAGGAGAAAATTCGATTGGGAAGTGGGGGGGGGGGGGGGAAACGAAAGAAAAAGAGACCAACATGTAAAGCCTCAAAACTTCTGTAATAAAAAGCTTTTAATATTTGTATAAAATTATTTTTCTTTCTTTCTTTCTTTCTTTCTTTCTTTCTTTCTTTCTTTCTTTCTTTCTTCCTTCCTTTCTTTCTTTATTTCAGTATTTATATATAATTATTTTTTCTTTCTTTCTTCCTTTCGTTCGTTCGTTTTCTTTCTTTTAGTATTTTATTTTTTGATTTATATATTTATTTCTTCTTTCTTTCTTTCTCTCTCTCGCTCTTTCTTTCAGTCTCTCTTTCTTTAGTTCTCTTTCTTTCTTTATTTCTTCGTTAAGAGGGTGAAACCTAAATTTTCATCAAGATTAAAAGAGGGAAGTAATCAGACTGTCTTCTGCACTGTTCCCAAAGGAATTTGGAGCGTGGAGCTTGTTCCAAGAGGGACTCTTCGCACTCAGTTCAGGGTTGGAGTTTGGAGATATCAAGAGAGAATTACTAGATTCATATTCATATTGATGTTCATATTCATATTCATAGTCATGTTCATATTCATTTCTTTTGTCACAATGGATTTACCATGTGAAACTGGGGTTGCTGTCCCCTTAAGACCTTATCGCTGCAATGCTGTGCTACCCCTTTTTTTTTTAACCAAGACTTTTAGAAAGACAAGCAGGCTTATTGGCCTCCAAGGTTAGGGAACTGGGAAATCAACTCATCTGTCCGATGTTTTATACCAGGCCAGCTGAGCGAATGCCCTGCTCTTCACGATTTTCAACTGCTGTGGGATCTTTAGCATGCACAGCCAAAAGGCACACCCATCCGATTTATTTTTCGTCCCCTTCCGAAAGACTTAGACGTTCAGTTTGATTTTCCGGTCAAACTGTGGAGAAAAATCGAGGCCTTAAAAGGGGAACGAACCCTGGAACCTCG
>CM060307.1:105368879-105376379 GCA_030674185.1 Monoplex corrugatus | reverse complement strand
TTCTCTCTCCTTTTCTTCAGAACCCCCCTTCCTTCCTTTGAAGTGGAATCAAAAACGAGCGAGGAAGAGACGTGTACGTGAAAGTGGCAGCCGTACTTTTGGACCGGGGCCAGGGAACATGCTGTTTGTTGTATGGCGTTCCTTTGGCGTCGAAAAGGGGAAAAAAGTTAATTGTTTTTAAAAGAGAATGTAAAAAATAATGGGGTTACTTACCTGTTTTTAAAGAGAATATAAATATAATGGGGTCACTTACCTGTTTTAAAAGAGAATGTAAAAATAATGGGAGTTACCTACCTGTTTTAAAAGAGAATGTAAAAATAATGGGGTTACTTACCTGTTTTAAAAGAGAATGTAAAAATAATGGGGTCACTTACCTGTTTTAAAAGAGAACGTAAAAATAATGGGGTTACTTACCTGTTTTAAAAGAGAATGTAAAAATAATGGGTACTTACCTGTTTTAAAAGAGAATGTAAAAATGATGGGTTACTTACCTGTTTTAAAAGAGAATGTAAAAATAATGGGGTTACCTACCTGTTTTTAAAAGAGAATGTAAAAATAATGGGGTTACTACCTGTTTTAAAGAGAATGTAAAATAATGGAGTCACTTACCTGTTTTAAAAGAGAATGTAAAAATAATGGAGTTACTTACCTGTTTTAAAAGAGAAGTAAAAATTATGGGGTTACTTACCTGTTTTAAAAGAGAATGTAAAAATAATGGAGTCACTTACCTGTTTTAAAAGAGAACGTAAAAATAATGGGGTTACTTACCTGTTTTAAAAGAGAATGTAAAAATAATGGAGTCACTACCTGTTTTAAAAAGAGAAACGTTAAAAAATAATGGGGTTACTTACCTGTTTTAAAAGAGAATGTAAAAATAATGGAGTCACTTACCTGTTTTAAAAGAGAACGTAAAATAATGGGGTTACTTACCTGTTTTAAAAGAGAATGTAAAAATTAATGGAGGTCACTTACCTGTTTTAAAAGAGAACGTAAAAATAATGGGGTACTTACCTGTTTTAAAAGAAGAATGTAAAATAATGGAGTTCACTTACCTGTTTTAAAAGAGAACGTAAAAATAATGGGGTTACTTACCTGTTTTAAAAGAATTAAAAATAATGGAGTTACTTACCTGTTTTAAAAGAGAATATAAAAATAATGGAGTTACCTACCTGTTTTAAAAGAGAACGTAAAAATAATGGGAGTTACCTACCTGTTTTAAAAGAGAATGTAAATATAATGGGGTTACCAACCAGAATGGCGCATCGGCCTTCTTTGTTCATTTCGTGATGCGCCATTCTGGTGGTGGTTAACTCCGGAATTACTATCTGTCCACTGTAAGGAGGTTGGCTGGTTCTTATGGTTGGGGTTGCTGTGGATTCGTGGTGGTGGTGGTGGTGGTGGTAGTAGTGGTGGTGGTGGTGGTGGTGGTGGTGGTGGTGGTGGTGGTGGTGGTGGTAGTAGTAGTAGTGGTGGTGGTGGTGGTGATGATATCATCATCATCATCATCATCATCATCATCATCATCATCATCATCATTATTATCATTCTTGTGAACATTGACGCCTAATCAAAATAGCCCTAGGCGTATACAAAGTCGAATATTGTCTTGTGTGTCTTCTCTCATGTGTCCTGTGTCTCGAGTTCCGTCCCACCCCACAACAAAACATTGTGTTAGCTTGTTGGTTTGTCCCATCTTAACGCTCCTGTCATTTTTTGTGTTTCCGTGTTTATGGATCCTGTTCTCCCTCCTCATTTCAAGATCGTGTCAGCGCTGAGGGTTTAGCGCAAGCCCGAGGAGTCTATCGCTAGATGATTGCTGGGAAATTTGAGGGGAGCGTTTGTGGAATCACTGTGTGGAATGAATACCTTTTAACCCTTTGACTCCAGCACCTTGTCCACCAGCATCCTGCATTATCAACCGTTCTGGCAAAGGAAAAACTTAACTCTTACTCCTCACCCTTATTCTTTAGCTCCTGCAGGAAGCTGGTGGATAGGGTGAGGGAGTCAAAGGGTTAAGTTGGTGGATAGAGTGAGGAAGTCAAAGGGTTAAGTTTTTGCAATTGGTGGACAGGGTGCGGGAGTCAGAGGGTTAAACATACCTAAACTAGTCTGTTTTTTTGTGTTCGTAGAAGTCCGGCAGTTTTATAAGTAATACGTATATGTCACATAATGTGTCTGTCAGTTTTTAAACACTGTCTGCTTCTTAACCCTTTGACTCCCGCACCCTGACCACCAGCATCCTCCATTGTCAACCATGCTAGCAAAGCAAAAACTTAACCCTTTGACTCCCACACCCTGTCCATCAGCATCCTGCATTGTCAACCATGCTAGCAAAGCAAAAACTTAAACCTTTGACTCCCTCACTTTATCCATCAGCATCCTGCATTGTCAACCATGCTAGCAAAGCAAAATCTTAACCCTTGGACTCCCGCACCCTATCCATCAGCATCCTGTATTGTCAATTATGCTAGCAAAGCAAAAACTTAACCCTTTGACTCCTGCACCCTGTCCACCAGCATCCTGTATTGTCAACCATGCTAGTAAAGCAAAAACTTAACCCTTTGACTCCTGCACCCTGTCCACCAGCGTCCTGCATTGTCAACAATGCTAGCAGAGCAAAAACGTAACCTTCTGACTCCTTCATGCTATACACCAACTTTCTGCAGGAAGCTGGTGGATTGAGGTGTGTGAGTCAAAGGGTTAAGTTTTTGCAGTTGGTGGATGTGTTGTGCGAGTCAAAGAGTTAAGCTAACAATCAGTCCATCTGTCTGTCTGTCTGTGTCGTATCTGTCCTGTGTCTGTTTATTAATCTGTTAATGGATTTATCTGTTTGTCTGTAATCTGAAACTTATCTGTCTGCCCCTGGGCTGGGGCCAAAACCTGTTGTGTTTTATGTATGGCGTACTTTTTCTGGAAAAGTGTAGTTTTACACATAAAAAAGTCAATATCGTCTGGGACTTTTTTTTTTTTTTTTTTGGTCCCCGGACGTGTGCGCGTTATGTGTTTTATCATCATCATGCTCATCACAATCTCATTATCATCATCATATTATAATCATCATCGTCATCATCATCGTTGTCGTCATCACCATCACGATCGTCATCGTCATCATCATCATCATCACCAGTCTCCTTCTCCTCCTCCTCCTCCTCTTCGTCATCATCACCATCTTCGTTAATGGTACTCTTATCTGTTTGAAAAATTTAAATCGTTCGTCGTCGTCGTCGTCGTCGTCGTCGTCGTCGTCGTCCTCCTCCTCCTCCTCATCTTCTTCTCCTCCTCCTCCTGCTCTCCTCCTCCTCCTCCTGCTCCTCCTCTCCTCCTCCTCCTCCTCCTCTTCTTCTTCTTCTTCTTCTTCTTCTTCTTCTTCTTTTCTTCTTCTTCTTCTTCTTCTCTTCTTCTTCTTCTTCTTCTTCTTCTTTTCTTCTTCTTCATCACTCTCATTTATCTGAAACCTTCAGAATTTTGAGAAACATCTTGTGTGTATGATATGACCTGTTGTTACCACTGTTTGTGTTCAGAAAGGAAAGGGGATGGGGTGAGGGTGGGGTCAGGCAGGCCAAATATTGTACTGTAGGAAGTGTCTTGTTTGTCTGTTTGGTTATCTCTCTGTCCAGGGATTGTCCACTTTTTATAAGGATTATCTCTGTCTGTCTGTCTGTCTATCTGTCTATCTATCTATCTATCTATCTATCTATCTATCTATCTATCTATCTATCTATCTATCTATCTATCTATTCATTTATGTAATTTAATTGTTTGGCTCCCGCGCACCCTGTCCACCAGCATCCTGCATTGTCAACCATTCAAACAAAGCAAAAACTTAACCCCTTTGACTCCCTCATGCGCTTCACCAGCTTCCTGCAGGAGGCTAGTAGATAGGGTGAAGGATTCGAATGGTTCATTTTTTAAGTTGGTGGATAGTGTGCGGGAGTAAAAAGGTGAAACAGAGATACACACACGCGCACGCGCGCGCGCGCGCACACACACACACACATACACGCACACACACACATACACACACACACACACACACACATACACACATACACACACACACATACATTTTCACACATACATGCACACACACATACACACACATACACACACACACACACACACACACACACACACATACACACACACACACACACCATGCAGCAAAAGCTTAGTTTATGTCGTAGATACAGGTCTTTGTATATACAAGCTTAGAACAAACAAACAAACAAACAAAAAAGAAAAGACACCAGAACTATAAAACAGAGAAACAAACAAATAGATAAGTAAATACATGAATAAATAAACGAATGAATGAATGAATGAATGAATGAATGAATGAATGAATGAATGAATTCATTGAAAAAAGAAGAAAAGACACAGAACTATAAAACAGAGAAACAAACAAAGAAACAAACAAACAAACAGATAGATAAGTAAATAAATGAATAAATAAACGAATGAATGAATGAATGAATGAATGAATGAATGAATTGAAAAAAGAAGAAAAGACACCAGAACTATAAAACAGAGAAACAAACAAAGAAACAAACAAAGAAACAAACAAACATAGATAAGTAAATAAATGAATAAATAAACGAATGAATGAATGAATGAGTAAATAAATGAAAAAGGAAACAAATATAGAAATAAGAGTAAGTACATGAATGAATGAATAGATTAACAAATAAAATGAATATATAAATTAAAGTAATAAATAAACATCCGTTTTCATAAATACCCAAATAAAATCTAGTTTTCCCCTTTAGAATCTAATAGTTTTCCATAATGAAAGGGAGAGAGCCTTCAGCCGGTTTTCTCAGATGCAGGCCATTGCCCCTCATGAAGGGGTACAAACACATAATCACCATGAATCATGACATTCGCAGCATCATTAAAAACATAGTTCCCGCTTTTTTTATGGTACACCAGTAGATTTCATCTTAAAATTCTTGTACAAAATTAATGTAGTGATAAATGTTCCAATTAATATTAATATTTTATGTTTAGAAGTCGTGTAGCAAAACGAGTGGAAACTGGTTTCGGGATTAGAGAGAGAGAAAGAGAGAGAGAGAGAGAGAGCTCGGAACTTTTATTGTACATCGGCCGTAGGCCACAATACAAGAGAGAGAGAGGAGAGAGAGAGAGAGAGAGAGAGAGAGAGAGAGAGAGGAGAGAGAGAGAGGAGAGAGAGAGAGAGAGCTCGGAACTTTTAATGTACATCGGCCGTAGGCCACAATACAAGAGAGAGAGAGGGAGAGAGAGCTGAACGTGTACTTTTACCCAAGAGAGAGAGAGACACACACACACACAGAAACAGAGAGAGAGGCTGAAAGAATACTTGTACCTGAGAGAGAGAGAGAAAAGAGGCTGAAAATGTACTTGTACCCAAGAGAGAGAGAGGGAGGGAGGGAAGGAGGGAGGCTGAAAGTGTACTTGTACCCGAGAGAGAGAGGCTGAAAGTGTACTTGTACCCGAGAGAGAGAGAGAGAGGCTGAAAGTGTACTTGTACCCGAGAGAGAGAGAGAGAGAGAGGCTGAAAGTGTACTTGTACCCAAGAAAGAGAGAGGGAGGGAGTGAGGTAGGCTGAAAGTGTACTTATACGAACGAGAGAGAGAGAGGCTGAACGTGTACGAGAGAGAGACAGACAGAGACAGAGAGAGAGAGACAGAGAGAGAGAGAGTTGGGGGGGGGGGGGGGCTTGAAAGTGTAATTGTACCCTTCGCGAGAGACAGTGGGATGTATAATATATCGTATGAATGAAGTTTCCGTGTCCAAGCGTGGCCTTCGCGAAAGCCCCCACGGTCCAGGTCTCTTTCTCCTCCTCTTTCTCTTCCGGAAGGCTGTTAAGTGTCGAGACTTTAATAAAGATGAACAGAGCTGGCAGCTATGCGAGCTGACAGCTGGGCGGGCTGCCCAACAGAGAGATCAAAGAGAATAAGCGTAGGTACTATTCTCTTTGGTGAGATAAAGACCCAGAGAAAGGCAAGAGAGGGAGGGCCCTTCCATTCTCTCTTGGTCCGGAGGCTGGGCTGGACCTGGTTGGCGCGCGTTGTGTGGCTGTGTCCCGGGGGTTTGTCGTCTCCGCATTCGGTTTGTAAACAAGGTAACTGATGACTGGGTCCGAATAGGTCATGCAGCTCATGGACAATATAAATAGTATCCCCACCTTCTGGAAATTCTGTGCTTGAAATTTCCCCATTTCTGGCCATTTTCTTTTGTTTCTCTGCCTTGCTCCTTTGTCTTGTTTGTCATTTCTTCACTGTTCATTTTCTGCCATGTCATTTCTTCCTGTCATTTTCTGGCCATGTTCAATTTCTTCCTGTCATTTTCTGCCATGTCATTTCTTCCTGTCATTTTCTGCCGGCAGGTTATCACCTGTATTGTTCGATTAAGTCTGACGTACTTTTAGGATTGATGATTGGGTACATGTATTCAATGCATTTTTGGCTCTAGGGAAATGAGATGTACGGAAGCAGTTTTAGGTAGTTTAGGCCAGTCTGTATGTATGTCTTAGTGTCCTTAGTCATGTTTATATTTCCGAGGGTTGACAACCAGAACCAAGTATCTCGATTTTCTGATAGTTTACAGGATATGATTTTAACTGGGTTTTCAGGGAGAGGCTATATCTACATTTTGAGATACTGGTTTTTGGTTTTATAGATAACCGATCAAAAATCAATGTCATGGCAAAAACAAAGTCCACCAAGTGAAAGATCACATCAAAAGCAACAGTTCAGTATAAGAAAGTGAAAATTGACCACAAAAAAAAGTGAGATACTGGTTTCTGGCTGTCAACCCTCGAAAATTTTGTACTCGGGTTTGTTTTTTGAAATCCTGTGGTGATAAATTGGACGGAGTGGTCAACGCCATAGGCATGTCCTCAGATTATGTACGCGAATGCATTGATATGTGTACTTAATTTTCTTTTCCAAGTGTTTGTTTTTTCTCTCTTCATTAAGTATGGTGTACTTTTTGAGATGGTTATAGCCCTGATATGGCTCTGTGCAGTCGGCTGGGCTTTAAACAGTAAGAATAGGAATAATAAGTATCTGTGCTGCTGAAAAAAATTAATGAAGATTCATTTCATTTCTCTGTCTGTTCCCACCCCTCTCTTCACATTTGCACGATCCATTGTCTTATTTCATTATGTTTTTGGTCTTATGTGTGATTTTTAGCTCTTTTGCAGTATTCTATTTTCTGTGGTTTCAATACAATATAAGTTAATGACAACGCTAGACACGTAAGTTGGCCTGTATGCTAATACCCACGCCGTTGAAAAATGAATCTTCGTTTCATATCTCCTTTTCTGTTTCCCTCCTCTCTGTCTCCCTCCCTCCCCCCTCTCTCTCTCTTTCTTTCTCTCTCTCTCTCTCTCTCCTCTTCTTTATTACACTCTATCCCTCTTCCCTCCCCTCCTTCTCCTTCTCCTCTGTTGCATTAGAACGTGGGGGGGGGGGGGGGGGAGAAGGAAAGAGTGGGAGCGAGTAACAAACTGACAGG
>CM060307.1:105363879-105366379 GCA_030674185.1 Monoplex corrugatus | reverse complement strand
AAACATCTCACCCCACCCCCACCCCCACCCCCACCCCACCAGCTTAATTCCCATTTATACTTGATGGGATTGTTGGTCCAACGGATAGACGTCAGATTTCCTATCAGAAGGTCCTGGGTTCGAACCCAGGACCTTCTGATAGGAACTAACAAAACAAACAAAAATACAGAAGAAGAAACTCAACAACCAAACTAAAAAAAAAACGGACAACACAACCAAACATCCACACAACAGAACCAGAAAACCACACAACAGAACAACAAAAAAAACCAAAAAAACCCAACAGAACAAAACAAAAACAACCCCACACACAACCTGAAAACCACACAACAGAACCAGAAAAACCACACAACACAACCAGAAAATCACACAACAGAACCAGAAAACCACACAACACAACCAGAAACCCACACAACAGAACCAGAAAACCACACAACACAACCAGAAACCCACACAACAGAAACCAGAAACCCACACAACAGAACCAGAAAACCACACAACACAACCAGAAAACAACAACAACAAAACAAACAAACCACACAACGGAACCAGAAAACCACACAACAACAACAACAAAAAATACCACACAACACAACCAGAAAACCACACAACAACAACAACAACAAAAAACACCACACAACAGAACCAGAAAACCACACAACAGAACCAGAAAACCACACAACAGAACAAAAAAACCCACACAACACAACCAGAAAACCACACAACAGAACCAGAAAACCACACAACAGAACAAAAAAAACCCACACAACACAACCAGAAAACCACAAACAGAACCAGAAAACCACACAACAGAACAAAAAACCCACACAACACAACCGGAAAACCTTCGCTTGGTGAAGGTAAAGGGTGGAGATTTTTTCCCCGTGATCTCCTGGGTCATTGTGTGTGTGTGTGCAGACCTGCCAGTGCCTAAAACCACTTTGTGTGTATCTCTCTCTCTCTCTGTCTCTCTCTTGTCTCTCTCTGTCTCCTGTCTTCTCTGTCTCGTCTCTCTCTCTTCTTTCTCTCTCTTCTCTCTCTCTTTCTCTCTGTCTCGCTCTCTCTCTCTCTCTTTCTCTCCTCTCTTTCTCTCTCTCTGTCTCGCTCTCTCTCTCTCTCTTCTCTTCTCTTTCTCTCTCTTTTCTCTCTCTCTCTCTCTTTCTCTTTTCTCTCTCTTCTCTGTCTGTCTCTCTCTCTCTCTCTCTCTCTCTCTCTCTCTCTCTCTATCTCTCTCTCTGTATATGTTTGCGGAATATCAGTTGCGTTCGTTAAAGATTCTGTAATAAGTCATGTCATTGGCTGGCTTACGGACATTACAAAAAACACCCCAGTATGCAAACTACGGAAGTTTTGGAGAAAAAAATATTGGCTTTTAACTCATAATTTCTATCGTTGGAAAATAAAGCCATCAGTATTATTATTATTAAATATACTGCTAAGCGACACAAGAAGATCATTCATAAGGAAAATTAGAAAAAGACAGGCAACAGTTATAGGCCAGTTTATGAGGAAAGGGGAATTGGAGCAACTGGTCACAACGGGAAAGCTGGAGGGAAAGAGAGCACCAGGTAGACCCAGGGAGAAGATATTAGACGGACTTGCAGAGTGGCTGGGGACAAAGAGGATGGAAGAGATGCTTGAGGCAACAAGTGATAGAGACAGATGGAAGTCCATGTTCGCCAACGCCATGTGGCAAGGCACCTGATGATGATGATCCTGCTAAGCAAGAGTCCACGTGCACAAAATGATACACACTACACGCCCTGCACACTCCCATCCTCCACAATAGGTCTACTTCACCCCCCCCTCCTACACTCTAGTACATACATAGCAGGCACTGCCACCGACCCCTCTCTGCCCTCCCTCCCTCCCTCCCTGCCCAGCCTCATTTCCCAACCCCATGCGTCATCCTCACCCACATTTCAGGGTCATTGACATGTTGATGACCAACCTGTCTCTTTTGTGTGTGTGTGTGTGTGTGTGTGTGTGTGTGTGTGTGGAGGGGGGGGGTGTTGTTGTTTGGTTTTCTGTTGTTTGTTTATTTGGCTAGTTGGTATTGTTTTGTGTTCCTGTTTTCTGGTTTTGTTTCGTGGTTTTCTGGGGGGTTTTTTGGGTTTTTTTTCACGTCTTTTTTGTTTTCTGTTTTTCTGGTGCCTTTGCATGCTTTCTGGTTCTGTTGGTTGTGTCGTGTGGTTTTCTCGTTCTGTTGTGTGTGGGTTTCCTTCTGTGTGAGTTTTCTGATTCGTTGTGTGGTTTTTTGGTTCTGTTGTGTGTTTTCTGGTTGTGTTGTGTGGTTTTCTGGTTCTGTTGTGTTGTGTGGTTTTCTGGTTCTGTTGTGTGGTTTTCTGTTCTGTTGTGTGGTTTTCTGATTTGTTGTGGGTTTTCTGGTTCTGTTGTGTGGTTTTCTGGTTTGTTGTGTTGTGTGGTTTTCTGGTTCTGTTGTGTGGTTTTCTGGTTGTGTTGTGTGGTTTTCTGGTTCTGTTTGTGGGTTTTCTGGTTC
>CM060307.1:105356379-105358879 GCA_030674185.1 Monoplex corrugatus | reverse complement strand
GACACTTTGGGAAGCGATCACCTACCTATCATCATAACCATAACTGACAAAAACATCAGGATGAAAGACAGCTCTCCTGAAATTATTCCAAAATATAATTACAAGCGTTCTGACTGGTCCTTATTTCGAACTGCTCTAGCTAATCAAGATTACAGACATTATGAAAGTGAAAATGTAGACATTATGTTTTCTAAATTCCAAGAGTCAATTTTAGCCGCTGCAGACCTATCGATTCCGAAACTCAAATCTTCTAGATCAAATAATCGATTGGGTAATGTTTGGTGGACAGAGGCATGTGAGAAAGCAGTTCAATATAAAAGGGAGAAATTCAAAATCTACATCAAAAGCCGGAAACCTGAGGATCATGTCGAAATGAAAAAAGCTAACATCCAATGTAACAAAATCATTGCTGAAGCAAAGAAAGATTATTGGGCATCATTCTGCACAAAAGAAATTTCAGATTTCAAAGATTTCCATAAAGTCTGGACGAAAATGAAACAAATGAAGGATGGAACCAACTTACCTAGGTGTCCGATAATGATTGAAACATGTAACACATTTCCTTCAGACATGGACAAAGCAGAAACTTTTGTGGATCTGTTCGCCAAAAACAGTAAAGTTGAAGGTTTATCTCCTGACTGCAAACATCACAGAGAAATGGAAGATTACAACCCAATCTACACTGATCCAGTACCACAGAATGATCTCTGGTTTAATTCTCCAATCACCTTAGAAGAGCTAAAAAACACAGTACTGTCTCTACACAACAAAAAGAGTTCGGTAGGTGTTGATGCAGTTTCGACTGAAATGATTAAACATCTCCCTGAAAACTACCTTATTTTCCTACACAAAATTTTGCAGAAATGCTGGGTTACTGGAACTGTGCCACAAATCTGGCAAAAGTCTATAGTTATACCAATCTTAAAAACAGGAAAATCGAAAACCGATAAAAACAGTTACAGACCTATTGCTTTAACGTCCCACACAAGCAAACTAATGGAAAGATTGGTCTTAAACAGACTTTTACACTACTGTGATAAAAATAACGTTATTCCGGTAAACCAGGCAGGTTTTAGAAAAGGAAGATCCGCAGTTGAGCACCTAGTTAAACTTACAACTCAGATCAAACAACAGTTTGCCCGCAGAAAAAGTGTTTTAGCTACTTTCTTTGATGTGAAAAAAGCTTACGATCAAGTTTGGCATAAACGTTTATTGTTCAAGCTAAAATCTGTTGGTTTATCGGGCAATATGTTCAATTACATTAAATCTTTTTTAGCTAATAGAACAATTCAGGCAAGAGTGGGAGCTAGTTATTCTTCTTCACGATGCCTCGACATGGGGATTCCACAAGGTTCAGTGATAGCACCTATTTTATTTAATATCCTTATACAGGATCTTCCTAAAGCTCTTTCAAATCGTGTTGTTTTAGTACAGTACGCTGATGATATATGCACTTGGATGAATATCACTTTAAAAAAGACAACTCCACAGAGAACGCGAAATTACATCAGGAAGTTGTATCAAATTGATCTTGATAATCTTGGAAACTATATGTTAGAAAATGGGCTGTCGTTGTCAGCAGAAAAAACTAACATGATGCTGTTTGATCCTGGTGGTAACTCAAATAACTTGCCTATTTTCAAATTGCTTGGTGAAGTGTTAAATTACAAACAGGTCGTAAAATTCCTGGGAGTTTACATCACGTCCAAATTAAGCTGGAATGTCCATTTTGATTATATTTTAACAAAAGCGCGAAAAACCTTAAATTTTCTAAAGATAATAAGCAAATTACCCTGGGGAATGGATACAAATGTACTGATTCATCTGTCAACAGCGCTGGTCAGGTCTAAATTATCCTACGTGCAAGAAGTTTTCTTCAATGCACCCAAATATTTACTAAAAAAGATTCAGAGCTTGGACTGCAAAAGTCTTAAAATTGCACTAGGTGTACCAACTCATGCTTCTACTCTGGAAACGTACAAAGTTGCTGGAATTCTACCTTTAAACAACCATCGTGAGTTAGCTACAGCAAAGTTTGCAATTAGAACTACTTCACAAGTGGATAATTTTGTGAGCAAAGAAATTAAGATCAGGTCTGATACTGACTTTCCAAAACGAGCAAAAAACATTTCATCACAAATTACAGCCGCAACTTACATATCTGGCCTGATCAAACAGTCCAACATAACAATGGATGAAATTGCTGAGAAACCAACGATAACGCCTATCCCTACATGGGAAATGCTAAATGCCACATTTGATCTCGATTATGCAAAAGTTAAAAAAGATGATAATGTCAACATTACGCTATCCACAGCTTGTGAACACATCGATGAAAAGTACAGTACCCACCTCCACATTTTTACCGATGGGTCAGTCTTAGCAAACCAGAGCGCTGGAGCAGCCTTTTATGTTCCAAAATTTAACATTAAAAAGTCTTTTTTCATTGGGGCAAATGTATCTATATATACAGCAGAATTGGTCGCTGTTGTTCAAGCGT
>CM060307.1:105346379-105348879 GCA_030674185.1 Monoplex corrugatus | reverse complement strand
TCTCTCTCTCTCTCTCTCTCTCTCTCTCTCACGCTTTGTCTGTCTGTCTCTTCCCCCTTCTATGTGTGTGTGTGTGTGTGTGTGAGAGAGAGAGAGAGAGAGAGATAGAGCGAGAGAGCGAGCGAGCGAGCGTGGGTGTATCATGGAGCGCTAAAAATAACAGGTCAATGATGTTAGAAGTTCATGCTGTCGTGATTAACCTTTTCACTCCCTCACTAGCTGTCTTTTCGGTCCCTCACCCTATTCACCAGCTTTCGTTTCATTCCCTTATCCTATCCAACAGCTTCATAAACATAACCCTTTCACTCCCTCACTTTGTCGACCAGCTCCGAAAGCCTAACCTTTTCACCTTTTCACCCTAACATCCAGGGTGTGAAAGGGTTAATTTTTTTACGGTGCTATCATGGCCGTTGCAGGAAGCTGATGGAACGGGTGATAGAATGAAAGGGTTAAGCTTTTGCTTTGCTGTCATGGCTACAGGATACCGGTGGATAAGATTGTGGTGTTAAAGGGTTAAGTGTTAAGTGTTTGCTTTCCTGTCATGGCTGTCAGTGCAGAAAACTGGTGGACATGGTGAGAGATTAAAGGGTTAAGTTTCTGATAACGCAGAAAGCTTGTGGACAGGATGAGGGAGAGGAAGGGTTAATTTTTTTCTTTGCTATGAAGTTCAGAAAGCGGGTGGACGGAATGAGGGGAAACAAAAGGTTAAACTTACAAAAAGAGCAGTGCAGAAAGCAGGTGGACGGGATTAGTGGAAGCAAAGGGTTAAACCTGCAAAAAGAGCAGTGCAGAAAGCGGTTGGACGGAATGAGGGGAAATATGGACGGGATTAGGGGAAGCAAAGAGTTAAACTTGCAAAAAGAGCAGTGCAGAAAATGGGTGGACGGGATTAGGGGAAGCAAAGGGTTAAACTTGCAAAAAAAGAGCAGTGCAGAAAGCGGGTGGACGGGATTAGGGGAAGCAAAGGGTTAAACTTGCAAAAAGAATGCAGAAAGCGGGTGGACGGGATTAGGGGAAGCAAAGGGTTAAACTTGCAAAAAGAGCACTGCAGAAAACAGGTGGATGGGATTAGGGGAAGCTAAGGGTCAACAAGCAAAGCCAGAACAAAATTGAGGCAGCCAAGATATGGTTTGTAAGAAGAATGTTGAGAGTTCCATGGACAGCAAAGAAAACAAACGAGACAGTCTTGATGGAGGCAGACACAGGTAGATCATTGATAAGGAAGATTAGGAAAAGACAGGCAACATTTGTAGGCCATTTTATGAGGAAAGGGGAATTAGAGCACCTGGTCGCAACAGGAAAGCTGGAGGGAAAGAGCACCAGGTAGACCCAGGGAGAAAATATTGGACGAACTTGCAGGGTGGCTGAGGACAGAGAGGGTGGAAGATGTGCTTACGGCAACAAGGGATAGATACATATGGAAGGCCATGATCGCCAACGCCATGCGGCAGTGCAGGGCACATGATGATGATGATACTGAAAGGGTTAAACTTGCGAAGAAAAGAGCAACGACCCGCAGCTCACGCACCCCGGGTATGCATACTATCGGACCCGTTGCTCCTTTTATCCCTTACCCTTTGGTCGACGCCACAAGACGAAAATAGATTTGGGTGGCCGTGTCACAGTTTCCGTGTGACCCGCTTCCACATTCTCGGTGCTAGAGGCTGCCCCCTAAACCATCCTCCACCCGCCAGAGAGTTGGAGGGTAAGGAATATATAGACGAACTTACTGATTTGCTGTCCATTGTGCTATTGGAGTGTACGGCGGCAACGAAGGTGCGTCGTTCCCGTCTTTTCTGGGATAGCTTCTGTAAGGTATGCTTGGGTGTGTTTTAGGGTTTTTGGAGTTCTTCTTTTTACTGTTTCGTTTTTAAAGTTTTATTTAACATTTTTTTTTTTTTTTTACATTAGTTCACGTTCCATGGTCGACCCCGGCTGAACGAGACCTATTTACTACTATTACAGCTGTTGAAATCATCAACTATTTGTTCAGCTTACTACAACCCATCTTGTGCCTTTAAGGTCTGTCTTGTGTTCTTATATCAAATAGATGTGGTGTGAGTTCTGAGTTTACACATACGCACATGCGGGCGCGCGCGCGCGCACACACACACACACACGCACACACACACACGCACGCACGCACGCACGCACGCACGCACAACACACACACACACACACACCTCTCTCTCTCTCTCTCTCTCTCTCTTTCTCTCTCTCGCCCTCTCTGTCTTTCTCTCTGTCTTCCTCTCTGTCTCTCTTCATCTCTCTCTCTTGCTCTCTCTCTCACACACACACACTCTCTCTTTCTCTCTTTCTCTCTCTCGCCCTGTCTCTCTGTCTATCTCTCTGTCTTCCTCTCTTTCTCTCTCTTTCTCTTTCTGTCTCTCTTCATCTCTCTTGCTCTTTCTCTCTCTCTCTTGCTTTTATTTCTGTCTGTCTGTCTCCCTGCTCCCTCCCTGTACTTCTTCTCTCTCAGTGTCTCTCTCTGTCTCTCTCT
>CM060307.1:105336379-105338879 GCA_030674185.1 Monoplex corrugatus | reverse complement strand
GGTTGAGGAATCGGAAATGCCCGAGTTTGAAGGACGTTTCAAGGTCAAGGTCACATGGACAGGGTGGGGGGAACCACCTCCATCACCACCACCACCACCACTTACAACAACAATACCATCATCACCACCACCACCACCACCACCACTAATAACATCACCACCACCAACACCACCACCAACATCAACACCAATAACACCACCACCATCATCAATAACAACAACACCAACAACAACAACACCAACACCACCAACACCAACACCACCACCTACAACAACAATACCATCACCACCACCACCACCACCACCACCAATAACATCACCACCACCACCAACAACAATAACAACACCAACAACACCACCACATACCACCACCACCAGCAACAATAACAACAACAACATCAACAGCAACATCAACAACACCACCACCACCACCACCAGCAACAACAACAATAACACCACCACCAGCAACAACAACAGTAACACCACCACCAACAACAACAAAAGCCAAACGTCAGCAGTTTTTGAGACTAGTGCCCAGAAACCGCTTTCTCGGGAATTTCTGACCAGACGTTTAACATCCCTTTCCATTGTTGTCACAGTCCACCATTGTTCTCTCACTTCACGTCAAGTTTTATCATTATTCAGCTGAACCTTCTCCAGGGAACAGTGAGCATGGTTTTTGACTGTTGTTGTTTTTTTGTTTTTTCTTAACCGGGTTGTCGTTTTTGACGTGGTGTTAGCGCTGATATGGCTCTAGTAGTCGGCTGGGCCATAAGCTATCTGAATTCCTTTGAACATCTTCTCCAGGGTCATCAAGATCTTCAGTAGTATGTAACCTGAATTTTCTCCGATAATTTTAGTTTTATGTGAAAAGGGAAATAGTGAGAATGGCTTGACCATCCAAAACCTGAAATTTCTGTTTTGATTTTTTTTTTTTAAAGAAAACAGTAGAATTTTTGGAATGGCTTAACCGTGTGATATGTCTAGTAAAACCCAACATTTCTCGTACGATTTTTTTTAAAGAAAAATGAGATTATTGGAATGTCTTGGTCACATGATATGTCCAGTCTGTTGTTGGGATGGCTTCGCCATCTGCTGTGTCCGGTAAAATCTGAAATTTCGGCAATGAATTTACACACACACACACGCACGCACGCACGCGCGCACGCACACACACACACACACACACACACACACACACACACACACACACACACCACACACATATATATATATGTATTATATATGTGTGTGTGTGTGTGTGTATATATATAACACACACACACACACACACACACACACACACACACACACACACATATATATATATATATATATATATATATATAATACATATATGTATATACATATATTATATATACAATTTTTTTCTTTTCTTTTTTTAAATTTTTTTAGAAAAAGTGAGATTGTTTGAATGGCTTAACCGTATGATATTGTCCAGTCCCGTCCCGGCCCGCAACATCAAAAACTGGCCTGTTGGCTGCCCGTTTTTCAATGTGTCCATCATTCTGGTGGTGCCAGCTTACTGTTTCATAGGACCCTTCTCCCTACCTTCCCCATTTCAACGCTTTGCCAGCGCGTAAGGTTTTGCGCAGGCTTGGGGAGTTCGTCAAACTTGCTGGCAGATTTTGGGTGGAGCGCATACGGAATGGTCTGAAAATGCTTGGGCGCTCCAACGGGCTGGGAGAGGTCCTTAAGAGCTCTATATATATATCTGTCGGTAATTGTTTGGAGGACTCGAGGAGTCCCTCTTTGTGTCTCCCCTCTCCCTCATTCTTCAGTTCCCTTGCACGTGTTCTGAATCTGAGCTTACAGTTTTTGTGCTTTGTATCTGCTTCTATGCTAGCTGAATGGGTCGAAGCGCAAGCTGTGTTAGATTTGAGAAGTTTTTACAACATGGGAGATAATTCCTACGTGACTCTCAAGAGTTATGTCCTTTGATTGATATTATAAAAATTCTCCCTGCTTCCCCTCTTATTTCTTTGGAATGGTCTGAGTGCGTTAAATCCCGCTTGACTAAAATGTAGACTCCGAATGGTAAGCGTCTTGTTGGAGTGTTTGTCATAATTTTGTGTATTTAAAGAGATGTAGATTTACTGTATTGATTTTTGTAGTAAAAGGGACAAAGAATTTCTGTATTCATTTTATAGTAGAAGAGAAATAGATTTATGGTTGTAATTTTGATAGTAAAAGGAAGGTAGATTTACTGTTATCTTTTCTTGTCTGTTTTATGTTTTCTTTTTTTATATAGTTTTTGTTTTGAATAAATGGGAGATAGATTTATTGGCATAATCTTTGTAGTAAAAAGGAGACAGATGTACTGTCATAATTTTGTCGAAAAAGGGAGATAAATTTTTTTCTTTGTTGTAAGTTTCGTAGTAAAAGAGGGATCGATTTTCTGTCAAAAGTTTTGTAGTAAAAAGAAGATAAGATTTTTTTGGTCATGATTTTTAGTAGTAAAAGGAAGATTGTTAAAATG
>CM060307.1:105328879-105331379 GCA_030674185.1 Monoplex corrugatus | reverse complement strand
GAAGTATGGGGATGGAGAGTGTTGTACTCTGACTGGATGTTTATTCAAACAGGCAACAGACTCATATTATGGGACGTGAACGGTAAACATATTGCATTCACACACACACACACACACACACACACACACACACACACACACACACACACACACACACACACACAAACACACACACAAACACACACACACACACACACACACAAACACACACACACACACACACACACATGCACACACACAGAGAGCACACACACACACACAACACCAGACACACACAACACACACACACAGACACACACAAACACACAGAAGCACACACACACAACACAAAGCACACAGACACACACAACACACACAGAAGCACACACACACAGACACACACACACACACACACACACACACTTGCACAATCATAAGTACTACGTGGATTAACGAGAGAGAGAGAGAGAGAGAGAGAAGAGAGAGAGAGAGAGAGAGAGAGAGAATGTGTGTATATGTGTGGGTATGTGTGCTTGTGTGTATGTGTGTCCATACGTGTGTGTGTGTGAAAGAGAGAGAGAGAGAGAAAGACAGAAAGAGAGAGAGAGTGTGTGTGTGTGTGTGTGTGTGGAGAGAGAGAGAGAGAGAGAGAGCGAGAGAAAGACGAGAGAGAGAGAGAGAGAGAGAGAGAGAGAGGAGAGAGAGAGAGAGAGAGAGAGAGAGAAGAGAGAGAGAGAGAGAGAGAGAGGAGTGTGAGTGTTTGTTTCAACCAAAGCAAAGCGAGCATGTGTTTGTGCCGACATGCTCACCGTGTGAAACGGATCCTTTTGAAATAAAGTCGGCTGACAGTTTATGGCATTTCTAGGAAATGACAGAATGCATCCTTTTTTTCTAGAAACCTCGGAGGAAGTAAGGTTTACGCTGTAACCCGACTGCTTTCAATTGATAGCCAGAACGTCCTCTTCCTGTTAGTGCTCTCCCTTGACTAGATTGCCCGCCATGCTGATAGTTTTTGTTGCTTTTAACCCTTAGGCTCCAGTATCCTGTCCACCAACAGCGAAAACTTAACCCTTTGACTCCCGCAGCCTGTCCACCAACAGCGAAAACTTAACCCTTTGACTCCCTCAGCCTGTCCACCAACAGCAGAAATTTCACCCTTTGGCTCCCTTATCCTATCCACCAACAGCAAAAACGTAACCTTTGACTTCCACATCCTCTCCACCAACAGCGAAAACTTAAGCCTTTGACTCCCTCATCCTATCCACCAGCAACAAAACTTAACCCTTTGACTCCCTCATTCTATCCACCAACAGCGAAAACTTAACCCTTTAACTCCCTCACCCTATCCACCAACAGCTAAAACTTAACCGTTTGACTCCTTCACCCTATCCACCAACAGCAAAAACTTCACCCTTTGACACCCTCACCCTATCCACCAGCAGCGAAAACTTCACCCTTTGACACCCTCACCCTATCCACCAGCAACAAAACGTAAACCTTTGACTCTCACATCATATCCACCAACAGCAAGAACTTAACTCTTTGATTCCCTCATCCTATCCACCAGCAACAAGGTGTAACCCTTTGACTCCCTCATCCTATCCACCAACAGCTAAAACTGAACCCTTTGACTCCCTCACCCTATCCACCACCAGCTAAAACTGAACCCTTTGACTCCCTCACCCTATCCACCAACAGCAAAAACTTAACCGTTTGACTCCCTCACCCTATCCACCAACAGCAAAAACTTAACCGTTTGACTCCCTCACCCTATCCACCAGCAGCGAAAACTTCACCCTTTGACACCCTCACCCTATCCACCAGCAGCGAAAACTTCACCCTTTGACACCCTCACCCTATCCACCAGCAGCGAAAACTTCACCCTTTGACACCCTCACCCTATCCACCAGCAGCGAAAACTTCACCCTTTGACACCCTCACCCTATCCACCAGCAGCGAAAACTTCACCCTTTGACACCCTCACCCTATCCACCAGCAGCGAAAACTTCACCCTTTGACACCCTCACCCTATCCACCAACAGCGAAAAGCACCCTTTGACACCCTCACCCTATCCACCAGCAGCGAAAACTTCACCCTTTGACACCCTCACCCTATCCACCAACAGCGAAAAGCACCCTTTGACACCTCACCCTATCCACCAACAGCGAAAACTTCACCCTTTGACACCCTCACCCTATCCACCAACAGCGAAAAGCACCCTTTGACACCCTCACCCTATCCACCAACAGCGAAAAGCACCCTTTGACACCCTCACCCTATCCACCAGCTTCCTGCAGTGTTATATAACTATGATGATGATGTTGATGTTCATGGTTGTTTTTATGATAATGATGATGGTGATTGTTGTTGTGGTTGTAATTTTGATGATAATGATGATGATGATGGGCACAGCTGTGTTTAGATCATTATCATCATCATTATCATGATGGTGGTGTTTTTGATCATGATTATGATGACGATTGTTGATGACGGTTGTTTGTATGATGATGATGATGATGA
>CM060307.1:105308879-105318879 GCA_030674185.1 Monoplex corrugatus | reverse complement strand
GACGTGGTGTTAACCCTGATATGGCTTTAGTAGTCGGTTGGGCTATAAGCAATATGAACTGAGCACTGTCTTCCTTTCTTCTTTTCTGTCTTTCTTTCTTTCTTTCTCTCTGTTTTCTTTCTTTTTTCCCCATCTCTTAGGTTTTGTGCATTTATTCCTTGTTACCCTTTTGTATACGCTTGACGAAAACCAGGTGGCTGAAAATTTGTGCCTGTCTTTGTTTTGGCTTTTGTTATGTTAAACTACGTGTTGTTATTCTGTTTTGTGTCCTGTCTGTCGTGTTTGCTATTTCATAGCCTAGTCGACGGACGCGCGGCAATCAGGTGGGTAAGACTTAAGACTTCCAGATTGAAGGTCTTGGCCTGGGGTTCGTTCCTGTTAGGGAACCCTCTCCTTTTCAATTGTTACTGTTGTTTAATTAACCCTTTGGCTCCTGCAGCGTGTCCACCAGCATCATGCATTGTCAACCATGCTAACAAAGCACAAACTTAACCCTTTAACTTCACCCTATCCACAGGGTTAAGTTTTTGCAGTTGGTGGATAGGGTGCGGGAGTCAAAGGTTAGAGCCCAGCCGACTGCGTAGAGCCATATCAGGGCTAGAACCGTGACAAAACGTACAAAACGTCAACAGGAAAAAAAATGAAAAGAAAATTTAGTACACGTATCAATGCATTTGTGCACATGATCTAAGGAGATGCTCTGACCTTGATCATATCCCAGACTCTGCCTCGTTGCTGGCTGAATGGTGGGAAACAGGAAATGAGATATGCGGAAGCAATTTTAGGGAATTTAAGCCCGTTTTTATGTACGCTTTGGTGTCCTTAGTTATGTGTTAAGTTTGTATTTAGCTGTTGTTTTTTAAATCCCCTGTGTGATAAATTAGAGTGATCAACGCCAGGGACATCTTCTTAGATTAATATATGTTTTGTTGTCCTTAGGTATGTTTCTGTTTGTATTTAGGTATGTTTTTGTAAATCCCCTGTGTGAGAAATTAGACAGAGTGGTCAACGCCAGGGGCTATGAATATATGTGACCCCCCACCACGAACTTAGTCATAACTAGCATTTTGGGCATTTTGAGATCTACATATCACTGGAAAGTGTACATTCTGCTGATTATTTTGGTACTTGAATAAAGCTTGTACTCAAAAAAATGTAGAAGTTATGTATGCTTAAAGTCATTAAGTTGTATGACGGCCATTTTGAGAAAACGGCCTCTAAAGTTTTTGTGTGCTCTCCTACACATTTTCCTTAAAATTTTTTATTTGGTGGCTTTGACCCAGTTTGTGTCTAATTTTCGCTGTCATTATATGAAAGGTGCATCAAAGAGCTTTCCATCAGTATATTACATGTGCAGGTACTGTACAGGTTACGGTTCATAATAAGAGACAAAAACAGGTACTTTTGGTAGGAAATTGCGTTCTTTTACTGCGTGCGATCAGTGCATTAAAATACCGATTTAAATTGATTAATAATATTTTTTCAAGAAAAACATTTCTGCGGGGGATAGATTATAGTCTACAGAAATCAATTTTGAGAAAAAGTCAAAACACCCCAGATGGACCCTCAGTCACCTTTTCAGCTCCTAGTGCTGTTCGACTGACTGCGAGTTAAGACTGATTTCGTGGTGGGAGGTCACATATGTTTTGTTGTCCTTAGTTAAATTTCAATTTGTATTCAGGTATGTTTTTTTTAAATCCTTTGTGCGATAAATTGGACTGGAGTGGTCAACGCCAGGGACATCTCCTTAGATGAACACATATTTTGTTGTCCCTAGGTATGTTTCAGTTTGTATTCAGGTAAAACCCTTTGTAAAACCCTTGAGTGATAATTTGGACGAAGTGGTCAATGGCGGGGGCATCTCCTTAGATTCTGTGCGGAATGTATTATGTTCCTTTTTCTTTTTCCTGCTGAAGTTTTGTTTATGTTTTGAAACGGTTCTAGCCCTGATATGGCTCTACGCAGTCGGCTGGGCTTTAAGCAAAGTAACAATAACAGTTTCAGGTCAGCATGTCTTAGACTCGTCTAGTGCCTCAATCTTCTCTGTGTGTGCACACACGCAGAACATCAGATGTACGCGTCAAAAGCCTTGGAAATCATGAACCAGAAAAAACACGAAAGAAGAATAAGAACGCGTATTTTAATACTACAAGACAAGACAGGCGCAAATTTTCGGCCAACTGGCCTTTGTCAAGCGTAAGATCACAAACAAACAAAACAAAAACACAAGATACAAAAATGAGGAGAGAAAGACTGAAACTTCCCTGCTGCATCTGGTGTTTGTTTGTTTGTTTGTGATCGTACGCTTGACAAAGTGGCCGAAAATTTGCCCCTGTCTTGTCTTGTTGTATTAAATACGCGTGCTTAATTTTTTTTCCGTGTATTTTCTTTCTTTCTGGTTTCTATGAGAACTATGCAGTCAAAACTCCTGGAAAACCTTGTCAGTGACTTGTGGAATAATGGAAACAGCCAGTTTGAGTCTCGGCCATCAAGATTGTAGCATGGAACATGCAGATGCTGGTCATCAAAGCATTTAGCCACGCATGGTTGGCAAACCAACTATTGCCCACGCAATGTGAGGCTAGAAGACAAGAGAGGACAGCGCAGGAGAAGAGGGGAGACAGAGAGAGAGAGAGAGAGAGAGAGAGAGAGAGAGAGAGAGAGAGAGCCATCAGAAAGTTTAAAAGAAGAAAGCGTGGGTGTTGTTGTTGTTATTGTTGGAGTTTTGTTTTCCTATTGTTTACGTTCAGTAATAATAGAGTAATTCTTCTAATTGCTTCCTCAACCCCCACCCCCCACCCCTACCCCCCTCTTCATCCAAGTCCTTCATTTCTCTCTTTCCTTCCACCTACATTGTGTCTGTCTCCTTAGATTAATGTATGTTTTGTTGTCCTTAGTTATGTTTTAGCTTGTATTCAGATATTTTCTTTTTAATTTCCTGTGTGATAAATTGGACGGAGTGGTCAACGCCAGGGGTTTGACCTTAGATTAATATATGTTTTGTTGTCCTTAGTTATGTTTTTCTTTCTATTCAGGTATTTTTTAAAATTTTCTGTGTGATAAAATTGGATGGAGTGGTCAACTTCAGTGGCTTATCCTGAGATTAATATGTTTTGTTGTCCTTAGTCATGTTTTAGTTTGTATTCAGATATGTTTTCTTTTTAATTTTCTGTGTGATAAATTAGACGGAGTGGTCAACGCTGGGGGGGGGGGGGGGGGGTGTCTTTATATTAATATATTTGTTGTCCTTAGTTATGTTTTAGTTTGTATTCGGGTATGTTTTTTCCCCCATATTTTCTGTGATAAAATTGGACGGAGTGGTCAACGCTGGGAGGGGGGGGGGGGCTATTTTATAGTAATTAATTTGTTGTCCTTAGTTATGTTTTAGTTTGTATTCAGGTATGTTTTTTCCCCCATATTTTCTGTGATAAAATTGGACGGAGTGGTCAACACCGGGTGTGTGTGTGTGTGTGTGTGTGTGTGTGTGTGTGTGTGTGTGTGTGTGTGTGTGTGTGTGTGTGTGTGTGTGTGTGTGTGTGTGTGGTGTCTTTAGATTAATATATTTGTTGTCCTTAGTTATATGCTTTAGTTTGTATTCAGGTACGTTTTTTTTTAAATCCCCTACATTGTCGCTGTCTCCTCTACTCCCCCTCCCTTCCAGGTCTTACTATTCTTTGTAATTTTTTTTTTTTGTTTACCCCTGGCTTCTCAGATTCTTCGTCTCTTTCGTCTCCCTCTCTCTCTCAGCCCGGCACCAAGATGTCTCCTCTACTATCTCCCCCCCCCTCCTCCAAGTCTTCTCTCATTAACCATCACCACCCCCTTGTATATTATCTCCCCTATCTCCTCCCCATATTCTCTCTCCCTCCACCCCCACACCCCCACGTAGATTGTCTCCCCTGCCTTTTCTCTCCTTCAAGTCTTCTCTCGTCTTTCCCGCCCTCCTGTTTTGTAGATTTTAGAGTCCTACCACTTCTCAGTCAACAAACAAAGCCAGAACAAGATTGAGGCAGCCAAGATGTGGTTTCTAAGAAGAATGTTGAGAGTTCCATGGACAGCAAAGAAAACGAATGAGACAGTCTTGATGGAGGCAGACACAAGTAGATCACTCATAAGGAAGATTAGGAAAAGACAGGCAACATTTATAGGTCATTTTATGAGGAAAGGGGATTTGAGCACCTGGTCACAATGGGAAAGCTGGAGGGAAAGAGAGCACCGGGTAGACCCAGGGAGAAAATGCTGGACGGACTTGCAGAGTGGCTGGGGACGAGGGGGGTGGGAGAGATGCTAGGGGCAACGAGAGATAGAGACAGATGGAAGTCCATGATCGCCAACGCTATGCGGCAGGGCACCTGATGATGATGATGATGATGATGATGACCACTCTCAGAGTGTACGAGGACTAGCTATAAAAATTGCTCAAAGAAGCCTTAACATTTTTTTAGTTGCATTATGAGATACCTATGCTTACGTCGGTTCTGTTCCCGTCCTTCTTAGTTCTGTCCTATATCCCCGCCGCCTCCCCCCCCCCCCCCCCCCCCGTTGGGTTGCCGGGGGTTCTTTCAGTATAAATAGTATCCCCACCTTCTTGAAATTCTGTGCTAGAAATTTCCTCTTCTGTCACTCTCTTTGTTTCTGCTTTGTTGCCTTGCTTTCTGTCATTTCTACTTATTTTCTGCCTTAATGGTCCATTCACCTGTATTTTTTCGATAAAGTCTTACGTGCTTTTTCTTCGGATTGATAATTGGGTACATGTGTTAGGTGCATTTTTGGCTCTGGGGAGGTGAGATGTGCGGAGGCAATTTTAGGTAATTTATGCCTGCTTATATTTGTATTCAGGTGGGGTTTTTTTAAAAATCTCCCCTGTGCGATGGATCGGACGGAATGGTCCTACGCCGGGGGCATGTCCTTAGATTATGTGCACGAATGCATTGATATGTGTACTTTTCTTTTTTCTTTTTTTTTTCCTGTTGAAGTTTTGTGTGTTTTGAAGCGGTTATAGCCCTGATATGGCTCTGCGCAGTCGGCTGGGCTTTAAACAACAGTAAAACAAAGAAAGAAAGAAAAGATTCTGTCCTATATCCCCGCCGCCTCTCCCCTCCCCTTGTCGAAATCCAACTTTTTCCTTTCCCCTCTAAATCGTGTGATCCCCCTCCCCTTCTACTTTCCTTTCTCTCCACCCCCCCTCTCAACTAGATTGTCTTCTTTACCTCCTCCCCCACCCCTAAAGTCTTCTTCCTCCTACTCCTCCACCCCCTACTTTCTCCATCTGTTTGTTGCGAAAATGTGAAAAGGTCGAGATGTTTCCAAATACGCTCCGTTATGGAAGAGGTTTGACATTTTCCCTGTGTGTGTGTTTTGTCGATGTGTTTTCATTTTTGTGGCTGCTGCGTTGTTGTTGCTGTTGTTGTTGTTGTTGTTGTTGTTGTTGTTTTGTTGCTCTATTTATGTTGTTTATGTTTTGCAAAAAGATGGTTTCCTTTTCTGTGTGTGTCTTTGTCAATCTGTCTTTGTCAATCTGTCTTTGTCAATCTGTCTTTGTCAATCTGTCTTTGTCAATCTGTCTTTGTCAATCTGTCTTTGTCAATCTGTCTTTGTCAATCTGTCTTTGTCAATCTGTCTTTGTCAATCTGTCTTTGTCAATCTGTCTTTGTCAATCTTCTGATGTTTTTGTCCCTCTCTGCGAGCCGTAGAACGAATTTTATGTAAACCGCAACAACAGCTGCGCACAGAAAATGACATCACCTGTTTTCTTCTTCGTTTCGAATTCAGTCTCCGCTGTCCTCCTTGGGGATGCCAGGGACTCTTTCAGTATAAATACTTTCCCCACCTTCTGCAAATTCTGTACTAGAAATTTCCTCATTTTTGTCACTCTCTTTGTTTCTGGGAACTCTTTCCAGAAATTCTGTGCTCGAAATTTCCTCTTTTCTGTCACTCTCTTTGTTTCTACCTTGCTCCTTTGCTTTCTGTCATTTCTTCTGCGTATCATTTTATGCCTTGCTTGTCCATTTACCTATATGTGTTCGATAAAGTCTTACGTACTTTTTCTTACGAGAGATAATTGGATACATGTGTTAAGTGCATTTTTGGCTCCAGTACATGTGTTAAGTGCATTTTTGGCTCCAGTACATGTGTTAAGTGCATTTTTGGCTCCAGTACATGTGTTAAGTGCATTTTTGGCTCCAGTACATGTGTTGAGTGCATTTTTGGCTCCAGTACATGTGTTGAGTGCATTTTTGGCTCCAGTACATGTGTTGAGTGCATTTTTGGCTCCAAGGAAATGAGATAGACAATTGGTTGCATGTGTTAAGTGCATTTTTGGCTCCAAGGAAATGAGATAGACAATTGGTTGCATGTGTTAAGTGCATTTTTGGCTCCAAGGAAATGAGATAGACAATTGGTTGCATGTGTTAAGTGCATTTTTGGCTCCAAGGAAATGAGATAGACAATTGGTTGCATGTGTTAAGTGCATTTTTGGCTCCAAGGAAATGAGATAGACAATTGGTTGCATGTGTTGAGTGCATTTTTGGCTCCAAGGAAATGAGATAGACAATTGGTTGCATGTGTTGAGTGCATTTTTGGCTCCAAGGAAATGAGATAGACAATTGGTTGCATGTGTTGAGTGCATTTTTGGCTCCAAGGAAATGAGATAGACAATTGGTTGCATGTGTTGAGTGCATTTTTGGCTCCAAGGAAATGAGATAGACAATTGGTTGCATGTGGTTAAGTGCATTTTTTGGCTCCAAGGAAATGAGATAGACAATTGGTTGCATGTGTTAAGTGCATTTTTGGCTCCAAGGAAATGAGATAGATAATTGGGTACATGTGTTGAGTGCATTTTTGGCTCCAAGGAAATGAGATAATTGGGTACATGTGTTAAGTGCATTTTTGGCTCCAAGGAAATGAGATAGATAATTGGGTACATGTGTTAAGTGCATTTTTGGCTCCAAGGAAATGAGATAGATAATTGGGTACATGTGTTAAGTGCATTTTTGGCTCCAAGGAAATGAGATAGATAATTGGGTACATGTGTTAAGTGCATTTTTGGCTCCAAGGAAATGAGATAATTGGGTACATGTGTTAAGTGCATTTTTGGCTCCAAGGAAATGAGATAGATAATTGGGTACATGTGTTAAGTGCATTTTTGACTCCAAGGAAATGAGATAATTGGGTACATGTGTTAAGTGCATTTTTGGCTCCAAGGAAATGAGATAGATAATTGGGTACATGTGTTAAGTGCATTTTTTGACTCCAAGGAAATGAGATAATTGGGTACATGTGTTAAGTGCATTTTTGGCTCCAAGGAAATGAGATAATTGGGTACATGTGTTAAGTGCATTTTTTGACTCCAAGGAAATGAGATATATAATTGGTTGCATGTGTTGAGTGCATTTTTGGCTCCAAGGAAATGAGATAGATAATTGGGTACATGTGTTAAGTGCATTTTTGGCTCCAAGGAAATGAGATAGATAATTGGGTACATGTGTTGAGGGCATTTTGGCTCCAAGGAAATGAGATATGTGAAGCAGTTTTAGGCAACTTAGGTCCGTTTTTATATTATGTTTTAGTATCCCTATTTATGTTTAAATTTGTATTCAGGTATGTGTTTTTTAAATCCCCTGTGTGATAAATTGAACGGAGGGGTCATCGCCTGGGTCATCTCCGTAGATAATGTGCGCGTATGCATTGACATATGTACTTGATTTTCTTTTCCTATTTTTTCCCGTTGAACAATTGTGTATACTTTGAAACGGTTACAGTCCTGATATGGCTCTACGCAGTCGGCTGGGCTTTAAACAAAAAGAACAATAACAGTAACCTCTAAGGAAATGTGAACTGCTTAATGGCAATTCAAAGCACCATAGGCCAGTTTCATCTATAGTTTTATGTATTTAGTTATGCTTATACAGTTAAATTCAGGTATGTCTGGTGATGAAATTCGGTCGAAGGGCCAACGTCAGACTATTTGTTGAATGCAATGATACTTCAGGGCTAAAACGTTCCGCGTCTGGGCGGAATTCCGCGATTTCGGTTTGTCAAAAAAAAAAAAAAAAACACTTTAAAGTGTTTGATGCAATTACTGACTTTGTGTGCTCCAACTTCAAACTTGATATTGTGTGATCATTTAAACCTGAAAAGTGAAACTTATTGAGCAACCCAAGAGGTGAGATTTCATCCAAAGACTACAGTTGGAGAACACCTGTAAAACACTCAAGTTAAAGGGTGAGTGTTCATTTTATTATTATGTTTTTAACCCCTTCTCCCCTTTTCCCAAATATATCCTGTAATAATTACGTGTTTACAGCAATTTTTATGCACTAAATATCTCTTGAAATTATGTTCAGAAAGCTCGAAATGGCATAGATTTACACTTGGTTTTTAAAAAAAATTTCCAGGGGGAGCAATTGCCCCCGGACCCCCCTAGTTTCAGTGGGGTTTTTTTCCCTCCTCCTGTTTTAAGCCCTGGACACATGTACCTTTTCTTTTCAAAGTCTTTTTTGTCAGGGTCGTCGATGTGTTCAGATGTGTGGGTTGTTGTTGATTGAACTGGTTCTAGCCGTGATAGGGCTCTGAGCTGTCGGCAGGGCTTTAAACGCTAATAATAATTGCGCTCACGTTTTATTTATGTGTTTTATTGTCGACTGGGCTATAAACGCTGATAATAATTTCACTCACGTGTTATCCTTTGATTGTTGTTTTGCAAGCAATATGTTTATAGTTGTTTTATTTATTAAAACATTTGTTTGATTCTGTTCATCTGTCTCATCATACCCTGCTGCCCTCCATAATTAGTTTGCGATATATGGGGATTATCTGGCGTCTGATTATCATCTCATTCAAGTTGTATTTATTGAAAATTAGCTTTTATTATTTTGCTCTTTTGTGCTTGAGGTCTAAATTTGTTTTATTACTGATAATATACACACATGCACCAGTCGCCCTAGCGCAGTGGTTAGCCCGGTGTACTAGATCTAATGGTGGGAAGGTTGTGGGTTCGAATCCCGTGAGTTTAGTGAAAATCTTCATGGAAGTTTTGGCCCAAACAGGCTCCCACGCAGAGTAGATCATTTGCTGTGGGCTTGTCCACTGGGAAGAATTGGGAACCTCACAGTCCAGTCGTGTCCACTTCACGGATGTGCGATCTGGAGGGCGTTGCTCGAATGTCCTGACTTAACACCCCGCAGGTGTCTGTATCTCTCAGGCCTGGTTGAACCGACGCAGGATGATATTATGGAAAAGACAATCCAGAATGGAACTTCACAGCGTCATGATTATCACGTTCATCGTCCTTAACCCTTTGACTCCCTCAGCCTCATTGTCAGCCATGACAGCAAAACAAAAACTTAACCCTTTCACTCCCTCACCCTACCCACCAACTTCTTGCAGAAAGCTGATGGGTGTAGTGTGAGGAAGTGAACGGGTTAGGTTTTTGCAGCTGGTAGGTAAGTGCGGGAATGAAAGGGTTAATCTTCATAGCATTGTGAGGAAAGTGTCCCAAAATCTGTAGGACCGGTGGAATGTTCCAGAAAAGGAACAACAACTACAACAATAACAACAATAACGGCAGTAATAGCAACATCAAGAACAACAACAAAATGATAATTATAATGACATCGAAATTTGGGGCAGTCTGGTTTGATTTCTTTTGTGTCATTTTGATGTATTCTCATATTGTTTAACCCTTTGACTCCCGCACCCTATCCACCAACTGCAAAAACCATAACCCTCTTGACGCCCTCACTCTATCCACCAGCTCCCTGCAAGAAGCGGGTGGAAAGGGCGAGGGAATCAAAGGGTTAAGTTTTTACTTTGCTAGCATGGTTGACTCTGCAGGTTGCTGGTACACAGGGCGCGGGAGTCAAAGGGTTAATTTAATTTGTTGTTGTTGATTTTAATTCTGTTTTTGTGAAACAGGTTACGAACTTTTTTGTTGGTTATTGTTCTTTAGTTTTTATTTTATAACCTTGGGCAGTCAGTTAAAAGTTGTATTTCATTTATT
>CM060307.1:105298879-105303879 GCA_030674185.1 Monoplex corrugatus | reverse complement strand
TATTCAGGTGTGTTTTTTATGTATGTATTAGTGCCGTTATGTTTAAATTTGTATTCAGGTGTGTTTTTATGTATGTATTAGTGCCGTTATGTTTAAATTTGTATTCAGATGTGTTTTTATGTATGTATTAGTGCCGTTATGTTTAAATTTGTATTCAGGTGTGTTTTTATGTATGTATTAGTGCCGTTATGTTTAAATTTGTATTCAGGTGTGTTTTTATGTATGTATTAGTGCCGTTATGTTTAAATTTGTATTCAGGTGTGTTTTTAAATACCCTGTGTGATAAACTGGACGGCATGTCAAGGGCAGGGACATCTCCTTGGATTATGTGCGCGAATGCATTGACATGTGTACTTGATTTTTTTTATTTTCCTTTTTTTTTTCTTACTGTGGCACTGTGTGTATATTGAAATAGTTATAGTCCTAACTTGGCTCTATGCAGTCGGCTGGACTTTAAACAACAATAAGAAAAAGAATGGGTGGTGTAAGGTAATGCATTAATCAGGTGATTCATAATTATGACCGCCTGCAGAGTGTAGACAAAAGGTTGACTTTAGTATTGTGGTGTAGAAATGTATTTTTGGGGAGGATGACAATGGCAGAAACAAGGAAACTTAACCCAGGGTCCCTATGTTTTTGTCTGTTGTTAAGACCGAGACATTGACGTCACAGTCGAATTGGATACGTAATATATTATTATTAGCTGCGGTTTTAGCTCTGAGGAAATGCGAACTGCCTCGCCGCGGCAATTTTGGTACTATAGGGCAAGGTTTATGTATGTTTTTGTGAACTTAGTAATCAGTATTTCTTTTTTTTCTTCTTTTTTTTTTTTTTCCCAATCCTCCCTCGTACTCCCATGAGGGTACCGTGGGGGCTCTTTCAGTATTGATTGTATCCCTACCTTCTGGAAATTTCTGTGCTAGAAATTTCCTCTTTTCTGTCACTCTCTTTGTTTCTCTACCTTCTTCCTCTGCTTTCTGTTTTTCTTCCTAACATTTTCTGCCTTGCTGGTCCATCCACCTGTATGTGTTCATTAAAATTTTACATACTTTCTCTTAGGACTGATAATTGGGTACATATATTGAGTGCATTTTTGGATTTAAGGAAATGAGATATGTGTAAACAGTTTTGGGTAATTTAGGCCCGTTTTTATATATGTGTTAGTGTCCTTAGTTATGTTTAAATTTGTATTCAAGTATATTTTGTAAATCTCCTGCGCGATAAATTGGAAGGAGTGGTCAACGCATAGGGTATCAGCTTAGATTATGTGCGCGAATGCATTGATATGTGTACGTAATTTTCTGTTCCTTTTTTTTCTTCTTACTGTGGTACTGTGTGTATATTGAAATAGTTATAGTCCTAACTTGGCGCTATGCAGTCGGCTGGGCTTTAAACAACAATAAGAAAAAGAATGGTGATGTTAAGGTAATGCATTAATCAGGTGATTTATCATTATGACCGCCTGCAGAGTGTAGACAAAAGGTTGACTTTAATATTTGGTGTAGAAATGTATTTTTGGCGAGGATGACAATGGCAGAAACAAGGAAACTTAACCCAGGTCCCGATGTTTTTGTCTGTTGTTAAAACCGAGACATTGACGTCACAGTTGAATTGGATACATAATGTGTTATTAGCTGCGGTTTTAGCTCTGAGGAAATGCGAACTGCCTCGTTGCAATTTTAGGTACTGATAGGTCAAATTTTATGTATGTTTTTGTGAACTTAGTAATCAATATTGTCGTCTGTTTTGTTTGTTGTTTGTTTTTGTTTTTAATTCCCTGGTACTCCCGTAGGGGTACCGTGGGGTCTCTTTCGGTGTATGTAGTATCCCCACCTTCTGGAAATTCTGTGCTAGAAATTTCCTCTTTTCTGTCATTCTTTTTGTTTCTGCCTTGTTCCTTTGCTTTCTGTCATTTCTTCCTATCATTTTCTGCCTTGTTTCTTTGCTTTCTCTCATTTCTTCCCATCATTTTCTGCCTTGTTCCTTTGCTTTCTGTCATTTCTTCCATCATTTTCTGCCTTGTTCCTTTGCTTTCTGTCATTTCTTCCTATGAATTTCTGCCTTGTTCCTTTCTATCTGTCATTTCTTCCCATCATTTCTGCTTTGTTCTTTGCTTCTGTCATTTCTTCTATAATTCTGCCTTGTTCCTTGCATCTTCATTTCTTCCCATCATTTTCTGCCTTTGTTCCTTTGCTTTCTGTCATTTCTTCCCATCATTTTCTGCCTTGTTCCTTTGCTTTCTGTCATTTCTTCCATCATTTCTGCTTGTCCTTTGCTTTCTGTCATTTCTTCCCATCATTTTCTCCTTGCTGGTCCATTCACCTGTATGTGGCCGATAAAGTCTTGCATACTTTCTCTTAGGATTGACAATTGGTTTGGTATCAAGTGCATTTTTGGTTCAAGGGAAATAAGTGTACGGAAGCAGTTTCAGGTAACCTAGGCCCATTTTTGTATATATGTTTTAGTATCCTTAATTGTGTTTAAATTTATATTCAGGTATGTTTTTGAAATCCTCTGGTGATGAATTGGCCACTGAACATTGGCGTCATTGACAGGATCTCTGTCATGACCGCGCGTAGTTGATATTTAGCGTGGACATGCAAATTACACGGGCGGGGTTCAGGCACAAAGATCCACGCAAAATTTGTTTTTTTGTTTTTTTAATTTCCTGGAACACGACAGAGTCCGTAGGTTAAAAGAACAAGATTAATTCGTGTGTTCGTTCGTTCTTTGATTTAACGTCTTTTCACTATAATGTGTGTGTGTGTGTGTGTGTGTGTGTGTGTGTGTGTGTGTGTGTGGTGTGTGGTGTGTGTGTGTGTGTGTGTGTGTGTGTAGAGAAAGAGAGAGACAGAGAGAGGAGAGATTGTGTGTGGGGCTTGGTTCGTTTTTGTTTTTGTTCCTATTTTTTGTTTTTTGTTGTTTTTTTGTTTTTTGTTCTTTTTTAATCACGTTGCTGATGAATTCGTTGTGAGTTGTGTTTGGGTAAGAATGGGGAAAAAGATGACGTCACTGTGCCTTTCGTGACGCACTTAGTGCTGTTGTGTGTGTGTGTGTGTGTGAGAGAGAGAGAGAGAGAGAAGAGAGGAGGAGAGAAGAGAAGAGGCTTGGCTTGGTTTATTGTTTATTTATTTATTTTATTTAATTATTTATGTTTTTTTTGTTGTTTTTTTGGTTCTCGTATTTAATCACATTGGGTTTTATTATGTAAGTTCAGTGAAGATTATGTGAAAGCTGACATCATCGTTTTGTCTGTGACGTTCTTACTGCTCCTTCGTCTGTTGTCTGTCTGTACTGTCTGTCATGTCTCGTCTCTCTTCTCTGTCTCTGTTTGTCTCTCGTTTCTCTGTTTCTGTCTGCCTTTTCTCTTCTGTCTTTGTCTCCTCTGTTCGTCTCTGTTTCTTGTCTTCTCCTCGTCTCTCTCTTCTTCTCTGTCTCTCTCTCTCGTCCTTGTTTCATTCTTTCATTCTCTGTCTTCTCGCTCTCTTTCTGTCTCTGTCTCTTCTCTTTCTCTCATTTCTGCTGGTGCTTGCATGATCATGTGTGATGTGCGTGCGCGAGCGTGCGTGGAGAGAGAAAGATGGGGGAGCGGGGGTTGGACAAAGAGAAAACAGAAAGAGGGAAAAGGGGACAGAGAAACGCACGTGCGAGCATGTGTGTGTGTGTGTGTGTGTGTGTGTGTGTGTGTGTGCGTGCGTGTGTGTGTGTGTGTGTGTGTGTGTGTGTGTGTGTGTGATCGAGAGAGAGAGAGAGAGAGAGTCTTTGGGTTGGTTTATTTCTTTAGTGCTCAAATGTCGAATCGCTTTGTTCATTGTATTAGTTGTACGTTGTGTTATGGTCTGGAAGTGTGAAAGCTGACGTCATTGTTCTTGTTGATGACTTATTTACTGCTGTGTGTGTGTGTGTGTGTGTGTGTGTGTGTGTGTGTGTGTGTGTGTGTGTGTGTGTGTGTGTGTGTGTGTGTGTGTGTGTGTGTGTGTGTGGTGATGAGAGAGAGAGAGAGAGTCCTTGGGTTGGTCTATTTCTTCAGTGCTGATATGTCGAATCACTTTGTTCATTGCATAAGTCTTACGTTGTGTTATGATCTGGATAGTGTGAAAGCTGACGTCATTGTTCTTTTTGATGACGTATTTACTGCTGTGTGTGTGTGGTGCGTGCGTGCGTGCGTGTGTGCGTGCGTGTGTGTGTGTGTGTGTGTGGAGAGAGAGAGAGAGAGAGAGAGAGAGTGTGTGTGTGTGTGTAGGTAGCTGTGCACACATATGCCTGGGGCTTGAGATTTTGCGTGTGTACGTGTATGTGATTGCTTACGTGGAGTGGGACTAAGGAGTGTGTGTGTGTGTGTGTGTGTGTGTGTGTGTAATGCGAGCTCACACACACACACACACACACACACACACACACACACACACACACACACACACACACACACACACACACACACGCACACACACACACACACCGTCTAATATCACTTATAGTGAAAAGACGTTAAATCAAGCAACGAACACACACACACACACACACAACAACACACACACACACACACACACACACACACACACCACACACACACACACACACACACACACACCACAGCACACTACACACACACACACACACACACAACACACACACATACACACACACAGATTTCTCTCTCTCCCTGTCTCCTCACGCATGGTGCTTGAGAGTGCGAATATCATCATCATCGTCATCATCATCATCATCACCATCTCATCGTCATCATCAGGTGCCCTGCCTCATGCGTTGGCGATCATGGCCCTCCATACGAATATATCCCTTTTCGCTGCGAGTGCATCTTGAGAGTGTGCGTATGTGTATGTGATGCATACGGAGAGAGGAGGAAGAGAGAGAGAGAGAGAGAGAGAGAGAGAGAGAGAGAGAGAGAGAGAGAGAGAGAGAGAGTTCTTCTTAGAGAGAGGTGTGTGTGTGTGTGTGTGTGTGTGTGTGTGTGTGTGTGTGTGTGTGTGTGTGTGTGT
>CM060307.1:105288879-105293879 GCA_030674185.1 Monoplex corrugatus | reverse complement strand
TCTCTGTCTCTCTCTCTCTCTCTCTCTCGGTGTCGCTCTTTCTCTTTTTGTCTCTGTCTCTTTCTCTCTTGTGTGTGTCTCAGTCTGTGTCTGTCTCTGTCTTTCTGTCTGTCTGTCTATCTCTCCGTCCCTCCCTCCCTCCCTCCTCTCCACCCACCACACCCTCGTTGTGTGTTGTTTGTTTGTGTGTGTGTGTGTGTGTGTGTGTCTGAGAGAGAGAGAGAGAGTGTGTGTGAGTGGTATGTGTGTGTGTGTGTGTGTGTGTGTGTGTGTGTTGTGGCGTTTGAGAGAGACAGTGTGTGTGTGTGTGTGTGTGGAGAGAGAGAGAGAAGAGTGGTGTGTGTGTGTTGTGTGTGTTGTGGCGTTTGAGAGAGACAGAGACAGAGAGTGTGTGTGTATATGCGCTCGCTCTCGCGCGTGCATGTTGTGGTTTTGAGAGAGACAGAAAGAGTGTGTGTGTGTGTGTGTGTGGTGCGCGCGCGCGCGCTCGCGCGTGCGTGTTGTGGTATTTGAGAGAGTACATGTGTGTGTGTGTGAGAGAGAGGAGAGAGAGAGAGAGTGTATGTGTGTGTGTGTGTGTGTGTTGTGGAGTTTCTATGTGTGAGTGTGTGTGTGTGGCACGCGCATCTGTCTGTCTGTCTGTCTGTCTCTGTCTCTGTCTCTGTCTCTTCGTGTGTGTGTGTGTGTGTGTGTGTGTGTGTGTGTGTGTGTGTTGTGTGTGTGTTGCGAAAGGAAGGTTGGATGACTATACACACACACACACACAATCACAGGATAGACAACTGCATGTACGCATGGTCACACACAAAGAAATGCAAACACACGGAAGCGCGCGCGCGCGCGCGCACACACACACACACACACACACACACACACACACACACACACACACACACACACAACAACACACACACACACACACACACACACACCCGCAGTAGTTGACGTAAATGTCTTGTCTCAAGTCTCTCTGAGTCACCTACAGTGGGGAGGAAGTTATGGGCCTTGCACGTTAGTCGCTCGTTGCTGTGTGTCTGTGTGTGTCGCTCACAGCGAGCGAGCAACTAAGCTACCTGCTTTATCAGGCGAGGTGACTGCATCCCCACTAGTCTACTTACTTACTACATGTACATCTTTGGCGAGTGTAAGACTTCTGTAGTTGTTATGTGAATACTTCGCGCGTGCAGTGTGTTGTGTGCTATTATATATATAAGTCAGTGATTGATTATTCAGGGGGAAAAAAGTTTTAGGTAAGATTCTTCTTGCTGCGAGAGTTCACAAAGATTCTTCGGTGCTTTTGTCGTATATTTTTGTGAAAATGCTGTAAGGTTCCGGTGCATTTGTTTATTTATTTATTTATTTATTTATTTATTTATTTATTTATTTTGTGTACTTGCAAGACGTTTTGATTAAGATTCTTGCAATGAGAAAGTCGAAGGATTCCGGGTTTTGTTTGTTTGTTTTGTTTTGTTTGTCTTTTTAAAGTTTTAAGATTTTCGTGATATATTAACCTCCGGGGATTTTTTTTTTTTTTTTTTGAAAGAGATCGCTTCAGAAAGCCTTAAATCAAAGTCAGTTGACCGCCAGCGTTTAAGCAATTCTAAACAAGGAACACACGAAAATCTTGTATTTGATTAATTCGAAGCATTGTCCAGAAGTGCTTCGCTTACCCGCGTTGTTTCTTGTTATGTTATTAACTTTCAACTTTCTTGAATGTTATATAGAACCATAGGGTTACACGGTTGTGAGGCGTGGACAGTCAACACGCAATGCCAGAACAAGATTGAGGCAGCCGAGATGTAGTTTCTAAGAAGAATGTTGAAAAGTTCCATGGACAGCAAAGAAAACAAACGAGACAGTCTTGATGGAGGCAGACACAAGAAGATCATTCATAAGGAAGATCAGGAAAAGAGAGGCAAAATGTAATTGCAATTTTATGAGGAAAGGGGAATTAGAGCACCTGGTCACAACAGGGCGAAAAATATTGGACGGACTTGCAGGGTGGCTGAGGACAGAGAGGGTGGAAGATGTGCTTGCGGCGACAAGGGATAGATGCATATGGAGGGCCATGAACGCCAACGTCATGTGGCAGGGCACATGATGATGATGCTGATGATGCTGATGATTGTTTACTTTTTCTTGAAAGAGATTGTTTCAAAAAGTCGTAACCGTATCATTGACGCCAGCGTTCAAACAATTAGAAAAAAAGGAACACACGAGATTTTTTTTTTTCATTTGATTAAAACGAAACATTGTACGGAAACTCACGAAAATAAAATCGGAATGGTTATTTGATGACATAAATTTTGTCTGGTTTCGTTCATTCGAATAAAATTTTCTCATTTCATTTTTGTGGGACCCTAGCTTAGTTTTAAAGAAGTTCAATTCGGAAACCACTTGTTGCTTATGTTAAGATTGTTGTGGGAAATGTGAATCTTCGTGGGAGTTGGGATTTTTATTTATGTATGTATGTAATTATTTATTCATTTATTTATTTATTTATTTACTTGTTTATTGGCTTCCTCACCTTATCCACCAGCTTCCTGTAGGAAGGGCGAGGGAGTCAAAGAGTTAAGTTTTTTTACAGTTGGCGGATAGGGTGCAGGAGTCAAAGGGTTAAAAAGCTCAAAGGAATTAAGCTTGTGTGTGTGTGTGTGTGTGTGTGTGGTGTGCGTGTGCGTGCGTGGTGGTCTTTGATTTCATGTCTATTCACTAAAGCGATTTTAGACACACAACAAAAAAAACACAACCCCCCCACCCCCCAGATAAATGAGGAGAAAAGAGGAAACTTGGAAATGGTTAATCTTCTGGAAAAAGAAATGAACCAGAAAATCAACTATGCCGAAGACGAGAAAGAAAAATTCACAAATGACGTTATCATAACTAACGATTGAAACAGCAAAATTGGCTAACCATAACATTGAACATGAGAAATAACGGAGCGTTAAAGATAATTCGCTATAGGACTTTTTGACAGTCTAACAAAAAAATTCATATGTTAAGGATGACGAGGCAAATATGTCAGAAACTGTCTTCGTTGATAGCGTAGGTATATGTCGTTTTACCCGAACGCATGAAAGAATATGACTATGTGTTATCTTCTTTCCACACAGACACACTACATCCCTAGTGTATTTTGCTTTGAATGCATCAAGTTTCCACCTATCTATACATAAGGGATTGTATACTTCTGCTGGCAGAAAACTGCTTCGGTGTTTTGCTAATTTCAAAGTTCATGTAACATTTTTCATACTTTTTCTGTTTATCTTGAAACTGCTTCCATACGTAGGTGTCCACTAAGGTATAACACTCTTGCAGTGAGAGAGAGAGAGGGGGTGTGTGTGTGTGTGTGCGTGAGTGCGTGCGTGCGTGCGTGCGTGTGGTGTGTGTGTGTGTGTGTGTGTGTGTGTGTGTGTGTGTGTGTGTGTGGTGCTCGTCTTGAAGCGGTGACCGGACGTTTCATTTCGTCGACAATGCGAGCGAGGCAAAGAGGAAGGTTAATTGACGTAGCAGTAGCAGTAGCAGTAGCAGTGTAGTGATGTCTGTTGTAAGTGACAGTGCCGGTTTCGCGTTCGGTAATACTTTCTGTTGTTTGGAATCCGGAGTTTTGTGTTTGTTCAAGCTGTTCAGGTTTGTTTATTGTGTTCTTTTTTTTTTTTTTTTTTTTTTTTAAATCCCCTGTGTGATAAATTGGACGGAGTGGCCGAACGCCAGGGACATCTCTTTAGATTATGTGCGGGAATTCATTGATATGTGTACTTAATTTTCTTTTCTTTTTTTCTTTTTTTGTTTGTTTGTTTCTTTTCTTTCCTTTCTCTCTCTCTCTCTCCCCTTTTCCTTTTTTCTTTTTTTTTGGGTTTGTTTTCTTTTCTTTCTCTCTCTCTCTCTCTCTCTTTTTTTTTTTATAAAAATAATTTGAAAGTATTGTGTATATTATGAAATGGTTATGGCCCTGATAGGGCTCTACGCAGTCGGCTAGGCTTGAAAAAATAACAAACAAACAAACAAACAAAGAAAAAGCGAGATTCATCGCACTTATTCGCTCTGCCCAATTTTGCCAGCATTTATCTGTATGCGAAAGCAGTTTTAGGTAGTTTAGGCCTATTTTTTTTTCATAAATGTTTTGGTGTCCTAAGTTATGTTTAAATTCGTATTCGGGTATGATTTTTTTTTCAATCCCGTATTATGTGATAAGTTGGAAGGAGTGAAAAACGCCAGGGGGCATCTCCTTAGATTATGTGCGCGAATGCATTGATCTGTACTTAATTTTGTTCCTTCTCTCTCTCTCTCTCTCTGTCTCTCTCTCTCTCTCTCTCTCTCTCTTTTGTTGTTGTTGTTGTTGTTGTTGTTGTTTTATTTTGTTTGTCAAGTTGAAGCATTGTGAATGTTTTGAAAGGGTTACAGCCCTGATAATTATAGCCCCGATGAAAGCAAAAACGTAACCCCTTTACTACCTTTGCTGTGGGGGCTAACAGTGCAGGAAGCTGGTGGATAGGGTGAGGGAGTCAAAGGGTTAATAAGCTTTTGCTTTGCTAGCGTGGTTGACAGTGCGGGATGCTGGTAGACAGGGTGCGAGAGTCTAAGGGTTCTAACGGGACGTGAACCACATATTATTAACCCTTTGACTCCCTCAACCTATCTGCCAGCATCCTGCATGTCGGCCCCTTTCAACAAAGCTAAACTTGATGCTTTCACTGCTTCATCCTTGCAGGGAAGCTGGTGGATAGGGTGAGGGAGTGAAAGGGTTAAGTTTTTGCAGCTGACGGATAGGGTGCGGGAGTTAAAGGGTTAAGAGTCTGCAGTTTGAAGTTTTGTTCAAGAGGGAACCATCGCAGTCGGCCAGTTCCACATGCGCTCCATCCAAGGAAGCGAAAGAGTTCAGTTTTTGCAGTAGGCGGATAGGGTGCGGGATTTAAAGGGTTAAGTTAAGAGTCTGCAGTTTGATTTTGTTCAAGAGGGAATCATCGCACTCGGACAATTCCATATGCGCTCCATCCAAG
>CM060307.1:105278879-105281379 GCA_030674185.1 Monoplex corrugatus | reverse complement strand
CCACACACACACACAGAGGTATGAAAAGTGCACCTGGTACACCCTGATAATGTTTATCTTTTGACGTTGTACACCTACTCTCGCTTCGTTCACATTTTGTGCTCTTTTCTCTCTCTCTCTCTCTCTCTCTCTCTCTCTCTCTCTCTCTCTCTCTCTCTCTCTCTCTCTATTATATATATAATATATATATATATATATATATATTATATTGTTATGTGTATCTGTATCTGTCTCCCCCTCTCTGTCCTTTTTCCTCTCGTCTCGCTCTATTCTTTCTTTTTCTCTTTCTCTCTGTCTGTCCTCCTGTCTGTCTGTCTCTCTCTGTCTCTGTCTGTATCTATCTATCTCTGTGTCTCTGTCTCCCCCTCTTTCCCTTTTCCTCTCTCTGTCTCTTTCTTTCTCTCTCTCTCTCTCTGTCTGTCTCTCCTCTGTCTTTCTCTGTCTCTCTCCTTTTCTGTCTGTCTTTCTCTGTCTCTATCTGTCACCTCTCCCTCTCTGTCTGTCAGCCTCTCTCTCTCTGCTCTTCTCTCTCTCTCTCTCTCTCTCTCTCTCTCTCTCTCTCTCCGTGTTCTGTCTTTCTGTCTCTATCTGTCATCCCTCCCTCTCTTTCTGTCTGTCAGCCCCTCTCTCTTTTCACCCTCCCTCCCTCCCTCCATTCCTCTCCTTCTCCCCACTCTCTGTCTCTCTCTCCGTATCTCTTGTGTATCTGTCTTTCTGTCTCTCTCTGCCTGTCTGTCTCTTTTAAGTTAAACTCTGACGGGCGTTGTTGTGTCATCTGACGTCATTGTTGATACCAGACGGAGAGTGTGCGGAGCAAAATCAGGTGACTGGAGTTCAACATTGATGCCAGAGACACTATGACGTCAATCCCTCGTGCAGGTTGTTTACACAGGCGGCTCGACAGTTTGTAAACAGTATCAACAACAGGGGAAAAAAAAAGGTAGAGACAGAGAGAGAAGGGGGGTGAGAGGGGGAGAAGAGAGGAGAGAGAGAGAGGGAGGAGAGAAGGAGAGAGAAGAAGAGGAGAGGGGAAGAAGAAGGAGGAGGAGGAAAGAAAAGAAAGAAGAAAGAAAGAAGAAAGAAGAAAGAAAGAAGAGAAGAATCTGAAGAGATCTGAAGAATGAAGAAGAATTGAAGAAGAATCGAAGAATGAAGAAGAATCTGAAGAATTGAAGAAAAATCTGAAGAATTGAAGAAGAATCGAAGAATTGAAGAAGAATCTGAAGAAGAATCTGAAGAAGAAGAAGAAAGAAGAAGAATGAAGAAGAAGAAGAAGAAGAAGAAGAAGAAGAAGAAGAATGAAGAAGAAGAAGAAGAATGCGAAGAAGAAGAAGAAGAAGAACAGAAGAAGAAAAGAAGGAGAAGAAGAAGAAGGAGGAGAAGAAGAAGAGAAGGAGGAGAAGAAGAAGAAGAAGGAGAAGAGAAGGAGGAGAAGAAGGAGAAGAAGAAGGAACAAGAAGAAAGAAGAGAGAAGAAGGAGGAGGAGAAGAAGAGAGAGAAGAAGAAGGAGGAGGAGAAGAAGGAGGAGGAGAAGAAGGAGGAGGAGAAGAAGAAGAAGAAGAGAGGAAGAGAAGAAGAAGAAGAAGAAGAGGAGAAGAAGGAGGAGGAGAAGGAGGAGAAGAAGAGAGAGGAGAAGGAGAGAAGAAGGAAGGGAAGAGAGAAGAGCACAGAATGTGAACGAAGCGGGAGAAGGTGTACAATGATAAAAGATAAACGTTATCAGGTTGTACGGGGTGAACTTTTCAAACCTTAGGTGGGGGTTAATAAGTAGAGGGAACAGAGAGAAGAGAGATAGAGGAAGGAAGATGGCAACAGAGAGAGAGAGAGAAGGAAGATGGCAACAGAGAGAGAGAGAGAGAAGGAAGATGCAAGAGAGAGAGAGAGAGAGAGAAGGAAGACTGCAACAGAGAGAGAGAGAGAGAGGAGGGCGGAGAGAGGGGAGAGAGAGAGGACTGGAAAACACGCACGCACACACACACACACACACACACACACACACACACACACACACACACACACACACACACACACACACACAAGAATAATATTCAGAGAGAGACGATGTATAATATTCAGAGATAGATCGAGAGAGAAAAAGAGAGAAGAGAAGTATAATATCAGAGAGAGACGATGATAATATTAGAGAGATCGAGAGAGAAAAGAGAGAGAGAATGTATAATATTCACAGAGAGACGAGAGAGAAAGAGAGAGAGAATGTATAATATCAGGATAGGACAAAACAAGAGATCGAGAGAGAAGAGAGAGAGAGAGAGAATGTATAATATTCACAGAGACGAGAGAGAGAGAGAGAGAGAATGTATTCAAGAGCGAGAGAGAGAGAGAGAATGTATATTCAGAGAGAGAGAGAGAGGACCGGGAAAACACACACACACACACACACACACACACACACACACACACACACACACACACACACACACACACACAAGAGAGAGAGAGAGAGAGAGAGAGGGGGGGGGGAGAGCTGAATATACATATA
>CM060307.1:105271379-105273879 GCA_030674185.1 Monoplex corrugatus | reverse complement strand
AGAGAGAGAGAAGAGAGGAGTTTCACAGATCAGCACTGTAGTTTTTTTTTTTCATGAGGAGAGAGAGAGAGAGAGAGGGGAGTTTCACAAATCAGCACTGTAGTGTTTTTTTTTCGGAGAGAGAGAGAGAGAGAGAGAGGAGTATAAAGAGTTCAAATCAGATGTAGTTTTTTTTCTGTGAGAGAGAGAGAGAGGAGAGAGAGAGAGAGAGCAAAGACAGAGAGATGAGAGAGAGAGAGAGAGAGAAGTGGGTTTCAAGATCAGCACTGTAGTTTTTTTTTTGAGAGAGAGAGAGACAGACAGACAGAAGAGAGGAGGAGGGAGAGAGAAAGTTTTAATCCACTGTGTTGTTTTTTTGGTTCAGAGAGAGAGGGAGGGAGGGATGGAGAGAGAGAGAGATAGTATATATAGATCTGTCTTCTCTCTTTCGTCTTAGATATGAGTAGAAATAGAGCGAGTGTGGTGGTGGCGGCGAGCGCGCGCGCTAAACGTGATGGCACTGTGTGGAATATGTGGGGGGAGGGAGGGGGAAGAGTTTGAAAGCGACAAGACCCAGGTCGTTTGAAACCCCCAGGTGTAAGGCTGCTTCTACTTCGCAGTCATACGGTGCGTGTTGAGTGATGTTACGAGCGCTGATCCAAAAATCTCGACACTTACTTCTAAGGTGATGGGGGGGGGGGGGGGGGGGGAGAGAGAAGGTGGGGGGGGGGGGGCAGTCCAGCGAAGATGATTTTTTTTTTTCAGAGTCCTTCCGAGTCCTTCCCCTCTCCACACAGAGTGTCAGCCTTCCTTACCCAATTAAGAGTCAGATATTTTTTTGTTGATAGTCCGATTGAGATATGGTAACGATATGTGGTTTCAGTGCTTTTCTCTCTCCCCAAGTCTGGGATTTTTGGTGAAGGTCTTGTCTAACAGGTTTTGGTTTTGAAGGGGAAAGCACGGATTATTTTTGTGATGGTGACTTCTCTCTGTCTGTCTGTCTGTCTTTGTCTCTCTCTCTCTCTCTCACTTTGTCTCTCTCTCTCTCTCATTCTATCTCAGTCTCTCGCTATCTTTGTCTCTCTCTCTCTCTCTCCTCTCTCTTTTCTCTCGTCTCTCTCTCTCTGTCTCTCTCTTCTATCTCTTTCTCTCTCTCTCTCTCTCTCACACACACACACACACACATCTCTTCACTCACACTCACCACACACACACACACACACACACACACCACACCACACACACACACCTCCACACACTCTTTCTCACTCTCACACACACACTCTCTCTCCTCTCTCTCTCTCTCACTCTCACTCATTTTTCTTTCTTCTCTCTCTCTCTTCTTGCTCTCTGTCTCACTCACTCATTTTCTCACTCATTTCTTCTCTCTTTATCTCTCTCTCTCTCTCTCTCTCTCTCTCTCTGTATGTGTGTGTTTGTGTGTCTGTCAGTCTGTCTGTCTGCCTGTCTGTCCGACCGCTCGCTCGCACGTGTATGTTTGCCACACGCATAGACGAAAAATCAGGAAACACAGAAGAGGGAAGCTGTGTTAAGGAAGTGTCTTACCTGGAGATCAGGGATACGTAAGAAATCAGAGGGATAGTGGGGGGTTGTGTTGGGGGTGGGGGGGTTGTGTTAGGGGGGGTTGTATTGGCGGGGGGGGGGGGGGTGTTTTGTTGGGTTGAGGTAGTCGTAGGGTGAAGATCGAGGAAGATTTTGAGAGGTGAATCACTCATTGCACTCGTTCGCGTTTTCACACACGCTGACGTACTGTCTCTGTCCTGTTTGTGTGTCTCTGTCTCTGTCTGTCTCTGTCCCTCTGTCTCTCTGTCTCTCCTTTGTCTCTCTGTGCCTCTGTCTCTGTCTGTCTGTCTCTGCCTGTTTTAGTGCTCTCTCTCTCTCTCTTCTCTCTCTCTGTCTGTCTGGTTTATACCTGTTTAAGTGCTCTGTCTCTATTGTCTGTCTGTCTTTCTGTCTGTCTGTCTTTCTGTCTGTCTGTCTGTCTGTCTCTCTTTGCTTGTTTGTTCAAGTGCTCTCTCTCTCTCTTTTTCTCCCCCCCCCTCCCTACTCCCATTAAACCATTCTAAGTTTTAAGTTTCGAGTTCGGAGCGCTCTCTCTGTCTCTATCTGTCTCTGATTGTCTGTCTGTTTGTCTGTTTATGCCTGTCTAAGTGTCTCTCTCCTCTCTCTCTCTCTCTCTCTCTCTCTCTCTCTTGTGTTTATGCCTGTGTAAGTGCTTTCTCTCCCCCCCTCTCTCTCTCTCTGTTTATGCCTGTTAAGGTAGCTCTCTCTCTCTCTCTCTCTCTCTCTCTCTCTCTCTCTCTCTCTCTCTTCTCTCAGTATGACAGATATTCCAGTTTGGTAATATGTTGATGTCTATACTATTTTAGTTGACAGTAATAACATGGATTGTCTACAAAATATGAGGGCTAACCTGGTTGTAGAAAAATAACAGAAGCGTTAATGTGCTTATACTAATATCCTCGAAAATAAACATGAACATCTACATCTAAAAAATATT
>CM060307.1:105258879-105263879 GCA_030674185.1 Monoplex corrugatus | reverse complement strand
AGTAAGTAACAGTAGTCCCCCTCACCTTATCCACCAGCTTCCTGCAGGAAACTGGTGGATAGGGTGCGGGAGTCAAAGGGTTAAAGTTTTTGCAATTATTGGATAGGGTGCGGGAATCAAAGGGTTAAATTTTTTTGCGGTTGTTGGATACTGTGCAGGAGTCAAAGGGTAACTTCGTCACTGTCCAATTAGATTCATTGTTAGAGCTCCATGCTCAGAACGGAAGGATTGTGGGTTCACTCCCTTGGGTGGACCACGATTTAAAAAAAAGTTTTTTGTTTTTGTTTTTGTTTTTTTTCTCATTCATTTATGTATTTTTTAAAGAGCCATGGGCTCAAAGATCTGATATGTCGAGCTCAGTCTTAACTCACACACGCGTTTTAAGACTTTCAGCCTTTTCACTGCCTGTCCCTGAATGTTTCTGTTGTTCTGGTGGCATCAGCTTAGTGTGTCGTGGGTCCCTTCACCTACACCCTCTCTTTCCAAGACCTTGCCATGGCGAAGGGTTTTGCGCAGCGCGAGGAGTCAGCTAAATAATTGCTGGCATATTTATGTGGGGGGCATATACAGTTTTCTGAGTGTTGTGTGTTTTGTGTTGTGTTGTGTTGTGTTGTTTTGTTTTGTGTTTTTGGATTTTCAGTTGTATTGTATTGCGCATTGTATTGTATTGCATTGTATGGTGTCATATTGCATTGAATTGCATATTATCATATCGTATTGTATTGCATTGCATTGCGTTGTGTTGCATTGCGCATTGTATTGTATCATACAGTATTGTATCGTATTGGTATTGCATTGCATTGTATTGCATTGCATTGTATTGTATCGTATTGTATTGTAATGTATAACAGTGTACATTGTATTGTATTGATTGTATTATATTGTATTGTTCGTTGCATTGCATTGCGCTGTATTGTATCGTACCGGATTGTATTCCATCGTACTGTATAACATTGTGTTGTATTGTATTTTATCATATTGTTCCAGGAGGGGGAAGCGACATGGTGGACCAGCACCTTCAGCAACAGCTGGTCAGTCTCAAGCAGCAGCAGCAGCTGCAGCACCAGATTCTGCTCCATCAGTACCAGCAGCAGCGACAACAGTTGGAACAGGAGCATGAGAAGCAGCTGCAAGAGCACATCAAGGTGAGGGTTTGAAACCTTTTGGTTTTTCCATCTACTTTAAGAAAAAGTAAATAGCGAGTCTCATCTGTCTCACCTGTCGGCGTCACCGGGTTCGGTGTTGGCTGCTGCACATTTGGACACCAGCATCTCCCATCCAGGCCGCTCTGTCTTGACTTTCGAAGAGAATTTCTTGAATATTTAAGCCACTGATGTTGGTTATGTTCTCGATGTGTGAGATTGGAGGTCTGCCTTTTCTTCCTTGTTGCCACCGTTTTTCCTTGAAAGATGGTTGCCTTGAGGCACGTGTTCTTGTTGCGTGACACATGGCCAGTGTGTTTTAGTGTTTTCTTGTTGATGTCCGCTAGTCGTTTTCTGGTGGTACCAAGTTTTTCCAGGACACTTTCTTTAGTTCTTGTATCTGTCAATTTGACATGTAGTAGTCTCCGATAAAACCACATCTCTGCTGCCTCAGTTCTTCTGCAATCAGTCCAGGCTTGGCAGCCATACATCATGACTGGCCAGATCAAACATTTTAAAAGTCTAACTTTCAGGCCATTTGGCACGCCTCTGTCTTTCTAGATGTTGTTGAGTTGGGCCATTTTTTGCTTTGCCGTTCCAATTCTTATTTTGATGTCTTTCGAGCAGGTTCCACCATCTGCTTTTACAGAGCCAAGATATTTGAAATCCTTCACGTTTTCCAAAGAACTTTGTTAATTAAGTTGTCATGATTGTTTTCAGTGTCTTTGCCTTTGATATGTAGCACTTTTGTTTTCTTGACGTTCAAATTTAGACCAGCCTTTTTACCTGCTGCATCTCCCCTGTATAGAATTTAAATATAGCGAATAAGAATTTTGAAAAAAGGAGATTGTTTCCTACCGAACTGAGTGATGTGTGTGTGTGTGTGTGTGTGTGTGTGTGTGTGTGTGTATGTGTGTGTTGTGTGTTTGTGTTTAAACTTATCAGCCCTGTCTCAAAGTTGTTTTCAGCCCTAGCTAGCGCTTATCCAGAACTGTGCACGGTATGGGCCCATTTGGAAGACAGGGACCACAAAGTCGAGTCTCATCCGCATCACGGATGCGTCATCAAAGGGGTTGCTCAGGTCACCTGACAAGTCTTCCAGGTATCTGTATCTGTTGGCCCTAGCTGACGCCAAGATAGATTATGATAGTAAGCGTAGAGTACAGCCCTGTCACGCAGTCTCAGTCCTATATGGAACTCCATATCGTATTTTATGATAGTAAGCGTAGACTCACCAAGCAAAGCCAGAACAAGATTGAGGCAGCCGAGATGTGGTTTCTAAGAAGAATGTTGAGAGTTCCATGGACAGCAAAGAAAACAAACGAGACAGTCTTGATGGAAGCAGACACAAGTAGATCACTCATAAGGAAGATTAGGAAAAGACAGACACATTTATAGGCCATTTTATGAGGAAAGGGGAATTGGAGCACCTGGTCACAACGGGAAAGCTGGAGGGAAAGAGAACACCAGGTAGACCCAGGGAGAAAATATTGGACGGACTTGCAGAGTGGCTGAAAACAGAGAGGGTGGAAGATGTGCTTGCAGCAACAAGGGACAGATACATAATTATGGAGGGCCATGATCGCCAACGCATGTGGCAGGGCACTTGATGATGAGTGATGATGATGATGATGATGATTGATGATGATGAAGCGTAGAGTACAGCGCTGTCACGCAGTCTCAATCCTAGATGAAACTCCATAGCGTATTTTTTTTTTATATAGTAAGAATAGCGTACAGCACTGTTACGCAGTCTCAGTTCTAGGTGGAACTCCATAGCGTCATGGTAAATTTTCCCCACCACAGCATTATGAAAATGTGCCCACATTCTGTGGCCCTTAATGTGGCGGTAAAAAGTGGAACAGGAAAAGAAAAAAAGATGTGAGAATATGGTTGATATGCATAGACGGTATTTGAAGGTTGATGTGTTGTTTGTCGTGTCATTTAAACAGGTAGATCATTCTTCACGCTTCTTGTGTCTGCCGTGCATACAGGTTCCCTATCAGCAGTGGTTTTTGTTTTATTTTTTTTATTTTTTTTTTAAGTTCCATCCTTTATTTATGAAATATAAAGGAAATTAAATTAATTTATGAAAAAGAAAGGAAACTAAATTAGCTCATCGCTTCAGTCAGTCATTTAGTAGATTGGTCTATCATCAAAATGGACTTTTCGTGATTTCAGAAATGAATAAAACACACACACACACACACACACACACACACACACACACACACACACACACACACACACACACACACACACACACACACTCTCTCTCTCTCTCTCTCTCTCTCTCTCTCACACACCCACGCGCGCAGCGCACACGCACACAGTGGAAAAAAACACGTCTTAGAGCTACTATGTCACAATACACAAGCACTAGAATTAATAATCAACGTGATAAGAGCATCCCTTTATAACTTCAACAACCCGTTTCAGTTATGTCTCATCTCTTGTCTCAATTTCAGTATTACATATGCTTTAGCAGCTAAGTCCTTTTTCACACACACACACACACACACACACACACACACACACACACACACACACACACACACACACACACACACACACACACACACACACACACACACACACACACACACACACACACACACACAAAAAAAAAAAAGAAAAAGAAACTGGCAGTCAGTATCATCTTCATGCATAAGTATACTGCAGACTAAATGCATGGTTTTTTTTTTAACTGTTGTCTTTTATCTTAACCGGGTTGTCGTTTTTGACGTGGTGTAGCCCTGATATGGCTCTAGTAGTTGGCATTCAAGAAGATGACAAGCATTCTTACCAACAAATGCCTATCAATTAACATCAGAAAGAGAGTCCTTGAATGTTATATAGAACAAATACTGTTGTACGGATGCGAGGCGTGCACAGTCAGCAAGCAAAGCCAGAGCAAGATTGAGGCAGCCGAGATGTGGTTTCTCAAAAGAATGTTGAGAGTTCCATGGACAGCAAAGAAAACAAACGAGACAGTCTTGATGGAGGCAGACACAAGTAGATCACTCATAAGGAAGATTAGGAAAAGACAGGCAACATTTATAGGCCATTTTATGAGGAAGGGGGATTTGGAGCACCTGGTCACAACGGGAAAGCTGGAGGAAAAGAGAACACCAGGTAGACCCAGGGAGAGAATGCTGGACGGACTTGCAGAGTGGCTGGGGATGAGGAGGGTGGGGGAGATGCTAGGGGCAAGGAGAGATAGAGATGGTTGGAAGTCCATGGTCGCCAACGCCATGCGGCAGGGCACCTGATGATGATGAGTTGGCTGGGCTATAAGCAGCATGAACTTGGAGCTTGAAGTGATCCGTTATGGAACTATTTACACTTTAAACCAATAACTAAAAACGTTGGGGACTTCAGACTGCTAAGTGTCGAGACTGTAGTAAGGGGAAAGGAGCTGACAGCTTATGCGAGCTGGGGCAGGGCGGGCTGCTCGAAAGAGAGCTGGAAACCAGAGTGGGGCGAGAGATGAGTCTTCCATTCTGTCTTGGTCCTGAGGCTGGGCTGGACCTGGTTGGTGCGCGTTGTGTAGCTATGTCCCGGGGTCTGTCATCTCCCCACCGTGCGGTTAGGTTTGTTAACAAGGTAACTGATGACTGGGTCTGTCATCATGTGCCCTGCCGCATGGTGTTGGCCATCATGGCCCTCCATACGAATCTGTCCTTTGTCGCTGCAAGTACATCTCCCACCCTCTCTGTCTTCATCCACTCCGTAAGTCCGTCCAATATTTTCTCCCTGGGTCTACTTTGGCGTTCTTTCTCTCCTCCAGCTTTCCTGTTGTGACTCATCATCATGTGCCCTGCCGCATGGCGTTGGCCATCATGGCCCTCCCTACGA
>CM060307.1:105243879-105253879 GCA_030674185.1 Monoplex corrugatus | reverse complement strand
AGGGCTATAACCGCTTCAAAACACACAAAACTTCAACAGAAAAAAAAAGAGAAGAAAATTAAGTACACATATCAGTGCATTCACGCACATAATCTAAGGACATGCCCCCGGCGTAGGACCATTCCGTCCGATTTATTATTGCACACGGGAGATTTAAAAAACACACCTGAATACAAATATCATACATAAGGACACCAAAACATATAAAAACAGGCATAAATTACATAAAATTGCTTCCGCATATCTCACCTCCTTAGAGCCAGAAATGCACTTAATACATGTACCCATTATCAATTCGAAGAAAAAGTACGTAAACTTTATCGAAAAAATACAGGTGAATGGACCATTAAGCAGAAAATAAGTAGAAATGACAGAAAGCAAGGCAACAAGGCAGAAACAAAGAGAGTGACAGAAAAGAGGAAATTTCTAGCCAGAATTCCAAAAGGTAGAGATTATTATACTGAAAAAACCGGATCCACGGGGAGCGAGAGGTAACTCTTACAATCCGTCACCACTTATTTTTCAGCCATGATGGTGTCCATGTTTCGTCAAAAGTGGAAATTCAAAAACTTCAGTAAAACCAACCAAACAAACCAAAAACAAACAAAAAAAGAAGAAGAAGAAGAAAGAAAGAAGAAGAAAAAACAAAAAGAAAAAAGACAACTCTTACAATTCGTCACCACTTATTCTCCACCTATGGTGGTGTCTTTGTTTAGTCAAAAATGAAATAAAAAAAAAGCAAACTCTTTCAATCCCTCACCTCTTATTCTCCGCCGTCGATGGTGTACGTGATTCGTCAAAATTGAAAGGTAAATCTTCAATCCGTCACCTTTTACCGTCTACTGTTGTGGTATCCATATTTAATCAAAATGTTTTGGTTTCTTGTTTTGTTTTTTGTTTGTTTGTTTGTTTTTGGGGATGAAGGAAAATTAACTCTTTCAGTATCTCACCTATCATTCTTTATCGTTGGTTGCGTCCATGTTTCATCAAGTGTGGAAACAAAAACACAAAACAAACCCACGAGCTGGCCAGGTCCTGAGGTCCTACCTAGACAGTTCCATAACCCGGGGTCTTAGGGGAGTGAGGGGCAGAGACTCAACTTTTCCCAGGGCGAGTAGCACGAGGACGGTGCCTATCCCTTCTCCCTAGATTCAAATTCATATTATAGTCACATTTTATTTATTTTACCAAGACTTCAGAAAAGTAAGAAGGTCTTCAAGGGATGGGACCTGGGAAATCGACCTGTCTCTCCAATGTTTTATACCAAGGCAGCCGGGCAATGCCCCGGTCTTCACGATTTTCAACTGCCGTGGGATATTTAGCGTGCGCAGCCAGAAGGCACACGGGTCAGACTCGTGTTTTATCCCCTTCTGAAGGGCTAGACGTTCAGTTCGATTTTCAGGTCAAACTGAGGAGAAAAGTCGAGGCCTCTACAGAGGGAGCGAACCCTGGAACCTTGAGTTTAGTTATTGGCAAGCAAACGTCTGAACCATTCTGCCACTCTCTCCCTCTAGTTTTGCAGCCTATTAGCTCAGCTGGTTGGAGCGCTGTGCTGACAGGGGAGCGGTAAATTCGTATTGAACACGAGATCAATAAATTCCTGTTGAACAATCTCCAGTCTACTGTCAGTCAGGGAGGCAAAACGGTTAGCGTTGATTGGAATACTGAATGGGAGATCTTGGATGTGAACCCTGTCAGTTGAAAATAAAATGGATTTTTTTTATTACCTTGACCGGCTTCCACCTAGAGTTGAGTGTGCGTTGGTCTGGTTGAAAAGACTGGGATTATAGAGAGTTGAACTCACAACCTTTGTATTATGGGTCGTCATCATCAGGTGCCCTGCCGCATGGCGTTGGCGACCATGGACTTCCAACCATCTCTATCTCTCGTTGCCCCCAGCATCTCCCCCACCCTCCTCATTCACAGCCACTCTGCAAGTCCGTCCAGCATTCTCTCCCTGGGTCTACCTGGTGCTCTCTTTCCCTCCAGCTTTCCCGTTGTAACCAGGTGCTCCAAATCTCCCTTCCTCATAAAATGGCCTATAAATGTTGCTTGTCTTTTCCTAATCTTCCTTATGAGTGATCTACTTGTGTCTGCCTCATCAAGACTGTCTCGTTTGTTTTCTTTGCTGTCCATGGAACTCTCAACATTCTTCTGAGAAACCACATCTCGGCTGCCTCAATCTTGCTCTGGCTTTGCTTGCTGACTGTCCACGCCTCGCATCTGTACAACAGTATTGGTTCTATATAACATTCAAGGACTCTCTTTCTGATGTTAATTGATAGGCATTTGTTGGTAAGAATGCTTGTCATCTTCTTGAAAGCTGTTTTGGCTTGGCCGATTCTGCCAGCTATTTCCGATGTGCATCTGCCGTCTGATGAAATGACCGTTCCCAGGTATTTGAACTTATTAACCTGTGTCAAGGTTGTGCCATTTGCTGTTATTTTGCATGAGGGTATTTCACGTTTTTTACTGATCACCATGACTTCAGTCTTCCTGCTGTTTAGTTCTACCCCCTTACTATTATGGGTATTATGGGTATGGTGCTCTAACAACTACTTTGGCCCTTTATAAAATACATGGGACGCTAGAGGGTCTGAGGATTGAACCCCGCAACCCTTGTGTCTTGTGTTAGGAGTTCTAGCAACTGGGCTGATAGTGTGCTGGTGGATTTAGGGAGAGTGGAATGAAAGAGTTATGAATCGTTATGTCAGGAAGCTGACAGATAAGCTGAGAGTGTTGAAAATGTTAAAGCAGACAAAGAAAACACTGCAACTATCTGTCTGAGTGGAACGAAAGAGTTATGGGTGATTATTTCAGGAAGCCAATAGATAAGCCGAGAGTGTTCAAAAGATAAAAGTAGACAGATCTGGACAACAACAAAAAAACAAAAACAAAACAAAAAACACTAGAACGACCTCTCCGATTGGAACGAAAGAGTTACGAATCGTTATTTCAGGGATCCGATGGATCATCTGAGAGTGTCAAAAAGGTTAAAGTTGACAGATCTAGCGAGAAAAGAGAGCGCTGGAACTACGTATCCGAGTGGAATGAAAGAGTTACGAATGGTTATTTCAGTAAGCCAGTAGGTAAGCTGAGAGTGTTAAAAAGGTTAAAGCAGACGAGAGGTCTGGCAGGAAACAGAATAGTGGAAGTACCTCTACAAGTGAAACGAAAGAGTTAATGAATGGTTATTTCGGGAAACCGATGGATCAGCCGAGAGTGTCAAAAAGGTTAAAGTAGATCTGGCGAGACAAGAGAAAACTGAAACTACCTCTCCAAGTAGAACGAAAGAATTATGAATCGTTATTTCAGGAAGCGGATAGATAAGCTGAGGGTGTTTAAAAGGTTAATGCAGACAGGAGGAGGTCTTCCGAGAAAAAAGAGAATACTGGAATTGCCTCTCCCAGTAGAACTAGGGAGTTGTGAATGGTTATTTCAGGAAGCTGGTTGATAAGCCGAGAGTGTTGGAAAGGTTAACCCTCAGACTTCTGCACCCTATCCACCAACATCCTGCATTGCCAGCGATACTTGCAAAGCAAAAACGTAACCCTTTTACTCCCTCACCCTATCCACCAGCTTCCTACATACATACATACATGCATACATACATACATACATACATACATACATACATACATACATACATACACAACATACATACATACATACATACATACATACATCTCTCTGTGCAGGAAGCTGGTGGTTAGGGTGAGGGAATCAAAGGAGTGAGTTTTTGCTTTTGCTGGATAGGAAGACAGTTCTTTAATGTTATATAGAACCGATATTGTTATACGGTTTTGAGGCGTGGACAGTCACCAAGCAAAGCCAGAACAAGATTGAGGCAGCCGAGATGTGGTTTCTAAGAAGAATGTTGAGAGTTCTATGGACAGCAAAGAAAACAAACGAGACAGTCTTGATGGAGGCAGACACAAGAAGATCGTTCATGAGGAAGATTAGGAAAAGACAGGCAACAGTTTTAGGGCATTTTATGAGGAAAGGGGAATAGGAGCACCTGGTCACAACAGGAAAGCTGGAGGGAAAGAGAGCTCGAGGTAGACTCAGGGAGAAAATATTGGACGGACTTGCAGAGCGGCTGAGGACAGAGAGGGTGGAAGATGTGCTTGCAGCAACAAGAGATAGAAACAGATGGAAGTCCATGATCGCCAACGCCATGTGGCAAGGCACTTGACGATGATGATGGCTAGGGTGCAGGAGTCAAAGGGTTAAAGCAGACGAGAGGTCTGGCGGGAAATAGACAATAGTTGAAATACCGCTCGAACCCCCTTGAGACCAGAATACATCCACCTTCTCCGTTCCCGTCTAGGTCTCCAAGAGGCCTATTCTCGTCCCATCTGCTCCGTCGCCACTTGTCCCGGGGTGTGTGTGTGTGTGTGTGTGTGTGTGTGTGTGTGTGTATGTTTGTGTGTGTGTGTGTGTATGTTGTGTGTGTGTGTGTGTGTGTGTTGTGTGTGTGTGTGTGTGTGTGTGTGTGTGTGTGTGTGTGTTCAAATGGGGGAGCATATTCCAGGAGTTGGCGCCCTGTCTAATGTGGGCGGGCTGAATGGGGACAGTGGGGGGGGGGGGGGGTGGAGAGGAATGCGTACAATGCGGTAAACTGGGTCTGCTGTTTTCATGCTTACGAGAGTCATGTTGAACTCTTCTGGCACCTCTGGTATCCACGGTATTGTTTTAAGTGCTACAGGGTTTGCTTAACCTGTCTGTCTGTCTGTCTGTCTGGTCTACTATCTCTCTGTCTGTCTGTCTGTCTGGTCTACTATCTCTCTGTCTCTGTCTGTCTGTCTGTCTCTCTCCGTCTGTCTGTCTGTCTCTCTCTCTGTTGCTTAAGCTGTCTATCTGTTTGTCTGTCTGTCTGTCTGTCTGCTCTACTCTCTCTCTGTTGCTTAATCTGTCTGTCTCCTCTTCTGTCTCTGTCTGTCTGCTGCTCTACTGTCTCTCTTCTCACTCTCTGTCTCTGATTGTGTGTCTGTCTGTCTGTCTGTGTGTGTGTATGTGTCTGTCTGTCTGTCTATCTATCTATCTATCCATCCAACTATCTGTCTATCCATCCATCTATATCTATCTAATCTATCTATCTATCTATCTATCTTTCTATCTGTCTGTCTGTCTATCTACATACATATATATACATATATATATATATATATGTATATAATTATCGTTATTATTATTATTATTGTTGTTGTTGTTCTTGTTAATGTTGTAATTATTCCCCCATGGGCATGTTGGGGTCTCTTTCAGTATAAATAGTATCCCCACCTTCTGGAAATTCTGCGCTAGAAATTTTTTTATTTTCTGTCACTGTCTTTGTTTCTTCTTTCCTGCTTTGCTTTCTGGTATTTCTTCCTATCATTTTCTGCCTTGCTGGTCCATTCACCTGCATGTGGTCGATAAAATCTTGCGTATTTTCTTTTATGAGTGATAATTGGGTACGTGCGTTAAGTGCGTTTTTGGCATTAGGGTCAGGAGATATGATAACGCTATTTTAGGTAATTTAGGCCCATTTTATTGTATGTTTTAGTGTCCTTTAGTTATGTTTAAATTTGTATTCATGTTGTTTTTTTAAATCCCCTGTGCGATAAATTGGACAGAGTTGTCAACGAAAGGGGCATCTCCTTAGATTATATGCGTGATTGCATTGATGTGTATACTGAATTTTCTTTTCCTTTTTTTCCGTATTGAAGTATGGTGTTTGTTATGAAACGGTTATAACCCTGATATGGCTCTACGCAGTCAGCTGGGCTCTTTACAAAAATAACAGTACAATAATTATTATAATTATTTAATTATTATTATTATATTATTACTATTGTTTTTGTTATGATATTATTGTTATTATTATTGTTATTATTATTGTTGTTATTAGTATATTGTTATTGTTATTATTATTATTATCATTATTATTGTTGTTGTTATGATGGTGATGATGATGATGATGTTATGATGATGATGATGATGACTTTTATTAAAATTATTATTTACCTTGATGACTCAACGACTTAACGAGAAAGACTATCAGTTAGAACAGGCGGATTTTTCGCAATGGCTTGACCAAGCTGGCTGTTTTGTAACTGAAGTTCAGTAATTCGCCGGTCACGTGCCTATTGTGTCCGATAATTGTCCTGTGTGGCGGAGAATTACCTCCCTTTGCTGACGACATTGCAACCACCATTGTTGCTCCCTTGTTGTCTTCCTGCGTTGTTCAACTTCCTTTTTGAAAAATGGGATAGTTAATCGTACCAATCATGTGGAAGGTGTGTGTGTGTGTGTGTGTGTGTGTGTGTGTGTGTGTGTGTGGTGTGTGTGTGTGTGTGTGTGCGTGCGCGCGCGCGCGCGCGTGCCAGTCTTTTTCGGTCTCTAAAATCTTAAATCTTTTGTAGTACGCGTGTGTTTTTGTTTTTTGTTTTTTTTTTGCCTTCCCTTTTTTTTTTTTTTTTTTTTTTTAACAATTAGACTAGCAACAGAGGATGTGTCTGTTGACATGTGTGGTAATATCCATACCGCTGGAAAGTGCAGGGTTGGTTCATTTGTGTTTGTCTATCTCTCTTTTTGTAAGGTCGCTACAAACTTTAGTTGATCTAAACGAATGGTTTTGAATTTCCCCTCCCCTCCCCTCTCTGTCTGTCTGTCTGTCTGTCTGTCTCTCTTTCTCTGTTATCTCAGTCTGTCTGTCTCTCCGTCTTTCATTGTCTGTCTCTGTCTCTCCCTCTATGTCTCTCTTCTCTCTCTCTTTCTCTGTTATCTCTGTCTGTCTGTCTCTCCGTCTTTCTTTGTGTGTCTCTCTGTCTCTCTATCCCTCTCTATTTGTCTGTCTCTGTCTCTCCCTCTGTCTATGTCTCTGTTTGTCTGTCTCTGTCCCTCCCTCTGTCTATGTCTCTCTCTCTCTCTGTCTCTGTGCCTCTCTGTCTCTGTCTGTCTGTCTGTCTATCTCACTCTCTCTCTCCCCCTCTCTCTCCCCCCTCCTCTCTCTCTCTCTCACTCTTTCTTGCCTTCATCGTCCACACCTTTTCGAGTTCGTGGTAATCGCGAATAGTTTTGAAATGTAATTAAAGGTTGCCATGTCAACTGGATCGCTGTTTTATTAAATTGGGTAATGCAACTTTTCCCTCAGTCGCAATCAGTGTGGACTGTTCTGTCTTGTTCCAACAGATATTGCCTCCCCACCCCCCTTTCCGTCACACACACACACACACACACACACACACACACACACACACACACACACACACACACAAACACAAACACAAATACACAGACGCGCACTCGCGCGCGGGGCTTGCTTGCTTACACACACACACACACACACACACACACACACACACACACACACACACACACACACACACACACACACACACACACACACTTTCTCTCTCTCTCTCTCTCTCTCTCTCTCATGCAGAGAGAGAGAGAGAAAAAGAGAGAGAATCTAATATCATTTTGAGTGAAAAGACGTTAAATGAAACGCACGCACGTGCACACACACACACACGCACGCACACACACACACACACACACACACACACACACACACACACACACACACACACACACACACACACACACACACAGAGAGAGAGAGAGAGAGAGAGAGAGAGAGAGAGAGAGAAAGAGAGAGCATCTAATATTCTGAGTGAAAAGACGTTAAATGAAACATACACACACACACACACACACACACACACACACACACACACACACACACACACACACACACACACACACACACACACACACAGAGAGAGAGAGAGAGGGGGGGGAGAGAGTGTGTGTTATTATGTATATATAAATATATGTGTGTGGTGTGTGCGTGTGTGTGTGCGCGTGCGCGCGCGCGCGCGGGGTGTGTATAAAAATTAACAACAAACAAAGCAGAAGTAGTTTCAAAACATTTGTTATTATTGTCATCATTATCATTATCATTACCATTATCATTGTGGTTGTGGTAACGCCTGGCTTTGTGTGTTGTGTGCAGTATCTGCAACATCGGAGACGTCTACAGCAAGAACATGAGAAACAGCTGCAGGAACACATTCAGGTACTGTCTTCTTGTCACTCTTGTCACCCCTGTCTGTCTGTCTGCCTGTCTGTCTGTCTGTGTGTCTGTTGGTCTGTCTGTCTCTCTCTCTCTGTCTGTGTGTCTGTTGGTCTGTCTGTCTGTCTTCTGTCTGTCTTCTTCTCTCTCTCTCTCTCATCTCTCTTTCTTTCTTTCTCTCTCCTCTCCTCTCTCTCTCTCTTCCTCACCTTCTCTCTCTCTCTCTGTCTCTGGCTGGCTGTCTCTGTCTCTCAGTCTGTGTGTGTGTGTGTGTGTCTCTCCCCCCCCCTCTCTCTCTCTTACTCTCTTTCTCCTCCGTGTGTGTATGTGTTCATTTGTGTTTGTGTGCGTGATATATATGTGTGTGTGTGTGTAAGAGCAGCTTATGGAAAGGAATATTGTAAGAGTAGCTATGGGAAAGAAAATTGTAAGAGTAGCGTGTGGGAAGGAAGATTATAAGACTAGCTATGGGAAAGAAGATTATAAGAGTAGCTTATGGAAAGGATTATTGTAGAGCATTATGGAAAGGAAGATTACAAGAGTAGCATATGGAAATGAAGATTATAAGAGCAGCTTATGGGAAAGGAAGATTGTAAGAGCAGTTTATGGTAAAGGAAGATTGTAAGAGTAGCTTACGGAAAGGAAGATTGTAAGAGCAGCTTATGGGAAAGGAAGATTGTAATAGTAGCTTACGGAAAGGAATATTGTAAGAGTAGCTTACGGGAAAGGAAGATTATAAGAGCAGTTTATATGAAAGGAAGGTTGTAAGAGTAGCTTACGGGAAAGGAAAATTTTAAGAGTAGCTTATGGGAAAGGAAGATGGTAAGAGTAGCTTAATATAGGTAATGTAACTACTGTCCGTTTTAAGAAAAACTGTGTGTGGGAAAGGAAGATGTAAGAGTAGCTTAATGTAGGTAATGTAACTACTGTCCTTTTAAGAAAAACTGTGTGTGGAAAGGAAGATGGTAAGAGTAGCTTAATGTAGGTAATGTAACTACTGTCCATTTTAAAGAAAAACTGTGTGTGGGAAAGGAAGATCGTTAGAGCAGCGTGTTGGAAAGGAAGAATGCAAGATAGCTTAGTGGTATTGCTGCTGTTGTTGTCTTGTAGTTTCTGCCCCCCCCCCCCCCCCCACCTGATTTTTGTGTGTTACTTTTATGTTAGTTTTTTTTGTTGTTGTTGGGTTTTTGTTTTGTTTTTTGGTGGGGAGAGAGAGAGAGAGAGAAGAGAGAGCATCTAATATTCTGAGTGAAAATGTGAAAATACGTTAAGTGAAAGAGCAGACACGCAACACACACACACAAACACCACACACACACACACACACACACACACACACACACACACACACACACACACACACACACACACACACACACACACACAAAAGAGTGAGAGAGAGAGGGAGAGCAGCCTATTCACTTGATTCCATAAGTCATCAGACCCTGACACGTCTTACGGGATCTTTAACGTGCATAGTTGGTGCTCTGCATGTGTCAAAACACGGGAGAGGTTTTTAGGAAGTTGTGCGTCTACACACATGTTGACCTGGCAGATGGGGAAAAGAACTCCAACATTGACCTGACCAGGGGTTGGGGGAGTTACTCAGGCAGGATCGAACCCCTGACCTTCCTGGTGGAAGTTTGATGGTCTTACCCGCTTTACTACCGCGTCTGTCAGATTTCACCGAGGCAGGAGAAATTAGAGCACCTAGTCACGACAGGAAAGCTGGAGGGAAAAGAGCACCAGGTAGACCCAGGTAGAAAATTTTGGACGGACTTGCAGAGTGGTTGAGGACAGAGAGGGTGGAAGATGTATTTGCAGCGACAAGGGACACATTCGTATGGAGGGCCATGATCGCCAACGCCGCCGTGTGGCAGGGCACATGATGATGATGATGAGTGATGCTAGTGATGTAGACATTTTAGAAACGACAGTGTA
>CM060307.1:105226379-105228879 GCA_030674185.1 Monoplex corrugatus | reverse complement strand
TTTTGAGTTTTAAGATGGGCAGCTGATTTTGAGGTCTAAGATGGGCAGCTGATTTTGAGCTTAAAGATGGGCAGCTGATTTTGAGTTTCAAGAGGGGAAGCTGATTTCGAGCTTTTAAGATGGGCAGCTGATTTTGAGTTCTAAGATGGGCAGCTGATTTTGTGTTCTAAGAGGGGCAGCTGATTTTGAACTTTAAGAGGGGCAACAGATTTTGAACTTTAAGAGGGGCATCTGGTTTTGAGCTTCAAGATGGGCAGCTGTTTTTGAGCTTGAAGATGAGCAACGGGTTTTGAGCCTTTTGATAGGCAGCTGGTTTTGAGCTTCAAGATAGGCAGCTGTTTTTGAGCTTGAAGATGAGCAGCAGATTTTGGGCCTTTTGATGGGCAAAGAGAAACAGAGTGTGTCGACCTTTTGGGCCTTTTGATGGACAGCTGATTTTCCAGCTTTAAGCAGATTTTATGTTGTGGGCTGGAATTGAACCTGAAGTATGAGATCTTGAGTCCGCAGCTTTAGACTATTACGAAAACCAGTCAGCTTGCAAAATTCAAGGTCCTGGGGTTCGATCCGTTTTGACGCCTCCGCTTGGTAGGTAAAGGGTGGAGGATGATGGCAGCATTAAGATGGGCAGCGAGCCGGACGTTTTGTTTTTATAATTGTTGTGGGCTGGGATTGAACTCGAGATACTGGCCAGATCTAGAGTCCACGGCTCTGTTGAAAGAACCGACCAGCCCGTGCAGTCGGCTGGGCTTTAACCCCTTTGACTCTTGCAACTTCTTCACCAACTGTAAAAGTTTAACCCTTTGACTCCCTCACCCTATCCACCAGCTTCCTGTAGGAAGCTGGTGGATAGGGTGAGGGAGTCAACGGGTTGCAGGAAGCTGGTGGATAGGGTGAGGGAGTCAAAGGGTTGCAAGAAGCTGGTGGATAGGGTGAGGGAGTCAAGGGTTGCAGGAAGCTGGTGGATAGGGTGAGGAGTCAAAGGTTGTAGGAAGCTGGTGGATAGGGTGAGGGAGTCAGAAGGTTAAGTTTTTGCTTTGCTAGCATGGTTGACAACGAAGGAAGCTGGTGGACAGCGTGCGGGAGGCAAAGGGTTAAGTAGCAGTAACAATATCAGTCAATGGATCACTCACTCACTCCAATCAATCAGCCAGTCAGTCAGGCAGTCAATCAACCAATCAATCAACCAGTCAATCATTCAATCAGTCAGTCAATCAACCAATCAATCAACCAGTCAATCATTCAATCAGCCAGTCAGTCAGGCAGTCAATCAACCAATCAATCAACCAGTCAATCATTCAATGTCAGTCAGTCAATCAAAGCAACAATAATCAATCAGTCAGTCAGTCAGTCAATCAACCAATCAATCAACCAGTCAATCATTCAATCAGCCAGTCAGTCAGGCAGTCAATCAACCAATCAATCAACCAGTCAATCATTCAATGTCAGTCAGTCAATCAAAGCAACAATAATCAATCAGTCAGTCAGTCAGTCAATCAACCAATCAATCAACCAGTCAATCAGTCAGTCAGTCAGTCAATCAACCAATCAATCAACCAGTCAATCATTCAATCAGCCAGTCAGTCAGGCAGTCAATCAATCAACCAATCATTCAATGTCAGTCAGTCAGTCAAAGCAACAATAATCAATCAGTCAGTCAGTCAATCAACCAATCAATCAACCAGTCAATCATTCAATCAGCCAGTCAGTCAGGCAGTCAATCAACCAATCAACCAGTCAATCATTCAATGTCAGTCAGTCAAAGCAACAATAATCAGTCAGTCAGTCAGTCAATCAACCAATCAATCAACCAGTCAATCATTCAATCAGCCAGTCAGTCAGGCAGTCAATCAACCAATCAATCAACCAGTCAATCATTCAATGTCAGTCAGTCAGTCAGTCAGTCAGTCAGTCAAAGCAACAATAATCAATCAGTCAGTCAGTCAGTCAAAGCAACAATAATCAATCAGTCAGTCAGTCAGTCAGTCAGTCAAAGCAACAATAATCAATCAGTCAGTCAGTCAGTCAGTCAGTCAAAGCAACAATAATCAATCAGTCAGTCAGTCAGTCAGTCAGTCAAAGCAACAATAATCAATCAGTCAGTCAGTCAGTCAGTCAGTCAAAGCAACAATAATCAATCAGTCAGTCAGTCAGTCAGTCAGTCAAAGCAACAATAATCAATCAGTCAGTCAGTCAGTCAGTCAGTCAAAGCAACAATAATCAATCAGTCATCAGTCAGTCTCAGTCATCAAGCAACAATAATCAATCAGTCAGTCAGTCAGTCAGTCAGTCAAAGCAACAATAATCAATCAGTCAGTCAGTCAGTCAGTCAGTCAAAGCAACAATAATCAATCAGTCAGTCAGTCAGTCAGTCAGTCAAAGCAACAATAATCAATCAGTCAGTCAGTCAGTCATCAGTCAGTCAAAGCAACAATAATCAATCAGTCAGTCAGTCAGTCAGTCAGTCAAAGCAACAATAATCAATCAGTCAGTCAGTCAGTCA
>CM060307.1:105218879-105221379 GCA_030674185.1 Monoplex corrugatus | reverse complement strand
CGTGCGTGCATGTGTGTGTGTGTTTGTGTGTGAGTGTGTGTTTGTGTATGTATGTGTGCGTGAGTATGTGTGTGTGTGTGTGTGTGTGTGCGAGCGCGCGCGTGCGCGCGTGTGTGTTCGTGTGTGTATTTGCGGGTTTTCCTCTCTGAAGAAAAAATAAAGGGGGGGGGGGTAGGATATTATTGCATTGAATTACGAGGGATTTGTGGTGTGCGCGCGCGCTCGTGCGTGCGTGCGTGTGTATGTGTGTGTCTGTATGTGTGTATCTGTATGTGTGATGTGGGTGTGCATGTGCGCGCGTGTGTGTGTGTGTGTGTGTGTCTTCTTCTTCTCTCTTTCTTCTTCTTGTGCTTCTTCTTTTTCGTCATCATCGTCGTCGTCAGTCGTAGTAGTAGTAATAGTAGTAGTGTTGCTCTTTTTCTTCTTCTTCCCCATCTTCTTCCTGTTCTTCTTCTGCTTCGCAGCAGCAGCAGCAGCAGCAGTAGTAGTGTAGTAGTAGTATAACTATAGATATAGTAGTAGTAGTATACAGAAATAGTAGTAGTAGCAACAGCAGTAGTAGTAGTAGTAATAGTAGTAGTAGTTGTTGTAGTATAGAAATAGTAGTAGCAAAGAAGTAGTAGTAGTAACAGCAGCAGCAGTTGTAGTAGTTGTAGTAGTAATAGTATAGAAATGGTAGTAGTAGGGAAGTAGTAGTAGTAGCAGCAGCAGCAGCAGTAGTTGTAGTAGTAAGTAGTATAGAAATAGTAGTAGTAAAGAAGTAGTAGTGGTAGCAGCAGCAGTACTGGTAGTAGTATAGAAGTAGTAGTAGTAGCAGCAGCAGCAGCAGCAGTTGTAGTAGTAGTAATATTAGTAATAGTAGTTGCAGCAGCAATAGTATAGAAGTAATAGTAGTAATTATAGTAGTAGCAGCAGCAGCTGCAGCAGTAGTAGTAGTTGTAGTTGCAGCAGCAGCAACAACAACAGCAGCAACGGTGTCATCGCTGCCGTTACTATTATTAATATTACTAGTGCTATTATTATTATCATCATCGTCGTCGTCATTATTATTGTCGTTATTAATACAACTAAAAGCTAGCATCAGCCAGTCTTTCTGCTTTATGATCTCTGGGCAGACTAACACATTTAACAAGTTATCAACGCACGTATGTTGAATTTCATATCATATCCTGGTGTGAACTAGGCCCGAAAGATAGGCACACCTGTGTTACATATTGTTTGACCTGCGAGACAAAACTGTTGACCAGGATATTCAACAAAACGTAACGTTAAACAAACAAAACCTGGTGTGAACAGGCCGAAAGATAGCAAACACTGCGGTGTTACCAGATATCAACAAACAAGTTAAAAAAGAAAAAAAAAAAAAAAACCCCGTGGCGTGAATCAGGCCCGAGAGATAGGCAAGACACCTGCTGCTTGATCCGGACATTCAAGAGACACCACTACTAATCAGTGACGCATCCGTAAAAGGGACGAGACGCGATTGTGCGTTATTCCCAATTGGCCTTCACGAGCTCATAGTTCGCTTAACTCTGGGTTGAAATCGGTCAGTGACCTGACAAAATCCCACGCTGCTTTTTTTTTTTTTTTTTTTTTTTTTTTTTTTTTTTATTATACCAATGGAGATATTCAAACCCACGGTTTCACAGTCAGTTCACGTATAATATTTTAAATATTGTATGTAAACATTTATTTCGCATCATGTTTTAAATTGGTTCAATTTTCTTTTAAGCGTAGGATTGAGTCAGGCGTTAGGAATCCGGATCTGATGAGAGAGAGAGAGAAGACAGACAGACAGACACAGAGAGAGAGACAGACAGACACAGAGAGAGAGAGTAACAGACTGATACAGATAAGACAGACAGACAAACAGAGAGGACAGACAGACAGACACAAACAGAGAGAGAGACAGACAGACAGACAACCAGACAGAGAGAAAAAGTGACAGAGAGAGAGAGAGAGTGAGACAGAAAGAGAGAAACAGAGTGAGAGAGTCAGGCGTTAGGAATCCGGACCTAATGCGAGAGAGAGAGGAGAGAAGAGAGAGAGAGAGAGAGAGAGAGAGAGAGGAGAGAACTGACAGACAAACTGGCAGACTGACAGAGAGAGACAAACAGAGAGAGACAGAGAGACAAACAGACGAGAGACAGAGAGAGACAGATAGAAAGAGAGACAGAGAAAAAGAGAAAGACAAAGAGACTGAGAGAGAGAGAGAGACAGAAAGAGAGAGACAGAAAGAGCGAGAGGCAGACAGAGGGGAGAGAGAGAAACTGACAGACAAACTGGCAGACTGACAGAGAGAGACAAACAGAGAGAGACAGAGAGACAAACAGACGAGAAACAGAGACAGATAGTAAGAGAGACAGAGAAAAAGAGAAAGACAAAGAGACTGAGAGACAGACAGAGCGAGAGAAAGAGAGAGAGAGACAGAAAGAGCGAGAGGCAGAGAGAGAGAGAGAGGATACGGAGCTAACAAAGTTCAAGGATATCGCCTGTTTAT
>CM060307.1:105213879-105216379 GCA_030674185.1 Monoplex corrugatus | reverse complement strand
ATGTGTGTGTGTGTGCGCGCGTGTGTGTGTGTGTGTGGTGTGTGTGTGTGTGTGTGTGTGTGTGTGTGTGTGAGAGAGAGAGAAAGAGGGAGGGATTTTATTTCAGAGGTGGGGTGTGTGTGCGCGCGTACGTATGCACGTCTTTATGTGTGTATCTGTCTGAGTTATCAAAGTGTATTAGCAAGATCTTCTTAGCGGCTTCAGGATAAGTCTTATACAAATTTGGTCTGAGGTAGACGACCTTTGAGGTGCCGCGAATGTATAACTTTGAAAAACAGGGTGTCTCGGTGAAAGACTTGTGTACCGAAAGAGTGCCTTTGTGTACCGAAAGAGTGCCTTTGTGTACCGAAAGAGTGCCTTTGTGTACCGAAAGAGTGCCTTTGTAGTACCGAAAGAGTGCCTTTGTAGTACCGAAAGAGTGCCTTTGTGTACCGAAAGAGTGCCTTTGTGCACCGAAAAGTGTCTTTGTGTACCAAAAGAGTGCCTTTGGTGTACCGAAAGAGTGCTTTGTGTACCGAAAGAGTGCCTTTGTGTACCAAAAAAGTGCCTTTGTGTACCAAAAGAGTACCAAAAGAGTGCCTTTGTGTACCAAAAAGTGCCTTTGTGTACCGAAAAGGGTTACCGAAAAGAGTGCCTTTGTGTACCAAAAGAGTGCCTTTGTGTACCGAAAACGTCTTTAGTGTACCGAAAGAGTGCCTTCAGTGATACCAAAGGAATGTTCGTGATCAGCAACCCATTTATTTATTACGAAATTGCACAGATGAGACATTCAGCATGTACGTGACAACATTTCCTTAACCTTTGAATCTGCACGCGTGATCTAACGCACTGCGCAAAACTTAACCCTTTGACTCCTTGCACCCTATCCACCGAACTGCGAAAACTTAACCCTTTGACTCCCTCACCCTATCACCAACTGCAAAACAACCCTTTGACTCCCTCACCCTAGTCCACCAACTGCAAAAGCAACTTACTCTGAACCCGTTTGGACTTACCTCTCCTCATCATCTCCACCAACCCTTCGACTCTCTCATCCTATCCACCAGCTTCCTGCAGGAAGCTGGTGGATGGGATGAGGGAGTCAGTGGGTTAAGTTTTTGCTTTGCTAGCGTGGTTGACAACGTCAGATGCTGGTGGACAGGGTGCGGGAGTCAAAGGGTTAAAAAGAATCTCGTGAGAGATGTTGCTCTGAATGTGGTTTTCATCAATCGATTTTATCTTGTAATATTATACGCACGGGAAAGATGTTTTAATGCATTGTAGATTTGAAAGGACAATGGTGAACTTAGCTTTTTGACTGTTGTGTTTTTCAATTAACTGCGGGGTTGTTTTTTAACGTGGTGTTAGCCCTGATATGGCTGTAGTGGTCGGCTGGGCTACAAGCGATATGAACGTGAGCTTCAGGAATTTCTGACAGTATTTACATTCGGTTGTCCCCCCTGTTGTGACAGTCTATCTTTGTTTTCATGTCACGTGGAGTTACTTCCCCTAGGGGATCATGCCGGGGGTCTTTCGTTGTAGATGGTCTGTGTGATCGTAGGCGTACGTCTGGTGCGCGAGTGCGCCTTGATTTGATGTCAAGATTGGCGCATAAAAATACTGTAATATAGTAATATATTATTATTATTATTGTCTTGTTCTTGTCGTTCTGTTCTTGTTCGGTTGATCTTTTCGCATTCTTTGCATTCTCTTCGCATTCTTTTTGATTCTTATTTTCGCATTCTTCGCATTCTTCTTTGCATCTATTTGCATTCTGCATCTTCTTCGCATTCTTCTTCTTTCTTCGCTTCTTCTTCTTCGCTTCTTTTCTTTCGCATTCTTCTTTGCATTTCTTTCTTCTTCTTCTTCTTCTTCTTCTTCTTCTTCTTCTTTCTTCTTCTTTTCTTCTTCTTATATATGTAGTAGTAGTAGTAGTAGTAGTAAGTATCCCCACCTTCTGGAAACTCTGAGCTTGACATTTCCCTTTTCTGTCTTTCTCTTTGTTGGTTCCTTCCTCCTTTGCTTTCTGTTATTTCTTCCTATCATTTTCTGCCTTGCTGGTCCATTCACCTGTATGTGTTACTGTAAAGTCTTACGTGCTTTCTCATAGGATTTATAATTGGGCATGGACAGCAAAGAAAACAAACGAGACAGTCTTGATGGAGGCAGACAAAAGTAGATCACTCATAAGGAAGATTAGGAAAAGACAGGCAACATTTATAGGCCATTTTATGAGGAAGGGGGATTTGGAACACTTGGTCACAACGGGAAAGCTGGAGGGAAAGAGAGCACCGGGTAGACCCAGGGAGAAAATGCTGGACGGATTTGCAGAGTGGCTGGGGACGAGGGGGGTGGGAGAGACGCTGGGGGCAACGAGAGATAGAGACAGATGGAAGTCCATGATCGCCAACGCCATGCGGCAGGGCACCTGATGATGATGATGATTATGTATTGATTACATGTTTGGCTCTAAGGAAATTTGCTGTGCAGGAGAGGGGTTAGGTAACTTGGGCCATGTCTT
>CM060307.1:105201379-105206379 GCA_030674185.1 Monoplex corrugatus | reverse complement strand
AGGAATGCTGTATTCGTAGGTTAACTGGTCATGTTGTGAAGGGATGGTCTTTAGTAGGTGAATTTGACCGTTTATTGAGGAATGCTGTATTCGTAGGTTAACTGGTCATGTTCTGAAAGAATAGTCTTTAGTAGATGAATTTGACCGTTTATTGAGGAATGCTGTATTCGTAGGTTAACTGGTCATGTCCTGAAAGAATAGTCTTTAGTAGGTGAATTTGACCGTTTATTGAGGAATGCTGTATTCGTAGGTTAACTGGTCATGTTCTGAAAGAATAGTCTTTAGTAGGTGAATTTGACCGTTTATTGAGGAGTGCTGTATTCGTAGGTTAACTGGTCATGTTCATGTTCTGAAAGAATATCTTTAGTAGGTGAATTTAACCGTGTATTGAGGAGTGCTGTATTCGTAGGTTAACTGGTCATGTTCTGAAAGAAATAGTCTTTAGTAGTGAATTTGACCGTTTATTGAGGAGTGCTGTATTCGTAGGTTAACTGGTCATGTTCTGAAAGAATAGTCTTTAGTAGGTGAATTTGACCGTTTATTAAGGAGTGCTGTATTCGTAGGTTAACTGGTCATGTTCAGAAAGAATAGTCTTTAGTAGGTGAATTTGACCCGTCAAAAGGCTGCGGTCTTTGTTGATGAAATTGCCATATCAAGAAATTCTTTGTTCTTTGTAGGTGAATTTGTTCTGTTGTGGAGGAATGCCGTGCCAGGTATAGGCAATTTTGTTCGTCAAAGGAAACCTGTATTTATAGAATATTTTGACCATTGCGAGGCGTGGACAGTCAACAAACAAAGCCAGAACAAGATTGAGGCAGCCGAGATGTGGTTTCTAAGAAGAATGTTGAGAGTTCCATGACGGCAAAGAAAACAAACGAGACAGTCTTGATGGAGGCAGACACAAGTAGATCACTCATAAGGAAGAGTAGGAAAAGACAGGCAACATTATAGGCCATTTTATGAGGAAGGGGATTGGAGCACCTGGTCACAACGGAAAGCTGGAAGGAAAGAGAACACCGGTAGACCCAGGGAGAAAATGCTGGACGGACTTGAAAGAGTGGCTGGGGATGAGGAGGGTGGGGGAAATGCTAGGGGCAACGAGAGATAGAGACAGATGGAAGTCCATGGTCGCCAACGCCATGCGGCAGGGCACCTGATGATGATGATGATTTTGACCATTTCTCCAGCGTTAAGTTTTGTAGGTCAAAAGGGAGAAAGTTGGCATGATGGTTCGGACGTTCTCCTACCAGTAACTGAACTGGAGGTTCCAGGGTTCGTTTCCCGTTGAGGCCTCGACTTTTGTGTCCTTAGTTTGACTGGAAAATAAACTTAACGTCTAGTCCTTCGGAAGAGTATGAAAAGTGAGTCGGACCTAGGTGCTGCTAGGCCTGGGCATGCTGAAAGATCCCACGGCAGTTGAAAATCGTGAAGAGCGTGGTATTTGTCCAGTAATGCAGTTTTTATAGATGAATTTGCCCCATTAAGGAAAGCCATGTTCGTAGGTGAATTTCTCACAGCAGATAACACTGTCTTTGGGTGACATATTGTCTGCCAGCCTCAGCGACCGTGTCAACCTTCGACGTGGACAAGGCAGAACCCTGACTCTGAAGACTGATGTTACGAATGATCTTGACCTCCTCGGCGTTTCCCCAGCAATTGTCATGAACATGAACAGCATCCAATTTTCACAATTGACTGGTTTGCTCTAATTTGCTGAGCGTTAAATATATATATGAAAGTGAATATGTTCCAATACAGAGATGCGGTCTGTTTAGATGAATACTGTCTCCCCTCCTGTCCTTTCATTAACATTAGTTTTCGTGTGGTTTTGCGCTTGACTTCGAATTTGACCAGATGCTACTCTTCTTGTGTTGTGAATAATTTGCATGTGATATTTGCTTGTATGAATGACAGTAGTCTCGTGCGAGTTTAGCTCTAAGCCGTACTGTGAAATGTGTAGAAAAGTAAATTAACGCAGAATTTAAAAGTTCATCACTGAATAGTTGGAGATGGATTCTTCAGAATCCTGTACTTTCTTAGCGCTGTGTCATAAATCTGTTTCTGTACCAAGAGTTTATTTATTCAGCCTTTTGATCATCTCATCCTGTCCACCTACAAAGGTCCTTTCCCTGCAACTATATTGCCAGCCATGGATAGCGAAGCGGAAACTTAACCCTTTAATTCCCTCAACCCTGTCCACCAGCTTCATGCATCGTCATCCATGATAGCAAAGCAGAAACCTAACTCTTTCACTCCCTCACCCTTTCCACCAGCATCCTGCAGTGAAAGGTTAAGTTTTTGCTGCTGGTGGATAGGGTGAGGGAGGTCAAAGGTTGATTGAGACAGATGCCTGATAAGCTAAGACCAGTTCAGGATACATGACCACACTGTTGCGTTCGTGTACAAAGGTCAGCATAGGATGAAGTACTGTGTGGAGAATGAAATGTTAGTCGGAAATCTTGTATGTTTAATGATGTAGCGTAGTAATTCCATATTTCAAAATGGTTTTATTATTCTCATCGCTAACGTACACAGTTTTGTTTAAAATTAATGTCAACGTTATTCAGTTGTTAAATTTTCTTCTACACAGTTGTTTAAATGTCAACGGTTTGTTGTTCCAGACAGTTCTTTCTTTCTTGGCATTCAGTACGTGTAAATCTTCTCTCCCCCTCTCCAGCTTCTTTCTGACTTCTTAAAAATCGGATATTTTTTCAAAATATTTCTCAGTATTCTCTTTAATATTTCTGGTAAAAGCTTGAAATCTTGAAACTGGAAAAAAAGTGAAACATTTCAACTTCTGCTGATGAGAATTTTTTTATGTGAAGTCATCTTTTAACTTTCCGCTTGTGCTGCTATGAATATGTACATCTAGTTATGATCGTGAGACTTTACTCATTGTATCGAAATCCTTAAAGAAGACCTTCATCTGTCTTTCTTTTTTCTCTTTCTTTCTTTCTTTTTCATTAGTATACAAACCAGACATGCCTGAAAAATTGATTGAGAACGTGTGTTTTAACTGAGAAACAAGACAACCGTACATTTTTAAGCAGCTGGCTTTTACAAGCGCACACAGAAGACAACAGCAAAATCAGATTCATTTAATTTAAAACAAAAACCAGTAGATAACGTCTCTGATATTTTGTTGAGCTAAGAAACAAATCGGGACTAGATTTAAGGACAAAGACAACAGATAGCTTCTTCGATACTTCTGTTTAGCTGGAGAAGATAACTCTTTGTAATTATACCGAACCACTCTTTGTATTTAGAACATTCTTGTATTAACCGAACCATACTCGTATGAAATTGTTAAGTTTATTTCCACGTCAGTGCCAACAGGTTAACAGAATTAAAGCTTAGGTAGACGGTAGTGTCTTAACGAATGTTGCTTGTGTCAGTAGTTAGAGAAACATGCGACTATATGGACTGCCTACACCAACGGAAATAGGCTCTGATTGGTTGCGTCATGCCTGGCCGCCATCGTGATTTGTTCGTTTGGCAATTACCACTTTTTCTTCCCGGTCGATGCAGTTTTTCGCAGACCTGGCCAGCTCATGGGTTTATGTGCAGGCTTAGCCTTGTGCCATGATCACCATACACATGGCACCTGTGACGTTAGTGCATATGAAATTCATTCCGAGCGCGGAGACGTCATCTTGAGAAACTGAAACTACCTCTTTATGTGTCATATGCAGGATGGCTCTACTATGGCTGTTTCGTAGCGTATTGAAGAAAACATATAGTGCTTTTTAACATCTTCTTCAAAAAAAAAATCTGTTACTTGAGCCGTTGATGCCATTACATTGCTTTGAGGAAAGAAGGGGGTGGGAGGCTGTATCTTCCAAAGAACCAATCAGAGCCCGGTGTAGGCAGCTCCGGATAGTCGCATGTGTCAGAGAATGTTGGTTCATTAATTTAACCCTTTGACTCCCGCACCCTATCTACCAACTGCGAAAAGTTAACCTTTTGATTCTCTCACCCTATCCACCAGCTTCATATAGGAAGCTGGTGGATAGGTTGAGAGAATCAAAGGGTTAACGTTTTGCTTTGATAGCAGGGTTGACAATGCAGGATGCTGGTGGACCGGGTGCGGAAGTCAAAAGGGTTAATTGTGTGTGTTTTTGTGCTATGTGCCATGCAGCCTGTGTGAAGTGAATGCTGTGCTGATGCGGTGTTGACGGTTTTCTTGTTTGCAGCCTCAGAGCCTAATATATATAAAGTGCGTTCAGCGTTGAAACAGAAATTGGAAACACGTCGCACTATGATCTCTCACAGTCCCCTGATGGCGCGGCGGAGAGATCGAGGACCTCTGCAGATGAAACGCAAAACCCCTTTGTCAAGTATGTGGCTCATGACCATAGTGATGTTGATGTTTTACTAACTCTTTGACTCATCTCTTGCACTCTCCATCACCCCCTCTGGAATGACTTTTTTTTTTTTTTTTTTTTTTTTTTTGCCTTGGTGAATGTTGATTTCTTGTATGTTATTGTAGTCAGTGTTGTTGTCTTTGACCATTAACTCCTTCCCCTCCTCGGGGGCTTGAACTATCGTGCTTAACTCTTTCACCACGTCAGTGCTGTGCGGCAGTGGTTTGGTAGACAGCGGTTGTCACCACATGGCAACTGTTTGGTAAGCAGATGTAGTAGCCACTCAGATAACCACAATATTAAATTTTCATTAAAGAGAACAAACGGAAAATTTATCACTTTATGCAAAGGTCTAGTCAGCTGATGCCACATGTAGCAAAGACATCAAAGCAAGAATCGCCCAAGCCAACAAAGAATGGTCCGTCTAACTAACATTTGGAAAGACAGATATTTAGGAAATGAGCTCAAACTTAAAATAGTGCGAACACCAATTTGGCCCGTTTGTTATATGGAAGTGAAGGATGGACTCTAAACCCGCAGATGAAAACAGAATCAAAAGTAAACTGGTTCTACAGAAGACTCCTAAGAACAAGCTGGACAGAAAGACGAACAAACAAAGCATTCTGGAAGAACTGA
>CM060307.1:105193879-105198879 GCA_030674185.1 Monoplex corrugatus | reverse complement strand
TGGTTCATTTCCCGAAGAGAGCTTGACTTTTCTCCCCAGTTTAATGGAAATTCGAAGCAAATCGAACTGAACGTCAAGTTCTTCGGAAGGCTACGAAAAACGAGTCGGACCCTTGTGTCCTCTGGCCTGAGCGTGCTAATATTTTGGACTGCACACGTTAAAGATCCCATGGTAGTTGTAAGAACAGGTGTTCGCTCAGCTGCCCTAGTTTAAAAAAAATATATTGGAGATAGGTTCATTTCCCAGATCCCTGCCCTTGAAGGCCAATTAACCTTCTTGCCTTTCTGCGGTCTTGGTAAAAAAAAAAAGGATGGCGCTGCACGGCGGCGACATGCTGTCAATGAGGAGAACAGCCCGAGTTCACATGGTAGAAGTCATTGTGACAACATGAAATGAATATGAATACATGAATATGAAAATCAACACTTTTTGAAAACGCTGTGTGGACAGCATAATCTTACGAATTTTTGACAAGATGTTTACCTCATATTTTTCACTGTCGTGATAGTCTGCCATTTTGAAGCGGAGGTTTTTGTCTTAGGTCACAGTGACCTCAAGGAATACAGAATCTGTTGGTTTTTTTTTGTAATGATTTTTGATGTAAAAGTGAGATTTTTAAAACAGCTTGCCCCCTCCCCCTTCTCTCTGTCTCTGTGTGTCTGTCTGTCTGTCCGTCCGTCTGTCTGACCGTATGTCTGTCTGTCTGTCTGTGTCTCTGTCTGTCTGTCTCCCCTCTCTCTCCTCTCTTTCTCTGAGTCTCTGTTTCCCTCTGTGTCTGTCTCTCTGTGTCTCTGTCGCTGTCTGTCTGTCTCTCCCCCCCTCTCTCTCCTCTCCATCCGTCCCCATCCCCCCCCCCCCCCTCTCTTTTAGCGAGAAACTAGGCCCGCTGAATTCTTCTTTTCATCTTCTTTCATTCACAGTTTTTCTTACCTTTTCTTCCTTTTTTCTTTCGTTTTCTTTTTCCTTTTTAAAAATTAAAAAAAAATTTTAGTCCTAAGCGTGATAGACTGATCTCAGTACCACAGTGTTTGAACAATGTTGGACGTGTTTGGATTGTTTGTTTGTTTGTTGTTTTTTTCCAGTCGAGACAGGTGTGTGTGGCAGCAATCCGGACTCTGGTCCCAACTCCCCGCCCAGCAGTGCCCACGGCTCTATGGCTAACGGTAGTCTGTCCTCGCTACACTCCAAAGAGGTAGGGCGTTTTATTTATCTGTCTGTCTTTCTGTCTGTATCTCTGTCTGTCTGTCTGTGTTTTTGTCTGTCTGTCTCTGGCTGGCTGGCTCTCTGTCTCTGTCTGTCTGTCACTCTGTCTGTCTCTCTGTCTGTCTCTCTATCTCTGTGTTTCATGGTTCTGTGTCTAATGGCAGTGTGTCCTGGCTACATTCGAAAGAGGTATGGGGCCATGTCTCTGTCTCTCTATCTGTCTCTGTGTCTATCTGCCTGTCTCTCTGTCTGTCTGTCTGTCTGAGGCTTCCCAGCTAGCAGTACTAATGGTTCCATGGGCAATAGTAAGTCTGTCTTCATTGTGCTTTAAAAGAGGTGTGTTGTCTTTCCTGTTTGCCTCTGTCTGTCTGTCTGTCTGAGGCTTCCCAGCTAGCAGTACTAATGGCTCCATGGCAAATGGTTGTCTGTCCTCACTAATGACATCCTAAAAACCTGTGTTGCCTTGTCTTTCTGTCTGTCTGTATGTATGTGCGTCTATCTCTCTCTGTGTCTGTCTCTGTCTGTCTGTCTCTCTCTCTCTCTGTCTCTCTCTGCTCTCTCTCGTCTCTGTCTCTCTCTCTCTTTCTGAATCTTCCCGCTTGGAAGTGTTCATGGCTCCATGGCTATTGGCTGTCTGTCTCTATTCCATTCCAAAGTGGTCTGTCGTCTTTTCTGTTTGTCTGTCTGCCTCTGTCTGTCTGTCTAAGTCTCCCCGCCCAGCAATGCTTATGGTACCATGGCCAATGTTAGCCCGTCCTTCCTACTCTCCTGAAAGAAAGAAAAAATTGTCTTTTCCTTTCAGTTAAAGTCAAAAGAGTGAGGTCATCTGTAAAAAGCATGAGAACTGATGTTAACGTAAAACCATGTTTTCCATTTAAAATGATTTATGTTAGCAAGTTCATTGACCACCGAGGAAAACAGAATATGACTTACCACGCAGCCTTGCCTTAGGCCTTGAAGGCATTCAAAAATTGAAATAGTCCCTTTTACTGCAACATAACACACATGTTCTAAAGGGATGCTTTCATTGCTTGGATGGCCTTGAACATCTTACCCTTGATACACACTCGTATTACTACAGGCCATAAAACTTTACTGTTCAAAGGTGTCATATGCTTTTTTGAAATCTATAAAGGCAACGCAGAGTTTTGTATTTCAGAATGAATAGTTTTCAAATAATTACACATACGTTGAAGTGAACATATGATCCGCTGTAGACCGACTCTTCCTGAATCCTTCTTGTGCTTCACTTGTGATGTTTTTTTCCTTTGCCCAAACTGTTAATCTGCTATTAATGATATGTGTAAATACTTTGCTGAGAATGCTTATATGAGATATACCTCTGTAGTTTTTCACTTTGCTGAGAATGCTTATAAATATGAGATATACCTCTGTCGTTATCACTTTGCTGAGAATGCTTACATGAGATATACCTCTGTAGTTATCACTTTGCTGAGAATGCTTATATGAGATATACCTCTGTAGTTATCACTTTGCTGAGAATGCTTATATGAATATATCTCTGTAGTTATCACTTTGCTGAGAATGCTTATATGAGATATACCTCTGTAGTTATCACTTTGCTGAGAATGCTTATATGAGATATACTCTGTAGTAATCACTTTGCTGAGAATGCTTATATGAGATATACCTCTGTAGTTATCACTTTGCTGAGAATGCTTACATGAGATATACCTCTGTAGTTATCACTTTGCTGAGAATGCTTATATAAGATATACCTCTGTCGTTATCACTTTGCTGAGAATGCTTATATAAGATATACCTCTGTGTTATCACTTTGCTGAGAATGCTTATATGAGATATACTCTGTAGTTATCACTTTGCTGAGAATGCTTATATGAGATATACTCTGTAGTTATCACTTTGCTGAGAATGCTTATATGAGATATATCTCTGTAGTTATCACTTTGCTGAGAATGCTTATATGAGATATACCTCTGTAGTTATCACTTTGCTGAGAATGCTTATATGAGATATATCTCTGTAAGTATCAGGGCTGCTAGTGCCACCTTTCATTTTTCTTAATGGAACAGACATGGCTTCTGACCACTTCAGTGGAAATGTAGCCGTATGAAGCAAACCATTGAAGTTTGTTTTCAAATACAGCATTTTTGCATGCTCAGCGCTTTTCAGTATTTCAGATACGACGCCATCTAAATCGTGCAGCTTTTCCAGCTTTCAATTGTTTATTCCCTTTTATTGTTTCTGTTCCACTGTTTAAACTATCAAGTATATCATCGTGGATCTCATCCATTTCAACATTTACGAAGCCCTCGTCATCCGTCAGATCCGTTGTTAAAAACAGATGCGAAATGATTTTGTCATTCCTGTTATATTGGCAATAATGTCACTCCGTTTATGTTAACGAATATGACTGTGTGTGTATGTGAGAGAGAGAGAGAGAGAGAGAGAGAAAAAGATGTGTGTGTGGTTGTGTGTGTGTTTGTGGTGTGGTTGAGAGAGAGAGAGAGAGGGTTTACTCCCTCTATCCCTCCTCAACCCACCCAGCTCATTCACCACCACCACTTTGTGTGTGTGTGTGTAGAGAGAGAGAGAGACAGAGAGAGGGAGGATTTACTCCCGCTATCTCTCCCCAACCCACCCAAGTCATTCACCACCACCACTTTGTGTGTATTTGTGTATGTGTGTGTGTATGTGTGTGTAGTGTGTGTGTGTTTTTTGGTTATGTGAGAGAGAGATTCTTTCCCTACTTCTCCCCCACCCACTCACATGATCATCTGCCACCACCTTTGTGTGTGTGTGTCTGTGTGTGAAAAATGCACCAGCAGCAACAAAACCCGTCCCAGCAGCAGAACCTTGGTATGCATGCACACACAAGAAGCCCACGCTGAAGGCTGCCGGCAGGGGGAGAGAGAGAGAGAAAGAGAGAGAGAAAGAGGGAGAGAGAGAGAGAAAGAGAGTGAGGGAGAGAGGAAAGAGAGAGGGGGGGGGAAAGAGAGAGAGAAAGAGGGAGAGAAAGATAAAGAGAGAGGGGGGGGAGAGAGAAAAAGAGAAAGAAAGAGGGAGGGAGAAAGAGAGAGGGAGAAAGAGAGAGAGACAGAGAGGGAGAAAGAGACACACAGAGAGAGAGAGAGAGAGAGAGAGAGAGAGGCTCGTGCAGGGTAGAATCAGCAGACAGAACATCAGCTGATGCCATGGTCCCATCACTGCACTCCACCCTCCTTCCTCCCTCTCTATCCCCCACCCCATCCCATCCCACCCTCGTCGTCTTCTCTCTCTCTCTCTCTCTCTCCACTTCTCTAAGAAATATATTTCAACCACAACACAGGATGAGGCGTGTGGCGCGTTGCTGAAACGGCAAAGGTCTAGATGACATTGGGAGTATTCTTGTCTTTCCCCCTTCCCCCTTTTCCTCCAAATCGGGATTTTATGTTTTTGACTTCCTTAACCCTTTGACTCCCGCATCCCATCCAACCAGCTGCAAAAACTTAACTCTTTGACTCCTTCACCCTATCCACCAGCTTCCTGCAGGAAGCTGGTGGGTAGGGTGAGGGATCAAAGGGTTAAGTTTTTGCTTTATTAGCGTCGTTGAAAATGAAGCATATTGGTGGGCAGGGTGCGGGAATCAAAGAGTTAAGTTTTTGCTTTGCTAGCATGGTTGAAAATGAAGCGCATTGGTGGGCAGGGTGCGGGAGTCAAAGAGTTAAGTTTTTGCTTTGCTAGCATGATTGAAAATGAAGTATATTGGTGGGCAGGGTGCGGGAGTCAAAGGGTTAAGTTTTTGCTTTGCTAGCATGGTTGAAAATGAAGCATAT
>CM060307.1:105173879-105188879 GCA_030674185.1 Monoplex corrugatus | reverse complement strand
CTACCCTCCCTCCCTTACTCCCCTGTCTTTCTTCTCTCTTTCTTTCCCCCCTCTCTCTCTTTCACCCTCACCCATTCACTGCACACTCACTCCATGTTTTTTTCTCTATCAGTCTCATAATCTTGGGACGTTTTATTTTAACCCAAGGTTTTGCCATGGCGTTTGAAGTTCGCACTTCACTTCTGGGAGCGATAGCGAGTATCAGGAAGTAGTAATTTTTTTTTTCTTCCAGTAAAAGAAGCCATCGAGTGGAAAGCTGTTTGTACCAAAGTGACTTACCAGCAGGTGGTAAGTTCACTGCGGATGATAGTGGTCTGGGGGGGTTCGATACGTTTCAAGGGATTCTGGGGATGGGCACAGAATAATATGTTGTCTGGAAATATACGCAACATGGATAGAGAGTCGGCCTGTTTTGTTGTTGTCTCTCTCTCTCTCTCTCTCTCTCTCTCTCTCTCTCTCTCTCTCTCTCTCTCTCTCTCTCTCTCTCTCTCTCTCTCTCTCTCTCTCTCTCTCTCTCTCTCCCCCCTCTCTCTGTTTCTGTCTGTTTATGTGAGTCTGTCTGTACTGGTCTCTGTTTTTGTCTGTTATGTGTGTTTGTTTTTGTTTTTTTGTTGTTGTTGTTTTTTTTTTTTGGGGGGGGGGGTTTGGTCACCCTTGCTCAGAAGGTATTTTTCTTTGAAATGTAAACAAGACAGTATCAAAACATGCAACTGTGACATAATACTCAATGTACAATCGCATATATGGAATGATTTTTTTTTTTTATAAATCATACGTTTGTTGTTTTAAGTTTCGAAAATTGTAGTAGTTTTAAGTTTAGAAAACTGCAACGGGTGACTTTTTTTGCTTATATCTATATCTATATCTATATATGTAGCTATATGTATGTATGTATGTATGTATCTGTCTGTCTGTCTGCCTACCTGCCTGTCTATCTATCTATTTCTTCTGTCTGTCTATCTATTTGTCTGTCTGTCTGTCTGACTGTCTCTCAGTCTGTCTATCTATTTGTCTGGCTGGCTGGCTGGCTGTCTCTCAGTCTGTCTATCTATCTATCTATCTCTATCTATCTATCTATCTATCTATCTATCTGTCTGTCTGTCTATCTATTTGTCTGGCTGGCTGGCTGGCTGTCTCTCAGTCTGTCTATCTATCTATCTATTTGTCCTGTCTGTCTGTCGCTGACTGTCTCTCAGTCTATCTATCTATCTATCTATCTATCTATCTATCTATCTATTTGTCTGTCTGTTGACTGTCTCTCAGTCTCTATCTATCTATCTATCTATCTATCTATCTATCTATCTATCTATTTGTCTGGCTGGCTGGCTGGCTGTCTCTCAGTCTGTCTATCTATCTATCTATCTATCTATCTATCTATCTATCTAATGATACAGCTTGATTTCTCGTCATGATACATACATAAAGTTCTTCACATATTACCAAGTCATGCTTTAGCACACAGGAGCAACTGACTGGAATTACTACTGTTTTATGTCTGTACAACTTTTATGTTAATCTGACAGTAAATGATTTATTATGATGTGGGTGTATCCAAATGGGCAGCAGATACCCCAGATCATAAGATTGTGCACTGGGATTGAACTCCAGACATCCAAGTGTTGGGCCCACTTAGCCAGCCTCCCCACTAGCGCTACGTGGGTGGGAAGGAGGGGTGAGGTAGGAGTTATAAGGTGTGGGGGAGGGAGGGAAGGAAGGACGGGGGTGGGGAGATAGAAGAGGTGATGTGATGACTGTGGGCAAGTTTTGGTATCTGGCGGATCAGAGACATAAAGTAAGAGATTGGTATCTTCAGGAATTTGTCAGTGATAACTAATATAGTAACTGTGATAATGATGATGATGATGATGATGATGATGATGATAATTGTATAGTTCTAACAGTCTTTGTCAGAAAATGCTCATTGCACGTTGCTCTCTCTGTCTCTGTCTCTCTATCTCTTTCTCTCTCTGTCTTTCTCTCTCTCTCTCTCTCTCTCTGTCTCTCTCTCTGTCTCTGTCTGCCTCTCTCTCTCTCTCACTCACCACACACACACACACACACACACACCACACACACACACACACACACACACACTCGTTCACTCTCTCGGTCTTTCTCTCTCTCCCTCCCTCCATCTGTCGCTCTCTGTCTGTCTGTCTCCCCCCCCCCTCTCTCTCTCTTCTCTTTCTCTCTTTTTCTCTCTTTTTTCTCTCTGTCTCTCCCCCCCCCCCAGCTTTGCCCCCTCTCTTTATCCTCTCCACGCCTTCCCTTGCACTCTCCTCCCTCCCTCCCTCTCTGTCTCTCTCCCTCTCTCTCTCTTCCCTCTCTCCCCCTTCTCCGTCTTTCAATCTCTCCCTCCCTCAACCTTCGTCTCTTTCCATTCATCCCCCCTCGTGTCCCCACCCCCTCACCCCCTTTCGGTGTTCCTGGATAACCCACAGACATGTGTACAGGTATAAAGGATGTCTGGAGCAGCATCAGGTCAGCAGTGGAATGTGTGGGGCAGATAACCACTGCTTGCTGTGGCTTCTTTTCACGTTTATTACGCCCCCTGATGTCTGCAGCCCTCAGTCAGTCAGTCTTGCTCACAGACATCTAAGATATAGACTGCGCACGCCTGTCTGCGAGTGGCCCCATCGCGCCACTATCTGACGAGGACCGGTCTGCTCGTTCTCGGCAACTGGGCGTAATACAATTTAGTAATGACCGGCGTGTTTATTTGACTGAAAAACGTGTTTCACTGTTTAAAATTTTTTTTATCGGGAACAACTACCAGTACTGTTTAGCAGAAGATTTTAGCTAAGGGACAGAGTCTGTTTAGTTGGTGTAGCTTTACACTTGATGCTGGGAACGATCATTTCATTTCTTGCTGTGTGTCTCTCCACACTCTTCTACTGCCTCTGATGTCTTGTCTCTGTTTCTGTCTGTTTATGTGTCAGTCTGTTTGGTCTGGTCTCTCTCTGTTTCTGTCTGTTATGTGTGTTTGTCTGGTCTGTCTCTGTTTCTGTCTGTTTGTTGGTCTGGTCTCTCTCTCTCTCTCTCTTCTCTCTCTCTCTCTCTCCTCTCTCTCTCTCTCTCTCTCTCTCTCTGTCATGTGTGTTTGTCAGTCTGGTCTCTCTCTGTTTCTGTCTGTTATGTCTGTTTGTACATGTTTTTTTTGTTTGTTTTTAATTCCTGGTGTCTCTGTTTCGACAGAGCATCATTGTTTACTTCCAATTTATTACCGCGTATACCATTGGCATTTACCCCCATGGGGATGCTGGGGCTGTTTCAGTATAAATTGTATCTCTGTCTCCCCCTCTCTGTCTGTCTGTCTGTCTGTGTCTGTCTCTCTCACACTCTTTCTTCCCCCTCCCTCTCCCTCTCCCTCTGTCCTTTCTCCCTCTCTCTCTCTCCCCTCTTCCCTCTCTCTTCTCTCTCACTTCCCTGTCCCTCTCTCTCTCTCCTCCCCTCTCTCTTCCTTCCTCCCTCCCTTCTTCACTCTCTCTGTCTCTGTCTGTCTCTCTCCCTCCCTACCTCCCTTCTTCACTCTCTCTCTCTTTCCCCTCCCTTCTCCCCTTCCTCTCCCCCCCCCCCCCCATCTCTGTCTCTCTGAGGTGTGCACCCATTAATTAGCAATATTGTTCTTGTTTTTTCCTGGTGTGTCAGGGTGAATCGAGTTAGGGATTTTAACAAATAGAGGGAGAGACGAGGGCTGTCTTTTCTGAGGTGCTCACCAGCTGTTGGCCACATTTTTCATGTCATGTCAAGTGTGCTGTTTTGAATGTTCCCTCGAAATGAGAAATGACGTGTCAGTTGAAAATAGTTTCCATCCTTTTCTGTCTGTTTCTGTCTGTCTGTCTGTCTCTCTCTGTCTCTCTCTGTATGTTAGTCTGTCTCTCTCTGTATGTCAATCTGTCTCTCTCTGTCTGTCAGTCTTGTCTCTCCTCTCTCTCTCTCTCCCCCCCCTCCTCTCTCTCTCGCTGTCTGTATGTATGTCTGTCTCTCTCTCTCTCTCTCTCTCTCTCTCTCTCTCTCTCTCTCTCTCTCTCACCCCTTCCCTCTCTCTCTCTTTCATTCTTTTTTCTCTCTCTCTTTCTCTCTCTCTCTCTCTTTCTCTCTCTAGATAGACATTACATTTATTTTCTTTGTTTTTTCATTTTTTTAGGAGGGAGGGGCAGGGGCTTGTTAATCATGGCACACAGCTGTTTCATCTTCCTACTAATACTGTCACAAGTGTAATGTAATTTTGTACGAGTTGAGTTTGTTGTCGTATGAAATGAGTTCGTTGTCTCATTCAAAAATAACAGGCTTTCAGAAATGTGTTTCTTGTGCATCTGAGTAAGTTCTGCTGAAAATAAAAGTTATATGGCTGTACTGTGTACAGACTTCAGACTTCAGTAGGCAATAATATTATTATTGCATATATTGTATTGCATTGTACTGTGTTGTATTGGGTGGACTTGCGCAGTGGATGAAGACAGAGAGGGGGAGAGGTCTTGCAGCAACGAATGATAGATTCATATGGAGGGCCATGATCGCCAGCGCCATGTGGCAGGGCACATGATGATGATGATGATGATGTCTTATTTAAAAAGTATCATGTTTTCAGACATGGTACCGCCCCCCCCCCCCCCCCCCCCCCCCCAAAAAAAATCAGATTTATCGGATTTTCTGTTTCTTCAAGTTAGGAGTAATGCAACAGAAATCTTCGTGTCTCTTGTGGCATAAGTACAAGAATAGCTGCTTTCTTTCTTCCTGTATTCCTTCATTCATGACTTTTTTCTCCCCCCACCCCTCTCTCTCTCTCTCTCTCTCTTTCATTCTCTGTGCAAGTGTGTTTGTGTGTGTGTGTAAGAGGGAGGATGGTGTGTGTGTTGTGGTGTGTGTGTGTTGTTTGGTAAGAGGGAGGATGGTGTGTGTGTGTGTGTTTGCATGCATGTGGGGGGTGTATTCACCCAAGGCTTTGCCAGCGCACAGGCACAGGTGTATGCCAAGTATGGTGCTTATGCCGTGATTATTTTGGATCTTATCCATCACATGGCATCCATGTCAGTGCATTCCGAGTGCAGAGATGTCATCATGAGAAACGAACTGTTTTCTTTTTGATATTTACCCTACATCTGTGAAACTGAAGCGTTATTTTCACTTAATGAATAATTTCTGTGTCAAGATTGTGTGTTTGTGTGTGTGTGTGTTGTGTGTGTGCTGTGTGTGTGTTAGTGTGTATATGTCTCTCTCTCTCTGTCTGTCTGTCTTCTGTCTCTCTCTCTCTCTCTCTCTCTCTCTCTCTCTCTCCCTCTCTCTCTCTCTCTCTCTCTCTCTCTCTCTCTCTCTCTCTCTCTCTCTCTCTGTATTTTCGTGTGTGTGTTGTTTTGTTGCCCCATTCTCAATGCCACATTAACCTTTGATTCCCACACCCTATCCACCAGTTGAAGAAACTTAACCCTTTGGCTCCCTCACCCTATCCGTCAACTTCCTGCGGGAAGGTGGTGGATGGGGTGAGGGAGCCAAAGGGTTTTAAGCTTTTGCTTTGCTAGCATGTTTAATGATGCAAGATGCTAGTGGACAGGGTGCGGGAGTCAAGGGTTAATTCGAAGGCGTGTCATTGTTTCTGGCAGAATATTTCATTCAGCATTAATTGCTGATTTCAGGAGAATGCAGCATATCTGTGTTTGGAGCTGTCAATTCAACATCAAACATTAACCATTTGACTCCTGCACCTTTATCCGCCAATTGCAAAACCTTAATGCTTTGAGGAAGCAGACAAATAGGGTGAGAGAGTCAAAGGGTTACGTTTTGCTGCACTGTCATTGATGATGATGAAGGATGCTAGTGGATAGGGTGAGGAAGTCAAAAGATTAAGTTTTTGCTTTCCTGTCATTGATGACGATGCAGGATGCTAGTGGATAGGATGAGAGGGAATCAAAGAGTTGGTTTTGTTGTTTTTTATTTTTTGCTTGCTTGCATGGTTGATGATGCAAGGATGTGGTGGTGGACAGATGGGAGTCAGAGGTTAACAAAACTAAATTTATGTCAATCATAAGGTACAAACTGACGACAAACTAGATTTTTCAATCACACAAGGTTAAAATAGATCTTTCAAACAGGGTTATAGATTTTTTCACCCAAGGTTAAAACTAGAATTTCTTTCAATCACACAAGGTTAACAAAACTAGAATTTCTTTCAATCAAGAGGGTTTAAAAAACTAGAATTTCTTTCATCATGCAAGGGTTAACAAAACTAGAATTTCTTTCAATCACACAGGGTTAACAAAACTAGAATTTCTTTCAATCACACAGGGTTAACAAAACTAGAATTTCTTTCAATCACACAAGGGTTAACAAAACTAGAATTTCTTTCAATCACACAAGGGTTAACAAAACTAGAATTTCTTTCAATCACACAAGGGTTAACAAAACTAGAATTTCTTTCAATCACACAAGGGTTAACAAAACTAGAATTTCTTTCAATCACAAAGGGTTAACAAACTAGAATTTCTTCAATCCATGAGGGTTAAAAACTGATTTCTTTCAATCACACAAGGGTTAACAAAACTAGAATTTCTTTCAATCACACAAGGGTTAACAAAACTAGAATTTCTTTCAATCACACAAGGGTTAACAAAACTAGAATTTCTTTCAATCACACAAGGGTTAACAAAACTAGAATTTCTTTCAATCACACAAGGGTTAACAAAACTAGAATTTCTTTCAATCACACAAGGGTTAACAAAACTAGAATTTCTTTCAATCACACAAGGGTTAACAAAACTAGAATTTCTTTCAATCACATGAGGGTTAAAAAACTAGAATTTCTTTCAATCACACAAGGGTTAGCAAAATGTCTTTCGAATCACACGTTACAAACTGATTTCTAATCCCTTGTGGTCTGCAAGCACATCTTCCACCCACTTTGTCCTCAGCCACTCTGCAAGTCCGTCCAATATTTTCTCCCTGGTCTACCTGATGCTCTCTTTCCCTCCAGCTTTCCTGTTGTGACCAGGTGTTCCAATTCCCCTTTCCTCATAAAATGGCCTTTAAGTGTTGCCTGTCTTTTCCTAATCTTCCTTATGAATGATCTTCTTGTGTCTGCCTCCGTCAAGACTGTCTCGTTTGTTTTCTTTGCTGTCCATGGAACTCTCAACATTCTTCTTAGAGACCACATCTCGGCTGCCTCAATCTTGCTCTGGCTTTCTTTGTTGACTGTCCATGCCTCACAACCGCATAACATTATCGGTTCTATATAACATTCAAGAACTCTCTTCCTAATGTTAATTGATAGACAATTGTTGGTAAGAATACTTTTCATCTTATTGAATGCTGTTTTGGCTTGGCTGATTCTGCTGGCTATTTCTGATGTGCATCTGCCGTCTGGTGAAATGATCGTTCCTAGATATTTTAACTTATCAAGGTGTCTCAAGGTTGTGCCGTTTGCTGTTATTTTGCATGAGGGGATTTCATGGTGTTTTTTTTTACAGGTCACCTTCTATCCATCACACAAACGATTTTGTTCATGTCATTATTGTGATTTGCAGGAGAGTGCGGCCTACATGTTCGGAGCGTTCCGACCTGGCATGTCGTACCCTGGGACAGACCTGAGCTTATACACGTCCCCTTCAATGCCCAACATTTCTCTAGGAAGGCCGCCTGTGTCCGGGCCTAACTCTGTAATGTGGTGTGAGGGTGTGTGGTGGGGGGAGGGGGGGGAGATGGTGGTGGTTTGTAGTGTATGGTGGTGGTGGGGTGTGTTGTGTTGTGTGTGTGTGTGTGTGTGTGTAAGAGGAAGATGTTTGAGGGGGAAGGGGGGGGGGGTAAGGGTGTATTTTTGGTGAGAGAGAGAAAAGAGAGAGAGAGAGAGAGTGTGTGTGTGGTGTGTGGTGGTGAGTGTGTGTGTGTGTAAGGGGAGGAGAGTTTGTTTGTTTGTTTGTGTGTGTGTGTGTGTTGTGTAAGGAGGGTTGTTTGTTGTGTGTGTGTGTTTGTGTGTGTGTGTGCAAGGGGGAGGGTTATAGTAGCCTGAATGGTGTTGGATGGGCTGTTGAATACACAGTGTGTGTTCACATCTGTTTGTGTGCAAGTATAGGAGACATTGTGTGGGTGTGAGAGAAGAAAGAGAGAAGCTTACATAGAGAATGGATATATGGATGAAGGTGAGGGCAAAAAAGTCGGGAGAAGAAGAAGAAGAAAAAGGAGGTATGTTTTACTGACTATGATCAAGAGATGATAGTGATGGTATACGTGTATGTTATCTAATTGTATGTGTGTGGGGGGGGGGAGGGGGGGTGTTGTGAGTGTGTGTGTTGTGGGGTGTGTATGTGTGTGTGTGTGTGTGTGTGAGGGGAAGAATGGTGTGTGTGTGTGGTGTGTTTGAGGGGAAGAATAGCGTGTGTGCGTGTGTGTGTGTCTGTGTGTTTGAGGGGAAGAATGGCATGTGTGTGTGTGTTGTGTCTGTGTGTGTGAGGGAAAGAATGGCATGTGTGTGTGTGTGTGTCTGTGTGTGTGAGGGGAGAATGGCATGTGTGTGTGTGTGTTGTGTGTGTGTGTGTGTGTGTGTGTGTGAGTGTGTGTGTGTGTGTGCCTGTCTGTGTGTGTCTGTGTGTGTGTGTGTGTGTGTGAGGGGAAGAATGGCATGTGTGAGTGTGTGTGCATGTGTGTGTGTGTGTGCGTGTCTGTGTGCGTGTCTGTGTGTGTGTCTGTGTGTGTAAGGGGAAGGATGGGTGTGTATGTGTGTGTGTGTGTGTGTCTTGTGTGTGTGTTTGTGTAAAGGGAAGGATGGTGTGTGTGTGTTCATGTGTGCATACGTGTGTGTGTGCACATGCGTGCGTGCATGTGTGTGTGTGTGCGTGCGTGCGTGCGTGTGTGTGTGCACGCACGCAAGGGAGGGAGGGTTGTGTACAGTAGGCTGAATGATGCTGGGTGAACAGGTCAATATGGTGTGTTTGTTCATGTGTGATTTTGTGTATGTATGGCAAATATGTGCATTGAAGAGAGAAAGAGAAGAAGAATCTTATATAAAGACAGAATATGTAGATGATGGTGAAGGTGAAAAAGTCAGGAGAGAATGAAGAAAATAGCTAGGCATTTTTACTGATTGTCATCAGCAGATGATAATGTTTTCATATGCTACTGAGTTATAAACTGGAGGCCTTTATTCATATTCATATTCATGTTCATATTTGTATTCACATTCATATGTATATTCGTAATTATTTCATTTTGTCACAATGGATTTACCATAGAAATCTTGGGCTACTTTTCCCATTGAGTGTGCACTGCCACAGTGCAGCACCACCCAGGTTTTTTTTTTCTTCTTTTTTTATTTTTTGGACCAAAACTACAGGAAAGCAACTAGATTAACACATTCCGTACCGCGTCACGAGATCCTCATGACTCAGCTTTCTCTCTCCGTGGACTGCGTCATGAGGATTTCGTGCCCTGAACCGTAGTTTCAGTTTCGAGTATATAAATAGAAAATGGCCGTATTGCTGACGTGAATCCTTTTTCCGCAAAGGGAGTATACTCTTGTCATTTCCTTTCTGCATTTACAGGATGTTTGAAGTGGCAAAAATGGCAAAAAACAGGCGTAATTTGAGTGTTTCTGAAGTCTCTCTCCTAACATTCTAACATTACTTGGTCAGTAGTTAGTACAGTGACCTATTTTTTTGGTAGGAAAAGGGTTAATTGGCCTTCAAGGGGAGGGACCTGGGAAATGAAGTTATTTCTCCAGTGTTATGAATTGAAGGCCTGTAGGTATATTCTGCACATTTACATGTCTTGTTGTAAGATATTTTCATGTGTACTTCTTTCTTGGTAAACTGTTTTATGTTGATTTCATTGAATTTTCATTTATTTGTGCCCATCAAGGTGAAAGGATCTGTTTAATTTCAAAATTTGAACTTTGTGATTTCCTGGGTTGACTAGGACCTTGGAGTTTGTAGTTTATGGGTCTAGCTCATTTTTCATCACTTCCAAAGGACTAGACTTTCAGTTCAATTTTCCAGTTAAACTTAGAAGAAAAGTGCAGGCCTCAATGGGGAATGAACCCTGGAATATCAAATTTAGTTATTGTTAGGCAGATGCGTGAACCATTCTGCCACTCTTCTCCCTTTTTGTACATATATTCAGGGCTGAATGCATAATGACATATTTTGGCAATCAACATAACATGTATGTATATATACGTCATGATTTCTTTCTAATCAGTCGCCATGATGTAGTGGTTAGCACAATGGACTACCGACTGGAAGATTGTGGGTTCGAATCCCCATCAGTCCCTTCAAAAATCATTGTGGGATTTTTTAGCTCTAACCAGCTCCTACCCAGGGTGTGCTGTGGGCTCATTGGGAAGACTGGGACCACACAGTTGAGTCTCATCCACTTCATGGATGCGTCATTGAGGGTGTTGCTCAAATCTTCTGGCCAGCATTACAGGTGTCTGTATCTCTCAGGCCTTGTTGATGCCAGGATATGTTATGATAGTAAGCGTAAGTCCTGTCCTGAAGTCTCAATCCTAGATGGAACTCCATAGCATCATGGTTATCATCCTCATCAACATCATCATCATCGCATTGTAAAAACTGTTCCAGCTTACGTGGCCATAAAGGTGGCATAGAAAATGGGACAAAAAAAAAATTGAGCACAAAGGTAACTTTCTGAGCGCTGTAATCCTTGAAAAAAAGAAAAAGTTTTCTTTTTGACAACATTTCGCTGTTTTGTACACACACTCAGTGCTGATTGCCTGATGACATATTTTGGCGATCAACGTAACGATGTGTCTGTGTGTGGGTGTGTGTGTGTGCGTCTTATGATTTCTTTCTGATAGTATTGAACTGTTTTGTACACACATTCAGGGTTCCACGTCGTCCAACGTTGTGTCGGAGGAAGAACTGCGGTCGGCTATATCGGCCAGAATGGGTCTCCCTCTGGCGGCGCACCTCTTGCCTGGGGCAGCCCCCTGCTTCTTCCCGTCAATTCCCTGTGAGTAGTGCTTGTTTTGTTTGTTTGGTTTTTTTGTTGTTGTTTTGGGGGGGTTTTCCCTGTCAGTTAGACACACATAACCATAACGGTGACAGTTGTATGTTTCTTTCCAATGGTGGAAGTTATTGCCTTGAAAGTTGTTTTTCCTGCTTGATGATTCTGATCTACTCCTCTGCCTAGAACTGCTCTTGAAACATGATGAAGACTCAGCAGCAGAAAACTGTCTGTGTTGTTGCAGTAATGGACAGTGATTTCCCAGTAGGCAGTCCACAAGCGGCGGCGTACCTGGCCGCGCAGAGCAAGTTGGTCAACCCTTACACCATTCCTGGGTCTGCGCCACCGCCAATCCCTTGGCGGAACCTCCTCTCAACCCTGCTCACAGATTGCACAGGTTAGTGGCAACCCAAAAACCCCTGTCCTTTTAGACCTACAGGTTAGTGGCAGTTCTCCACACAGGATATGGCAACCTGATCTGTCCTTTGGGATGTATGGATTAGTGGTCAACCCTGAAACATCCTTTGGGATGTATGGATTAGTGTGACCCAGAAACTGTCCCTTTGGATGTATGGATTAGTGGTCATCCCAAACACAACCCTTCTTGGATATGGATTAGTGGTCACCCAAACACACCCCTTTGGATGTATGGATTAGGGGTCATCCCGAACACGACCCCTTTGGATATGGATTAGTGGTCACCCCAAAACAACCCCTTCGGATTATGGATTAGTGGTCATCCCAAACACAGACCCCTTTGGATTATGGATTAGTGGTCATCCCGGAACACAGACCCTTCGGATGTATGGATTAGTGGTCATCCCAGAACACTGACCCTTTGGATGTATGGATTAGTGGTCATCCCGGAACACAGACCCTTTGGATGTATGGATTAGTGGTCATCCCGGAACACTGACCCTTTGGATGTATGGATTAGTGGTCATCCCGGAAACACAGACCCCTTTGGATGTATGGATTAGTGGTCATCCCAGAACACATGACCCTTTGGATGTATGGATTAGTGGTCATCCCAGAACACAGACCCTTCGGATGTATGGATAGTGGTCATCCCAGAACACAGACCCCTTTGGATGTATGGATTAGTGGTCATCCCGGAACACAGACCCCTTTGGATGTATGGATTAGTGGTCATCCCAGAACACAGACCCCTTTGGATGTATGGATTATGGTCATCCCAGAACACAGACCCCTTTGGATGTATGGATTAGTGGTCATCCCAGAACACAGACCCCTAGCGGTCCTTTGGATGTACGCATTAGTTACAACCCTTGAACACAGTCCCTTTTGGACCTATGGATTAATGGCTACCCATGAAAACAATCCCTTTTGGACCTATGGATTAATGGCTACCCATGAAAACAATCCCTTTTGGACCTATGGATTAATGGCTACCCATGAAAACAATCCCTTTTGGACCTATGGATTAATGGCTACCCATGAAAACAATCCCTTTTGGACCTATGGATTAATGGCTACCCATGAAAACAATCCCTTTTGGACCTATGGATTAATGGCTACCCATGAAAACAGTCCCTTTTGGACCTATGGATTAATGGCTACCCATGAAAACAATCCCTTTTGGACCTATGGATTAATGGCTACCCATGAAAACAGTCCCTTTTGGACCTATGGATTAATGGCTACCCATGAAAACAGTCCCTTTTGGACCTATGGATTAATGGCTACCCATGAAAACAATCCCTTTTGGACCTATGGATTAATGGCTACCCATGAAAACAATCCCTTTTGGACATCTGGATCAGTAGTAACCCGGAACATGGTCCCTTTCAGACCAACAGATTAGCAGCAACCCCTGAAAACATTCCCTCTTTGTACGGATTATTGGCATCCTTGGTATTGTCCACTTTGGACCTACAGTTTAGTGGCAGACTTCGATAAGAAATCCCTCTGAATCCAGGCATGGTAGCCAGGTGGATAAATGTTGGATTTGCAGCTGGAAGGTCCCTAGATTTGACCCATCTGGATACCTCTGCATGGTGGGTAAAAGGTGAAGATTTTCCATTCCAAGTCAACATGTGTGTAGATCTTCCAGTGTCTTAACCCTGTTTGTGGGTATGCACATACAGAATATCATATATGGTAGCTAAGATCCTGTGAAAATCCCCAACCTGCATGTGCATTGAAAATGAAGATTATGCAACAACATAGTGGAGTGTGGTCAGCTTGCTCAGCAGCTCTGTGGTCCACTAAAAAGTTTGATATGTGTGATGCACAGCAAGTCCAAATGAGTTTGGAGAATAGTACTGTATAGAAATTAGTTGTAATGATAGTAGCTCACTCGGGCTGTCCAGTACACAGCAGTTCATCAGTTTCATCGTATGGTTCATGCTTTGATGTAGTAGGAATCACATCCTAGCATTGGCTGTTTTGGTACTTGCAGTGTGTGAATTACAGAGTACAAGAAAGATAACTGTGGGATGTAACATGGAGAGATTTTTGGCAGTTTCTTCCCCTTTAAGTGTTTAAACAAAGTTTGAAATTGATGTCACATGATATAGTCAAACATATTCAGCTTTAGAGCGATTTTCAAAGTAGCTTCACACAGATGGCCTTGTCTGCACAATTTTTTCCATTTAAATGTGTTGGAAATGAAGCTTGAAACTATCATCATTAATTTTGTGAGACAGATCTGTAGTCTGTCTTCTTTGGAGGAATTTCAAAATTTCATAACTACATCTTTGCTGCCTCAGTTTTTCTGCAATCAGTCCAGGCTTTGCAGCCATAAATCATGACAGCCAGATCAAACATTTTAAAGTCTAACTTTCAGGTCATTTGGTTTGCCTCTGTTTTTCCAGATGTTGTTATTTTGATGTCTTTGGAGCAGGTTCCATCATCAGTTTTTACAGAACCAAAATATTTGAAATCCTAACATTTTCTAAAGGAACTTAATTAATTAAGATGTCATGATTGCTTTCAGTGTCTTTGCCTTTGATATGGTAGCACTTTTGTTTTCTTGGCATTCAAGTTTAGGCCAGCCTTTTGAAATGCCTAGTAACCATATTAAAAGGCTTTGTTGAGAACACCATGCAATGTCTTCATGTCCACAGGCATCATCGGCCGTTAGGTCGTACTCACTCCGCCCCCTTACCTCTGGGTCACCCAGGGTTCCAGCAGACGCCAGGATCTGCAGGCAGCGCAGCGCAGCAACAGCAACAACAGTCTCTTCTGCTGCAGCAGCAGCACGATCAGTACCTGAAGGAAAACCAGAAGCTTTATCTCAAACAGGTACTGACACACAGTGTTTTCAAAACCCAGTGAAAATCTTGTTCTATTGTTTTTATTTGAGTAATTTACAGACACTTTTGTGCAATAGGCTGGATTTCATTGAATGCAGGTTGTGGAGCATGTCTTTTCTTTCTTTCTTTTTTTTCAATTGCTCTTTGATGGGCATGATAGTCAGATGGATAGGATATGGACTTCCAGGGGAAAGGTCTGAGTTTGGTCCTGTCTGGGTACTGTGCGATCAGGCTGGTTTACCATACAGCTGGCATCCATCAAGACAGAACAGAGAACCATTGAGGACCCATATTGGATCTCTCGCCCTAAAAGTCCTTTTTCTTTTACATAGGAGTTATCACCTCTTGGCTGTAATTAGTATACAATGTTACCATCTCGAAAGATTACCAGATACCAGTGCCGCATGCTACTACTACAGGTACCTCCACCTGGTGGAAGTGTTTCCAGTCTCCCAAATCAATGTGTGTACAGGTCTGTTTGTGCCTAAACCTTGTTTGTGTGTATATGCACGCACAACATCAGATATTCACCTTAAGGCCCTGTAAGTCCTATCAGTGTTCGGTTACTTATGGAGACATGAAAACACTCAGTGTGCACCACCAAAAACAGAGTATGCAGACTGTGCAGTAATACACTCTAGCGCAGTGTGGGCAAAATGATGTGCATACACATTTGAGAAAAATCAGAACCGCAAGAAATTAAATATTTCTTTTTTTTTTCCCCCTTTTTTCTTTATGTATCGATTCATTCTAGTGCTTCACATATTCTTCT
>CM060307.1:105086379-105168879 GCA_030674185.1 Monoplex corrugatus | reverse complement strand
AAACCAACGACAGCAAAGTATAAACCTTGTAAAAGTTCACTTGAATATTTTGAGTGCATGTGAGAGTTGTAGCTGACAGACAGGGTGAAATTGTTATGATTGAAATTGGTGTTGTGATCTTTTATTGTTCGGTATAGTATGTACATTTCATGTCGTGACAGGGGTTTTGGGTTTTTGTTGTTGTTTTGCATTGTATCTCTAGATGCTTGTGGTGTGTGCATTGTATGAGTTATGTTTGCTTGCTTCAGAGTTTGAATCCTTTCTGTATGTTAATTTCTGTTTGTAAAGTCTTATTTTACTAATCTTGATTGTTCTTTTTGTGATGAGGGATTTTTAGTTTCCTACACACTTGTAATGCTTAGTCATGCTTAAGCATGCACACACACACACACACACACACACACACACACACACACACACACACACACACACACACACACACACACACACACACACACACACAGACACTCTCTCTCTCTCTCTGCCTGTCTCTCTCTCTCTCTCTCTCTCTCTCTCTCTCTCTCTCTCTCTCTCTCTCTCTCTCTCTCTGCCTGTCTCTCTCTCTCTCTCTCTCTCTCTCATGAAAAGTGGATTTTCTGCTCTATGATTACCTGCACATTGTGCGGAAACGACATTTAATTCTGCGCCTCACTTAACTTGATGGCGATGCTCTGCAGCTATAGCTGCGGAGATGTTATGGGTTTTTTTTACCGAGACTACGTGTATACTACATGTATAATCAGGGAATTATACTGACAGCAGAATTTAACCATTTTTCTAAGTAGATTTCTTTCCCTTCGACCGTAGGAGACTGTTGGAACTTTATTTTTAGCTTGTTTTTGTGGTACCCGAAACAAAGAAATTATTGTATTTAATCATTTTTGGGACAAAATATTCATAAAAGCAGAACTCATAGTGACTTCCATTGAAGAATGTATATCCTGTGACATGTTAAGCGCAGTTTTGTGACATGGATACTTAATGGATTACAAGCAGCAGTTTGATAAGTCATGTGTGTGTACATCCGGAACTTTTCTTTTTTGGCTATTTGCATGCCTTTTTCAATGGTGGACCAGAAAAAAATGAAAGCATGCATAAACAAGCTGTCAGCACAGTTACAAAGTAGACATAATGACCTTTTAAAACATATATAACAGGATAGGTTTATTATCGTTGGATATTCTCCATAATTTTTTTGAAAAATACCAAAAACTGTGCATCTCGAGAGTTTCAGCAGCCATTTTAGGGCGCATCTCCTAAGTGTTAAGCATTGTTTGAGCTGTTGGTTTCATGGTGCAGCACTATTCTGTTCATGTATCTGATGCAATGACAGTAACAGATTTCATGTGATGCTTTTCGAAGTAATGATGCACCAACCTAAAGTTTGGATCCTCTACAAAATAGGCACAGACCTACCGTATTGTGACTTGCAGTTGTTCTTCATAGATGATGCATTAGGTTTGTCCCTGTATTTTGTTTTCAATTTTTGCCTTATTTTCTCTGTTTGTGTTCTTTTTAGTTGTGTATCTGCAGGTGAATGGGTCTGTTGGCTGTTTTGATAAAGCCGTAGACTCGGTGCCTGTTTGTGGCCCATTTTAATACTCCAGTTATTTTGGTAGTGTCAGTGCTGGTAAGTTCTGTTCCCTTCCATCCCCCAGATTTGGATGGAGAGCATATGGAATTCTGAGAATGCAGTGAATTATCTTGAATAAACTGCAGACTTCATGTGTGTTTGTTGTCTAGTTGTTTTTACATGAGATAAATAATTTTATTGAATACGTAATTGTTCAATGCCATACTTGAAAATGATCAAAACCTATAACTTGGACATTGTTCAAAAGTAGATTTAACTCTCTGCGTTTACTGGCGTATTGTTTTAAAAACTGAATTTCCATTTTAAAAGCTGAGTTTCCATCTTTAAAACTGAATTTCCATTGTTAAAACTGAATTTCCATAAAATGTATCTGCTGCCTACAGGAGATGAAGGAAGCCGAGAGCAAGATGGACGAGGGTGCACTGGCTCCAAGCGAACTGGAAAAGCAGCAACGTGAGCGCGAGACATTTCTCTCCCAGCAACGAGACATCATCAAGGGCCGTCACCGCGCGTCCCACCACAGGCCCCTGGCCCGCACGCAGTCATCTCCCTTAGTCACCTTCTCTGTCCCTCCCCAGCAACCGGCTGAGACTGGCCCTGTCTCATATGATTTTACCACTGGTGCGTGTTTGTTGTGTTGTCCATTATAAGGATCAGCTGTGGTTGTTTGTTTGTTTTTGGTTGGTTGGTTGGTTCATTCATGTCTTGGCTTGGATAATTGAGTTGTTGAGTCATTGATTTGAAATGTATGTAAAGTCATTTTCATAGAGCCTGCAGATCCAATGTCCTCTGAGCTTACGGTTTTTGTGCTTTGTATCTGCTTCTATGCTAGCTGAATGGGTAGCGTAAACTGTGTTAGATTTGAGAAGTTTTACAACATGGGAGATAATTCCTACATGACTCTCAAGAGTTATGTCCCTTGATTAAAGTATTAAGTGTTTTGAGATGGTTACAGTCTTGATATGGTTCTGTGCGGTCAGCCATGCTTTGAACATTCATAATAGCAATAGTAATGTCAGGGTTTGGTACGCTTTGTACAACACAGCAGGTGGATTTTGCGACAGACTGTCACAGTTTGCTCTAAATTCTTCCCCCACTTTTTCTCCACCCTAATCCCACTCACAGCTATTGCAACAGGTCATGTAGGATCTGTGACAGGCAAATACTTGATGCCTAGACCTGTGTGTGTGTTTAAACCTCTGTGTGTGTGTGTGTATAAAGGTAAAGGGCTGGCAGCTGATCCGAAGGATTGGGTGAGAAGAGCCAGTTCACACATTTTTATCCCCGTGTGCATGCTGTGCTCATGTAATTACAGCGTGGGGCACTTTATGTAAGGGTTCCAGCGTATTCACACATACATATGGGTAGGCCCTTCAATTATAATTTGGTCAAGCTAAAATTGAAAGTGATATACCAGAAGACCTATTGGGGCCCCAGGAACAGTGCCACAGACCTAAACATTTATTTTCAGGTCTGTGGTGCCAGGTGGGACGTTTGTGTCAGACACTAGTTCAAATCTGCCCTAAAATGTTTCTATCAATTTGCCATGGCATTTTCCATTAATGCAACATTATATTTAATGAAGTATTAGGAGGTAATAACAGTAATGAAGTATTAGGAGGTAATAACAGTAATGAAGTATCAGGCGGTAATAACAGTAATGAAGTATCAGGAGGTAATAACAGTAATGAAGTATTAGGAGGTAATAACAGTAATGAAGTATCAGGAGGTAATAACAGTAATGAAGTATCAGGAGGTAATAACAGTAATGAAGTATCAGGAGGTAATAACAGTAATGAAGTATCAGGAGGTAATAACAGTAATGAAGTATCAGGAGGTAATAACAGTAATGAAGTATCAGGAGGTAATAACAGTAATGAAGTATCAGGAGGTAATAACAGTAATGAAGTATCAGGAGGTAATAACAGTAATGAAGTATCAGGAGGTAATAACAGTAATGAAGTATCAGGAGGTAATAACAGTAATGAAGTATTAGGAGGTAATAACAGTAATGAAGTATCAGGAGGTAATAACAGTAATGAAGTATCAGGAGGTAATAACAGTAATGAAGTATTAGGAGGTAATAACAGTAATGAAGTATTAGGCGGTAATAACAGTAATGAAGTATCAGGAGGTAATAACAGTAATGAAGTATCAGGAGGTAATAACAGTAATGAAGTATTAGGCGGTAATAACAGTAATGAAGTATCAGGAGGTAATAACAGTAATGAAGTATTAGGCGGTAATAACAGTAATGAAGTATTAGGCGGTAATAACAGTAATGAAGTATTAGGCGGTAATAACAGTAATGAAGTATCAGGAGGTAATAACAGTAATGAAGTATCAGGAGGTAATAACAGTAATGAAGTATCAGGAGGTAATAACAGTAATGAAGTATTAGGCGGTAATAACAGTAATGAAGTATCAGGAGGTAATAACAGTAATGAAGTATTAGGAGGTAATAACAGTAATGAAGTATTAGGAGGTAATAACAGTAATGAAGTATTAGGCGGTAATAACAGTAATGAAGTATTAGGCGGTAATAACAGTAATGAAGTATCAGGAGGTAATAACAGTAATGAAGTATTAGGAGGTAATAACAGTAATGAAGTATTAGGAGGTAATAACAGTAATGAAGTATCAGGAGGTAATAACAGTAATGAAGTATCAGGAGGTAATAACAGTAATGAAGTATCAGGAGGTAATAACAGTAATGAAGTATTAGGCGGTAATAACAGTAATGAAGTATCAGGAGGTAATAACAGTAATGAAGTATTAGGAGGTAATAACAGTAATGAAGTATTAGGAGGTAATAACAGTAATGAAGTATTAGGCGGTAATAACAGTAATGAAGTATCAGGAGGTAATAACAGTAATGAAGTATCAGGAGGTAATAACAGTAATGAAGTATCAGGAGGTAATAACAGTAATGAAGTATCAGGAGGTAATAACAGTAATGAAGTATCAGGAGGTAATAACAGTAATGAAGTATCAGGAGGTAATAACAGTAATGAAGTATCAGGAGGTAATAACAGTAATGAAGTATCAGGAGGTAATAACAGTAATGAAGTATCAGGAGGTAATAACAGTAATGAAGTATTAGGAGGTAATAACAGTAATGAAGTATTAGGCGGTAATAACAGTAATGAAGTATTAGGCGGTAATAACAGTAATGAAGTATCAGGCGGTAATAACAGTAATGAAGTATTAGGCGGTAATAACAGTAATGAAGTATCAGGAGGTAATAACAGTAATGAAGTATTAGGAGGTAATAACAGTAATGAAGTATCAGGAGGTAATAACAGTAATGAAGTATTAGGCGGTAATAACAGTAATGAAGTATCAGGAGGTAATAACAGTAATGAAGTATCAGGAGGTAATAACAGTAATGAAGTATTAGGCGGTAATAACAGTAATGAAGTATTAGGAGGTAATAACAGTAATGAAGTATTAGGCGGTAATAACAGTAATGAAGTATCAGGAGGTAATAACAGTAATGAAGTATCAGGAGGTAATAACAGTAATGAAGTATTAGGAGGTAATAACAGTAATGAAGTATCAGGAGGTAATAACAGCGACCATTCTACCAGATATGAAACTGTGTTATTGCTTCTGCATCAAACTACTTGAGAAAACATCGGAGAGATGTGATGTCTGCTGTTACCTGGGTTAGAAATAAAGCTGACATCTCGGCCACATGGCGCTTAATATAGTCTTGCTGTGGCTTTATTAAGCCAGTGGTTAATACTGACAATGCTGTGTGTGTACAGGTCTAGCCTACGACACGATCATGTTGAAGCACCAGTGTTCCTGCCCCAACAATGATAGCCACCTAGAACACGCCGGTCGCATCCAGAGCATCTGGGCCCGCCTTACTGACGTAGGCCTTGTGTCACGCTGTGAGGTACGTCATGGTGGTGGTTTTGTGGAGATGCTTCTGCATGTGATGGGGTTTTGTGTGTGTGTGTGGGGGGGGGGGGGTTGAAGAGACTTCGATTAACCTGTTATCTGCTTCCAATTGAATATTCGGTCGGAAGAAACATACACCTCCAATGCCTCCGACTGGATATTCAGTCGGCGACCTTTCCCTATTTTTAGCCAGAAAACCCCAACACTTTCAATGACGTGTGAGATAACAGAAACTTCAGGATTCCCTCTATAAATAGATGCTAATGATGCATGGGTGACGTTCTACAGTCTTTTCCGCCTGTGCAATTGAAAAGATGACCCCCCACAGCTGATTACCATTCAGCGACTGTAAATAATGGCGGACAAACCAGTTTCAACACCGAGCAGCACAGAGGCACGAAAACAATTTATACAGCTGAAGAATTGTAAAAATCATTACTTAAGGAGGTGATTCTGATTTGGAGTCTGTTGATTCACTCGATGAGAGTGAAAGTGAAGATAATCTGGCACATGCAGGCGATATTTCGGTGTTGATGTCCCAAGTCGGACTTGACTCAGATAAAAGTCAGAATGACATCACTAGTACAGGCAATCCTCAAACTGAAAGTACTGCTGCTCCTGGTGTATTGTAAAGTATACTGAACAAGAAAACATATAGTTTTGTGGGGTTTTCTGGGCTGGATGAAGATATATGAATATTTTTTTTATTTTAAGTCAAAACGTTTAAAATTCCCTGGCACAGGTGATTTACCTCTTTATTTACATTTTAGCTCTTAAGGGGTTAAGTTAAACGACAACTGTGAAAACCGTGGCATGAAAATCAACACCAGCAAAATCTGACAAAGTAGACATCAGAATCAAAGGGCAAAAACTCCATCAAAGCACAGAATTTAGGTACTTGGAAAGCTAGCATGTTTGGCAGTGCTGGATGATGGTGGACAGGGTGCAGGAGTCGAGGGGTTAAATGTCCATAGGATTATTGTCTTAGTTGGAATTCTGATAATGTTCAATATGATCATGTGGCCAGTGAATGATGTGCTAAGTTTATTGCAAAGAGATATGATAATGTTCAATATGATGATGTTACCAGCGAATGATTTTACTAAGTTTATTGCAGAGAAATGATAATGTTCAATATGATGATGTTACCAGCAAATGATGTGCCAAGTTTATTGCAGAGAGTACGAAGCCGCAAAGCCAACATGGAAGAATTGCAGAGTTGCCATTCAGCTTTGTACGCCGAGATCTTTGGAGGCAATCCCTACAACAGACAGCGTTTGATAGGTATTTGTATATGCTGCAAATTTTTCTGTTTTTTTAATTTATTTTGGAATGAAAGGGTGCGATTTTGTTTTGGTAGGTGCCAAGTGTGTCTGTATGGGGGCGAGTTGATGGGTGCATGCATGCATGCATGAACATTGTGTGAATCTGTGTGTATGTGTGTTGTGTGCGCGCGCGCATGTGTGTGTGTGTGTGTTTGAGAGAGAGAGAGGGTGTGTGCATGCGTGTGCATGTGTCTGTGTGTGTGTGTGCATGCATATATGTGTGTATGTGTTACATGATTGTGTGTGTGTTGCAGGGTGTGTGTGTGTGTGTGTGTGTGTGTGTGAGCAATGTACCAAAACAAAAAACCTACATATGCGTGAGACTGACAGAGGAAACAGAATGTATCCATAGGTATTCTTCAGCTGATTTTATGCATTTTTGTATTTATTGTGTGGTAAATATAAAGTTGATTCAGTGAGTAGTGTAAAATAACTCCTGTATATGAGTCAGCGAGAAGTGTATAATAACTACTGTGTCTGACTATTTCAGAGAGCTCACCGATGCGGTTTTGCTTCTTGCTGTGTGGAGGAATTGGGTGGATTCTGACACCGTGTGGAATGATAACTACACATCAACCGCTGCCAGGATGGTATGAGATTATATTGAGTGTTGAAAAATTCACTTTATACCCACTCTCCTGTCTTTGTCCTGCTTCTCTCTGTCTCTGTCTCTCTGTCTCTGTCTCTGTCTCTCTCTCTCTCTCTCTCTCTCTCTCTCTCTCTCTCTCTCTCTCTCTCATTCTCTCTCCGTCTCTCTCTCTCTCTTTTTTCATCTCTGTCTGTCTGTATTTCTCTAGCCCTGATTCTGTATGTCTCTGTCTGTCTGTCTGTGTCTCTCTCTCTTTCTCTTTCTCTCTCTGTCTCTCTGTGTCTTTCTCTCTTCTTCTTCTTCTTCTTCTTCTTCTACCTAACCCCCTTTTAAGGACATAGATTGATCAGAGAAAGATGAGATGATTGCTTGGCTTTTTCTGGTTTAATGTCTTTGTCGAGAAATTATCACAGAACTGTAGAACATGCATGAATAGAGGGTGGAGAATAATGGGTCAGATGTAGTTCTCATCTTTTAAACTCCCCCACCCCCCTCCTCTTTTGTGGCCTCATTAACTCGTGTTGTTGGAATGCCATACTGATAACATAAGGCTCATGGGTTCAAATCTCAGTGGGCTGGCAGGCGCTTATAGTGGAACTGTGGATTCAAGATCTGGTATGTTGAAAGCCTGTTTACTGCCCATCTTAATGCTCCAAACATTGTGATGGTGTGCGCTTAGTATTTCATAATAGGTCTTCTCCATGCCCTCCTCTCCTTACATCTTTTTCCATATCAAAATCTGCCAGTACAAAATGTTCTGCACATACTCAAAGAGTCTGCCAGATAACAGATGGCAGATTGGATGGAGCACATATGGAATTATCCAGGTGGGATAAATTTTCTCATGAGTAAACTCCAGATTCCAAACATAAAGGACCTCTATGTCTGCAAAAAGAGACTTCTAGGGGAAAAGGTCTGAAATATGTTGAGTGAACAAATTGTTTTCAGTCAGTTAGGTACTTATTTTGAGAGAATTATTGTATTTAACAGTTTGGGTTTTGTGAACTGTTTTTCAGGCGGCTGGGTGCGTAACAGAGTTAGCATCCCGTGTGGTAACTGGAGACTTGAAGGTAAGTTTGACAAGGCTTGAAGAAACATGGTATTTGATTATTGGTGGTATCTTTTAAATGCCTGAAGATGATAGGAAGGTAATAGTAGCATATTTCTTTATGAAGGAGTTGTGCAAAGAAAGACAGGGGAAGGTAAATATGGCTGTGGGGAGGGAGAGGAGACCTCACTTAAAATCAGCAGATGGTAGTGTTGAAAAATGTTTTCTAAGTTGCTGAATGTTGTGAATTCAGCTCATGGATTTACTAACAGTGCGATACTGTGTGCTTTGGTAAAACAGAAAAAGATTGTGATGAAATAGTTAAGTGATATACATTTATGTCCAGTGACAATGTAATTTGTGAACGTTGTATAACTTGTTTGTGGAAAAATAAGACTTCTCTGCAAAGGGGAAAAAGTATGTAAAAAACTGAAGAATAGCATGCTTTGAAAACTGACTGCAAACAGTTCCAAGAATTGAAACAAGTAGCATGCTTTGAAAACTGACTGCAAACCGTTCCAAGAATTGAAACAAGTAGCATGCTTTGAAAACTGACTGCAAACCGTTCCAAGAATTGAAACAAGTAGCATGCTTTGAAAACTGACTGCAAACAGTTCCAAGAATTGAAACAAGTAGCATGCTTTGAAAACTGACTGCAAACAGTTCCAAGAATTGAAACAAGTAGCATGCTTTGAAAACTGACTGCAAACAGTTCCAAGAATTGAAACAAGTAGCATGCTTTGAAAACTGACTGCAAACCGTTCCAAGAATTGAAACAAGTAGCATTTAATAATTGTATTTGAATTAGTAAATACCAGTGAGTCTTTTCACTTACCTATACATGCTTCATGGCAGACTTCTTTGTCACATTTTTTTCCTTGTATTCTTTCTTCTTTTTTCTTCTTCCTTTTTTTTTTTTTGTTCCCCCCTCTCTTTGATATATTTTCTTGTGATGGGTTTTGAGTGTATTCTTTTTCGGTATTTTCCCTTGTGTGTTTTTCAGTTGTGTATGCTTGTCTTTTTTCTAGAATGGTGTTGCTATCGTTCGCCCTCCTGGCCACCACGCAGAAAAAGACCAAGCCATGTAAGTTGCCACTGACTGTTGTTTTGAAAACACATGTTGATGGGTGTGATAAACATGTGGTTAAGACTTTAGTTTTCCAATTGGAAGGTCTGGGTTTGAACATACTTGGGTACCCCCATTTTAACTCTCGCTACGAGTGTCAGGATTTCCCAGTCATGTCTCAACAACACTTGTGTACAAACGTCGGAGAAATCCGACTTGGGGTTTTGAAAATTCGCGGGGCTTTCAATATTTCCGTTATTTGAAATTGATGGCCAGAAATAGATTCTTCGGTCATTCTTAGCCTCCTTTCAGGCCATTAGGTCACTGTACTCTGCAGTTGGTGTGTAGACAGTGCAAAGTTCATGACCCACTATCTCTGCAGTGAAGCAGACGACAGAAAAGCAAATGGCCAAACAACATTCAACATCTCAGCGGTCTTCAAGACGATCTCTTCCTTCAGTGCGCTCAGAGTGTGTGCAAGTTGGATTTTATTAAATTTCATGCAAAATGTGATTGTAGGAACTGATATATTGACCTGACTGTGTATTTTGTAAGACATTTTTCACCTGAAAATTTCTCTTAATTTTATTTGTACCATTACTCAGCAACCATGAGGGTTAGACAGTTGACATTTCAGCATGTTGTACACCAATCTTTTAATATACAACCCGCCAAACTTCAAAACTCTCTGTTTTCATTTGTTTGTATGACAATTTTTCTCATGACCTACCTATACAAATGGTGCGTATCAGGGGTACGGCAAGGGGCATAATTGTACGTAGCGAGTGAGTTAATGTTTCCATCATTCCGGTGGTATCAGCTTAATGTTTCATGGGTCCCTGTCCCCCTCCCCTTCCCTCTCATCACAAGTCCCTCTCCCCTAAACCTTATTTCAGGACCATGCCAGTGCACAAAGTTTTGCACAGGTTCATGGAGTGTGCCAGACTGTTGCTGGCAGATTGGGTGGAGCACATATGGAATTGCCTGAGTGCGATGAATCCCTCTTGAGCAAATTCTAAACCCGGAACTCATTGTGGATAAAGGATGGTGATGTTTCCCTAATCTCCCTCCCAGTCAACATGTATTATGTGCAGAGTTGCTTTATTCCTGAACCCCCTTTGTGTGTATATGCATGCAAAATATCAAATACACACGTTAACACTTTGGCATTGTCAGCTGGCTATTTGACCTACTTCCCTGCAGATGTGCCAGCTGCCACTGACTACTTTCCTTGGAAATGTGCATTTTTCAGCCACTTTGAATTAATTTTCACAGGCGCCCCAAATGACTAACATCAACATGTAGGGCATGGTTAGAAAGGTGATTTAATCCTCTTTTAGGATATCTACAGTATAAGGTTTGTTCAGACATGCTTTGAGGTTATTTGTGCAATGAAATATCATGGTTGAGGAGCATTTCAGACAAGCATTTCATCCATTCAGCAGATGTAAACAAAACAGAAAAAAGAGACACCAATTCTCCATGACTTGTATCATCTGATCAGAAGCTCAGAAAAGTACACGCACACAAAAATTCCACAATCCTGAGTGAACAGCGACATCGCGCATTCGCAGGGCGCTCCATTTTGCCTTTGTTTCAGTGAAGCACGCGGTTCGGGTGACGTTCTCGCGCCTGAAAAATTCTTCAAATAGACTTTTTACTCGGGAAATCACTCTCACGGTATTTAGAAATGGTTACTTGATACTATAATAGAGGTTTTTTTCCCTTAGACCGTAACTGGCTTCACGTAGGAATTTTCTAATGCAAGACGCTAGAATCCTAGCGTTACGTTGTCAGCGGCGAGCTTGCTGAACGCTCTACCCCTAGCGTTCCGGCGCCTGCGGTTCTCCGCAAGAACGCTAACGGGCTAGCATTACAATGTGAAAAAGTTAAAGATTCTGTAAACCGTGTCAATGTTTGTTGGTTTATTTATCTGTTCTTTTTTTTGAATGCAAGATACACAGATACATGTCATCTACATGTAACCAAGATTGTTCCATTGATAGACTGATACAATACTAGTATGAAAAAATGTATGCTAGTTAAAACATAGGCTAGGTAGGATCTCCAGACCTGGCCAGCTCATGGGTTTATGTGCAGACTTAAGGCTTGTGCCATGATCACCATTGCATGGCACCTGTGACATTAGTGCATATGGAATTCATTCCGAGAGCAGGGACATCATCTTTAGAAACTGAAACTGACAGGTCTGAATCAGGACTTAAAACGTTCCGCATCTGGGCGGAATTCCGCAATTTCGGTTTGTCAAAAACAAAAAAACAAAAACAAAACAAAAAAACACCGAAAGGAGCAAGGCATCCGTGATCGGCTTGCAAGCATTCATAGCAACGGTGCGCAAGTTATGGCCCCTGATTTGCCCCCGGATCCCCCTAGTTTCAGTGTTTTTTTCCTCCTCCTGTTTTAAGCCCTGCTGAATGCACAGGTTCAAACGATTCTAAACTGTATGAGTGGAATGGCTCATGTGTCAACTCTTTAAGAGGTGGTATACAAGTAATTAAGATGGGGGGGGGGGGGGGGGAACAACCTATATCCCCCTTCCCACTCCCTTCTCCCCCAACTGCTGAAAAGTTACATAGATGGAAGCATTTGTCCAGAAAATGTGACGTGTATTTTAACTCTTTGATTACCACACCTTATCCACTAACTGCAAAAAAAACAACTTAACCCTTTGAATCCCTACATTATCCACCGGATTTCGTCCTGAAGCTGGTGGATAGCGTGAAGGAGGCATAGGGTTGCAGGAAGCTGGTGGATAGCGTGAGGGAGTCGGAGGGTTAAATTTTTGCAGGAAGCTGGTGGACAATGTGAGAGAAAGTCAGAGAGGGTTAAGTTTTTGCTTTGCTAGATGGTTGGCAAGGCAGGATGCTGGTGGACAGGGTGTGGAGTCAAGGAGTTAAATCTCATCTGCAGTTGATTATTTTCTGTTGTTATGGTTTTGAATTTCTAAATGGAACAAGTGTCCTTTCTTCTTCTCTTGCAGGGATTTTGTTATTTCAACTCCATCGCTATTGCCGCCAAGCAGCTGAGGGAGAAACACAAACTGAATAAGATTCTCATCGTGGATTGGGTAAGATGTGATGTGTTGTGTTGTACTGTGTTGTGTTGGATTATATTGTAGCGATGTGTTGTGTTGTAACGTGTTGTGTTGGATTATGTTGTAGCGATGTGTTGTGTTTTATGTGTTGTGTTGGATTATGTTGTACCATGCGTTGTGTTGTAACGTGTTGTGTTGGATTATGTTGTAGCGGTGTGTTGTGTTGTAATGTGTTGTGTTGGATTATGTTGTAGCGGTGTGTTGTGTTGTAACTGTGTTGGATTGTTGTACATGTTTGTGTTGTAATGTGTTGGATTATGTTGTAATGTGTTGTGTTTGTTGATTATGTTGTACCATGTGTTGTGTTTTATGTGTTGTGTTGGATTATGTTGTACCATGTGTTGTGTTTTATGTGTTGTGTTGGATTATGTTGTACCATGTGTTGTGTTTTATGTGTTGTGTTGGATTATGTTGTACCATGTGTTGTGTTTTATGTGTTGTGTTGGATTATGTTGTAGCGTGTGTTGTGTTTTATGTGTTGTGTTGGATTATGTTGTAGCGATGTGTTGTGTTGTAATGTGTTGTGTTGGATTATGTTGTAGCGATGTGTTGTGTTGTAATGTGTTGTGTTGGATTATGTTGTACATATGTTTGTGTTGTAATGTGTTGTGTTGGATTATGTTGTAGCATGTGTTGTGTTGTAATGTGTTGTGTTGGATTATGTTGTAGCATGTGTTGTGTTGTAATGTGTTGTGTTGGATTATGTTGTACGATGTTGTGTTGTAATGTGTTGTGTTGGATTATGTTGTACCATATGTTGTGTTGTAATGTGTTGTGTTGGATTATGTTGTACCATTTGTTGTGTTGTAATGTGTTGTGTTGGATTATGTTGTACCATTGTTGTGTTGTAATGTGTTGTGTTGGATTATGTTGTACCATTTGTTGTGTTGTAATGTGTTGTGTTGGATTATGTTGTACCATATGTTGTGTTGTAATGTGTTGTGTTGGATTATGTTGTACCATATGTTGTGTTGTAATGTGTTGTGTTGGATTATGTTGTACCATTGTTGTGTTGTAATGTGTTGTGTTGGATTATGTTGTACCATGTGTTGTGTTGTAATGTGTTGTGTTGGATTATGTTGTACCATGTGTTGTGTTGTAATGTGTTGTGGTTGGATTATGTTGTACCATGTGTTGTGTTGTAATGTGTTGTGTTGGATTATGTTGTACCATATGTTGTGTTGTAATGTGTTGTGTTGGATTATGTTGTACCATTGTTGTGTTGTAATGTGTTGTGTTGGATTATGTTGTACCATGTGTTGTGTTGTAATGTGTTGTGTTGGATTATGTTGTACCATATGTTGTGTTGTAATGTGTTGTGTTGGATTATGTTGTACCATTTGTTGTGTTGTAATGTGTTGTGTTGGATTATGTTGTACCATATGTTGCATTGTACTGTTTGTTATTTACTGTGTTGTTATTTTGGACCCGACCAGCTCCTACCCAGAGTTGAGCATGCTGTGGGCTCATTGGGAAGACTGGGACAACACAGTCGAGTCTCATTCACTTCACAGATGCGTCATTGAAGGCACTGCTCAAACTTCCTAACTAACACTGCAAGTGTCTGTATCTCCCTACCCTGGTAAACACCTGGATGTATTATTGATAGTTGCATACGGCACAGCCCAGTCACACAGTCTCCGTTGTATGTGAAAGTCCATGGTATCATAATTGTCATATTCATCATCATCACTATCATAACAGTATAAGAACTGTCCCAGCTTCTGTAGTTGATAATGTGACTTGTAAAATGGAAGGGGGTGGGGATCCCCAGCTTCTGGAAATTCTCTGCTAGAAATTTCCTCCTTTCTGTCACTCTCTTTGTTTCTTTCTTTCTCCTTTGTTTTCTGTCATTTCTTCCTATCATTATCTGCCTTGCTGGTCCATTCACCTGTACGTGTTTGATAAACTCTTATGCCCGTTTTTATATGTTTTGAATGTCCTTAGGTATGCTTAAATTTGTATTCAGATGGGTTTTTTAAAATCCCCTGCGCAATAGATTGGACAGAATGGTCAACGCCGGGGGCATGTCTGTAGATTATGTGTGCGAATGCATTGATATGTGTACTTAATTTTCTTTTCTTTTTTTTTCCCTGTTGAAGTTTTGTTTGTTTTAAGAGGGTTATAGTGTTGATATGGCTCGATGCAGACGGCTGGGCTTTAAACAACAAAAACAATAACAGTAAGGGGGTTGGGGAGACTAGTAATAGTGATACACTGAATATATAGCATCCAGTGTAAAAATGTTCTCTTGTCTTTCACATGCAGGATGTGCACCACGGTAACGGAACACAACAGATGTTCTACGAGGATCCCCACGTTCTGTACATATCCATCCATCGCCATGACAACGGCAACTTCTTTCCTGGCACCGGCGCCCCCACGGAGTGTGGAGCTGACTCGGGCCAGGGCTTCAATGTGAACATCGCCTTTGGTGGCAGCCTCAACCCACCCATGGGGGATGCTGAGTACCTCACCGCTTTCAGGTAGGTGGTTGCGAGAGACTTGCGTGAAATCACAGGAGATTTGTGTGAAATCACAGGAGACTTGTGTGAAATTACGGGAGACTTGTGTTAAATTACAGGTGTGAAATTTATTGGAGTCTTACGTGAAAGTACAAGATATTTGCGTGAAATTACGTGAGACTTGTGTGAAGTTATGGGAGACTTGCAGGAAGTTATGGGAGAAGTGTGAAATTACGGGATATTTGTGTGAAATTACGGGATATTTGTGTGAAATTACGGGAGAAGTGTGAAATTATGGGAGACTTGTGTGAAATTACGGGATATTTGTGTGAAGTTATGGGAGACTTGTGTGAAATTATAGGAGACTTGTGTGAAATTATAGGAGACTTGTGTGAAATTATGGGAGATTTGTGTGAAATTATAGGAGACTTGTGTGAAATTATGGAGATTTGTGTGAAATTATAGGAGACTTGTGTGAAATTATGGAGATTTGTGTGAAATTATAGGAGACTTGTGTGAAATTATGGGAGATTTGTGTGAAATTATGGGAGACTTGTGTGAAATTATGGAGACTTGTGTGAAATTATAGGAGACTTGTGTGAAATTATAGGAGACTTGTTTGAAATTACGGGAGATTTGTGTGAAATTATGGAGATTTGTGTGAAATTATGGGAGACGTGTGAAATTATGGAGACTTGTGTGAAATTATAGGAGACTTGTGTGAAATTATAGGAGACTTGTTTGAAATTACGGGAGATTTGTGTGAAATTATGGGAGATTTGTGTGAAATTATAGGAGATTTGTGTGAAATTATAGCAGATTTGTGTGAAATTATAGCAGATTTGTGTGAAATTATGGGAGATTTGTGTGAAATTATAGGAGACTTGTGTGAAATTATAGGAGACTTGTGTGAAATTATGGGATATTTGTGTGAAAGTATGGGAGATTTGTGTGAAATTACAGGAGACGTGTGAAATTACGGGAGATTTGTGTGAAATTATGGGTGATTTGTGTGAAATGCACGGGGGTTGGCTGAATAAGTGTGTGTGTGTGCGTGTATGTGTGTGTGTGTGTATGTATAAAAGATACAGACAGACAGACAGAGAAAGAAAGAGAGAGAGGGAGAGAGAGAGACTGCTAGGAAGTAAAAAGCCTGATTCTGTCTACTGTTAATAAAAACAGAACAATTTGAGGGTTGGTTTTTATTTTCCCCGTTCCATGTCCAGGACCATCGTGATGCCCATAGCGCGGGAGTTCAACCCAGAGTGTGTGCTGGTGTCGTCTGGTTTTGACGCGGCCAAGGGTCACCCCACCGCCCTGGGAGGATATGAAGTCTCAGCTGCCTGTGTGTATACATTAACCAACCCTTTGACTCCGCCATCCTATCCACCAGCCGCAAAAACTTAACCCTTTGACTATTTCATCCTATCCACCAGCTTCCTGCAGGAAGCTGGTGGATAGGATGAGGGAGTCAAAGGGTTAAGTTTTTGCTTTGCTAGCGTGGTTTACAATGCGGGATGCTGGTAGACAGGCTGTAAGGAGTCAAAAGGGTTGAGTGTTGATACATATCTCTGAGTGTGTGTGTGTGTGTGTCCACGTGCGCGTGTGCGCAAATGTGTATAAATCTGAAGTTTTTGCTGCCTGTGTATATACTTTTTGATATAGAAATATGTGTATTGTGTCTCAGTGTTGTTTTTTTAAGCATGTATGTGTATGCATGCATACATGTGCATACAGACTAGGTTTTCATGTTATGTGCTTGTATGTTGTATAGCTCTCGCATTATAAAGTGTCCAGGTGTGATACTTCAAAGAAGAAAAAAAAAGAAAAGAGATATAAACATTAGTTGAAAATTACATCATAGTTTGCTGTAGTTAAAGCCATTTTTGCAACAGTGAATACTTAGTGACAATAACAAGCGCAATATAAACATGAAGAAGAATAACGGTAGTAGTAGTTTCAATAGTGATGATGATTATGATGATGATAGTGATAATAATATAAGCTAGAAGAAGAACAGCAGTAGTAGTAGTTATACTGATGATGATGGTGGTGGTGGTGGTGGTGGTGATGATAATGATGATGATGATGATGATGATGTGGATTATAGTGATGATAATATAAAGTAGAAGAAGAACAATAGTAGTAGTTATAATGATGATGGTGGTGGTGGTGGTGGTGGTGGTGATGATGATGATGATGATGATGATGATGATGTGGATTATAGTGATGATAATATAAAGTAGAAGAAGAACAATAGTAGTAGTTATAATGATGATGATGATAATGATTATAACAATGATGATCATGATAATGATTATTATAATATTGATGATGATGATGATAACGATGACGACGACAATGATGATGATGACAGTGACGATGATGATGATAGTGATAATATTTCTTGCTGGTTTCGTGCGCAGGTTTTGGCCACATGACACGCGAACTGATGTCACTGGCAGGAGGGAAGGTGGTGTTGACATTGGAGGGCGGTTATGACATCACCAGTATCTGTGATGCCACAGAGGCCTGTGTTCGGGCCCTTCTTGGAGATGAGGTGGGTCCTGTTTGTCCTGATTTTAACCCCTTGACTCCCACATCCTATTCGCCAACTGCAAAAACTTATGCCTTTGACTCCCTCATCCTATCCACCAGCTTCCTGCATGATATGTTCGTGTTAAGGGCCTCCAAGACTATATAATTTAGCAAATTTGTGAGTGTGTGTGTGTGTGTTTCAGTTTCTCCATACAGTGTCATTTCTTCCTATCATTTTCTGCCTTGGGGATAATTGACACAATGATTGCGATCACTAAACTTTGCTTTCTGTCATTTCTTCCTATTATTTTCTTCCTTGCTGGTCCGTTCACCTGTATGTGTTCAATAAAATCTTAATACAGTCTCTTAGGATTGATAATTGGGAACTTGAATTAAGTGCATTTTTGGCTGTGTGGAAGTGTGCTGTGCAGAAGCAATTTCAGGTAATTTAGGCCAGTTTTGTATGGGGTTTTTTTTAGTGTCCTTATTTATGTTTACATTTTTTTCAGGTATGTTTTTTCAATCACTTGGTGATAAATTAGATGGAGTGGTCAATGCCAGGGCCATAGGTTATGTGCATGAATTCACTGATATGTGTACTTAAATTTCTTTTCCAGGTGTTTTTTTTTTCTCCAGTGACAAATGAATAGTGTTTTTTGTGTGTGTGTTTTTTGGGGGGCGGCTTTGGGGGGGGGGGGGGGGGGCTTTGGTATTTTTTTGGGGGGGGTGGCTTTGTTTTTTGGGGGTGGCTTTGATTTTTGGGGGTGGCTTTGTTTTTTGGGGGGTGGCTTTGTTTTTGGGGGGGTGGCTTTGTTTTTTGGGGTGGCTTTGATTTGTGGGGGGTGGCTTTGTTTTTTTGGGGGTGGCTTTGTTTTTTGGGGGTGGCTTTGATTTGTGGGGGGTGGCTTTGTTTTTTTGGGGGTGGCTTTGTTTTTTGGGGTGGCTTTGTTTATTGAGGGGCGGCTTTGTTGTTGTTTTTGAGATGGTTATAGCCCTGGTTGTGTGCAGTCAGCTGAGCTATAACCCTTTGACTCCCACACCCTATCCACCAACTGCAAAAACTTAACCTTTTCAGTCCCTCGCCTTATCCACCAGCTTTCTGCATGAAGCTGGTGGATAGGGTGAGAGAAAGGGTTAAGCTTTTGCTTTGCTAGTATGGGTGACAATGCAGGATGCTGGTGGACAGGGTGTGGGAGTTAAAGAGTTAAGCAATGGTAAACAATCCCACTCTGCAACAATAACAGTAACAATCTTAACCACTTGACTGCCGTGCTGTCACGTCCTGTTGCATGTCCAAGAACAAAACTGCAAAACTCGTTCTCTCCTTCATAATGTCTCGCATTGACTATTGCAATTCACTCCTGTCCGGTCTTCCTGCCTCCACCACTCACATCCTACAGCGCATTCAAAACAATGCTGCACGCCTTGTATTCAAAAAGAAAAAAGCTGACCACATATCTCCTCTCCTGGCACAACTTCACTGGCTCCCTGTATCAAAGCGCATACAGTACAAACTAGACACCATGTGCTACAAAAGCCTCAATAACGCAGCCCCCGATTACCTGTCAAGCCTACTTGAGATCTATGTTCCCTCGCGTACCCTCCGCTCTGCCTCCGATCCTCTGACTTTTCGCTTTCCACGCACTAGGCTCAATACCTATGGTCCACGAGCCTTCTCTGTTTCTGGTCCACTCTCCTGGAACAAACTTCCTCTCTCAGTCCGTCAGCAACCTACTTTTGTCTCCTTCAAGTCCGCTCTCAAAACTCGCCTTTTTTCCTTTGCATAAAATCCTGACCTCACTCAATCCCCTCTGCAGCCTGTCTCCACTCGGAGGGGAATCACATTGTAATCCGCTCTCAAAACTCACCTTTTCTCCTTTGCATAAAATCCTGACCTCACTCAATCCCCTCTGCAGCCTGTCTCCACTCGAGGGGAATCACATTGTAATATATAATTGTATATAATATGCTCTCTATAATTTTCCATTGTTTTTATTCTTTCTTCCCATTTATAGCCGTGCGTGGGTGCGTGTGTGCGTGCGTGCGTGCGTGTGCGTGTGTGCGTGCGTGTGTGTGTGTTTCAGCGCTTAGATTTGATTTTATCAAGATTTTGCGCTATATAAATATTGTAATTATTATATTATTATTAATAACAATGGTGATTCCATTTGGTCCCTTTTTATCCACTGGACGAGACGGCAGGAAAGTTTTTAGTCCTCTTTTTATTATCGGTTGTTTGGTGTTGTTTGTGGTCTGTTTGTGACCGTGCATTCGCGCTTGACAAAGGCCAGTTGGCTGAAAATTTGCGCTTGTCTTGTCTTGTTGTGTTGAATACACGCTTGCTTTGGTTTGCTTGTTCTTCTGGTTCCTGTTTGCTTGGGCATGGGCAGTCGCACTTGTTTTGGATCTAATGGTGATGTGTTTTGTGTCTAACAGCTGCTGCCCATCACGGAGAAAGAACTGACGCGCCCTATCTGTAAACCTGCTATGGACACTCTGGAGACAGTCATCAGGATACAATGTGAGTTCAGTGTGTGGTGTGTGTGTGTGTGTGTGTGTGTGTGTGTGTGTGTGTGTGTGTGTGTGTGTGTGTGTGTGTGTGTGATCGCAGGGAAATGATTCTGTTTCGTTCACTTGTGAGTTACTTTTCTGTCAGAATATTTTGTGTATGGTATGACTTTTTGTGTATAATGTTTTTCGTATAAAGACAGAGAGATGAGACGGAGAAAATGTAAGTGATGATAGTGATGAAATATAGACACTGTGTGTGTATGTGTGTGTGTGTGTGTGTGTGTGTGTGTGTGTGTGTGTGTGTATGTAGCCATGCCAGGACCTCATAGCCCAATGCTTAGTGCCTCCTAAGCAGACGCATGTGCTGGAGAAAACCCGGTTTAATACATTCTTTTTGTCTGCCATCATCAAGAACAAGAGACAGCAGATCACTGTCTTTTGTTCAAGTTTATACTCCAGGGCTTAAAACGTTCCGCGTCTGGGCGGAATTCCGCGATTTCAGTTTGTCAAAAAAAAAAAAAAAAAAAAAAATAAGAAGAACGAAAGGAGCAAAGCATCCGTGATCGGCTTGCAAGCGTTCATAGCAATGGCGCGCAAGTTATGGCCCCTGATTTGCCCCCGGACCCCCGTAGTTTCAGTGGGTTTTTTCCTCCTCCTGTTCTAAGCCCTGATATTCTGTTTTGCCTATTGTGTTCTCAGTCTTAGCGTGGCGTGGTAAAGCCAAACGCTTTTCGTTGTGTTTCTTGCCCAGTTTGTTTTCCCTTTTCGGATCATAGTTGATTTGATTATGATGTGATGTACTACTGACACGTGTGTTCACTGATGATGGTTTGTAGATCGTCACTGGCCGTGTGTGAAGCGTTACCTCGGCACCATCACCCAGACCCTGATGGAAGCTCAGAAACTGGAAACGGTGGAGGCCGACACTGTCACCGCCCTTGCCTCTCTGTCCATGGTCACCGCCAAGCGAAGGTGTTTAGATACATTTTGTCTTTGGAAATGTACATTTGTGCTTGACTCTGCTGTGTTGGGTGAATAGAGAGTACTTGTTAGAATTGGATACATATGTTAGAATAATTATGTAAAAAACATGAAATCCCCTCCTACAAAATAACAGCAAATGGCACAACCTTGACACAGGTTAATAAGTTCAAATACCTGGGAACGGTCATTTCATCAGACGGCAGATGCACATCGGAAATAGCTGGCAGAATCGGCCAAGCCAGAACAGCATTCAAGAAGATGACAAGCATTCTTACCAACAAATGCCTATCAATTAACATCAGAAAGAGAGTCCTTGAATGTTATATAGAACCAATACTGTTGTACGGATGCGAGACGTGGACAGTCAGCAAGCAAAGCCAGAGCAGGATCGAGGCAGCCGAGATGTGGTTTCTCAGAAGAATGTTGAGAGTACCATGGACAGCAAAGAAAACAAACGAGACAGTCTTGATAGAGGCAGACACAAGTCGATCACTTATAAGGAAGATTAGGAAAAGACAAGCAACATTTATAGGCCATTTTATGAGGAAGCTGGAGGGAAAGAGAGCATCGGGTAGACCCAGAAAGAGAATGCTGGACGGACTTGCAAGGTGGCTGAGGATGAAGAGAGTGGGGGAGATGCTGGGGGCAACAAGAGATAGAGATGGTTGGAAGTCCATGGTCGCCAACGCCATGCGGCAGGGCACCTGATGATGATGATGATGTTAGAATTGGGTACATATGTTTACCCTTTGACTCCCGCACCCTATCCACCAGCATTCTGCATTGTCAACAATGCTAGCATCATAAAAACTTAACCCTTTGACTCCCTCACCCTATCCACCAGCTTCCCGCAGGAAGCTGGTGGATAGGGTAAAGGAGTCCGAGGGTTTTAAGTTTATGCAGTTGGTGGATAGGGTGCGGGAGTCAAAGGAATACGGTTGCATTCTTTGCTGTAAGGACATGTGAACTGCTTAGTGGTAAATTTGGTACTATTGACCAGTTTTTATGCTTTTTTCTCTGTACTCCATTGTATTTATGCATTTGTATTCAGGTTTGTTTTCTAATGCCCCTGGTGATAGGTTTGGCACGGCGCACAAATCCGAGATACTTTAGTTGGCTCTGCCCTGCCAGCTATTAATAGCGCACATCTTTCCCCCTTCCCTTGCACTTCCCACACTCTTTTCAACTTTTCCGCTGCCGTGTATAGCGAGGTATGGGCGTGTGTGGTACAGGCCTTCAGACTTACCTAGATTCCAGTACTCTCATGCTGATCTGAGTCACTTGCTACATTCAGTCCCTCTAAGACTCTTGGAAGAACGCAGCAGTTATACACAGACACACACACACAGACACACACACACAGACACACACACACATCTTTTAATTCTTGGAGCGTGATTGGTGCATTTACGTAGTGCGTATTATCTGGGACATGATCCTTGTATGCGTCGGTCTTTTCTTCCTGTACCCTATAATTTCTACTAGAGGCAGGAAGTCCTTCTACTCGACAGACCACAGCAAACATGTCTGCAAAAGCTTCTGCTTTCTCCTGTGAGCTAGGTAAAGGGTTGTTTTCTAGCTTTACTGGAATTGATGGCAACATGATCCCATTTTTCATTGTTTTCAGTTTTTCCCAAATCTTTTGCATATCTTTATGGTCACTTACTTCACATGTACAAAAAGATGTCCAATATTGTTCTTTAGCTTGTTCTATGACTCTGTTACAGTTTATGTTGGCACTTTTCATTGCCGTATGATTTTCAGGTGACCTATTAGCTATATATTGTTTGTATTTTTCTTTCTTTTCGTTGACTGCCTTTTCACAATCTTTATTCCACCAGACTTTTCCATGATGTTTTCCTGTTTTTGACGCTTTAAGTTCTGGGATTGAAATTTTTGCAGCCCTTAAGAGTGACTTACAGAAATCTGCGTACATATCGTTTAAGGTCGTTGTTTCAGATAGATCTGTTCTTGTATTTCGTAGGAAAGCTTTAAAACTGGCCCAATCTGCGTATTTATAGTTAAACTTGGGTAAACTATCTTGTGGTATTGCATCAAACTCAATTATACGCGTAAATGTTATCAATTAGAACTCGATAAAATAGCACGATATATGGTAGAAAATGGACTACATCTATCCGTGGAAAAAACAAAGATAGTTTTGTTTAACAGTGGAGCTAACCCAGCAAATGTTCCCACGTTCAAACTGGGAGATACTCTTCTTCAGTATAATGAGTCGATTAAATTCTTAGGAGTTTTCCTTACAGCCAAATTATCTTGGAATCAGCATATTGAATACTTATTAACAAAAGCTCAAAAAAGTTTAAATTTCTTGAAAATAGTTCGCAAACAGATATGGGGACAAGATGCATCAACACTTGTTCATCTCTGTAAATCGCTTATTAGATCTAAATTAACCTATGCCCAAGAAATATTCTTCAGCGCACCAAAACGCTTACTCACAAAACTGCAGAGCATAGATTGTAAAGGTTTCAAACTTGCGCTGGGTCTTCCAATCCATGCCTGTTGCCATCGTACATACAATGCAATCAAATTGTTGCCACTTGATGAACAAAGGAAAGTCGCTTCTACTAAATTTCTGTTAAGAAACACTACCATAGAAAACAGCATCAAAACAGAGACAAAAGTAAGATCAGACACCGACTTTCCAAAAAGAGCTAAATCAATATCCTCACAGGTCACGCTTGCAACATTTACAGCTGATGTTATGAAAGGCTCTGGAATTGATTTAGACACAGGTCCTGTAACTTTAAGACCTTCGTTTTCACCAGTACCCAGTTGGGAACTTCAAAGAGCACGATTTGACATACACCACACTGACTTAAAAAAAGAAGATAATATCAATTTACTGGCATGTCACGTTAAATGTCATATAGAAGACTTTTATTCCGATCACTTGAAAGTTTACACTGATGGTTCAATAATTGAAAGACAAGCAGGTTCAGCGTTTTTAATACCTGCTCTCAAAATTGAGAAATCTTTCTATATAGGACTTTATAAATCTATCTTTACTGCAGAACTCTTTGCAATCTTAATGGCTTTGAATTGTATGATAAATCTTCCTAGGACAATTCCCCAGATACTTTTTTGCGTTGATTCAAAATCTGTACTTCAAGCTCTTGAATTATCAAAATTACAAACAAGATCTGAAATGATATTGGAAATTACTCACTTGATTAATAGTTTATCCTTAAGAGGCACTGATATTACTTTCTGCTGGATACCATCTCATAGTTCTTTTCATTACAATGATATGGTTGATAGGGCTGCCAAACGGGGGGCAAAGAGCTCACCAGATTCAAATCATATACAACTTTCCCTCTCATTGCATGAGTGTTATACCTTAGTGGACGCCTACGTATGGAAGCAGTTTCAAGATAAACAGAAAAAGTATGAAAAATGTTACATGAATTTTGAAATTAGCAAAACACCTAAGCGGTTCCTTGCCAGCAGAAGTATACAATCCCTTATGTATAGGTGGAAACTTGATGCATTCAAAACAAAATACACCAGGAATGTAGTGTGCCTGTGTGGAAAGAAGATAACACATAGTCATATTCTTTCATGCGTTCGGGTAAAACAACATATACCTACATTATCAACGAAGACAGTTTCTGACATATTTGCCTCACCATCCTTAACATATGAATTTTTTGTTAGCCTGTCAAAAAGTCCGATAGCGAAATATATTTAACGTGCCGTTAGTTCTCATGTTCAGTGTTATGGTTAGCTAATTTTACTGTTTCAATCGTTAATTATGATAACGTCATTTGTGAATTTTTCTTTCTTGTCTTGTTTTTCTGGTTCATTTTTTTTTCCTGAAGATTAACCTTTTGCAAGTTTGTTTGTTGTTGGTTTTTTGTTTTTGTTTTGTTTTTGTTTTTTGTCTAAAATCACTTTAGTGAATAGACATTAAATCAAAGACCACCACACACACACACACACACACACACACACACACACACACACACACACACACACACACACACACACACACACACACACACACACACACACACACACACAGCTTCCTTCTTTATCACTAGTGCTTGAGCACAAAGACGCGCTACAGAAATAAGACTGGTCGAAGCTGCCTGGCTAAAAATAGCACTCGCAGGCGATGCCAGCTCCGCAGCTAAAGGGTGTCAGAATGGTTGGGAAAATGCAGCCGTGTTGGCTAAACGACCAGTGCCAGCAGCATATCAGATTATTTGCATGGATGCAGTGATATGATATGTGTATATCATTTTCTTTTCCAAGTGTCTTGTTTACCCAGGGTCATTGATATCTTTAGACGTGTGTTTTTGTTTGAGATGATTATAACCCTGATGTGGCTCTGAGCTGTCAGCTGGGCTTTATACACTAATGATAATGTTAATGATATAATTATTAGAATGAGCTTCAGCTTCTTCCTGTTGAATTGTCTGTGTCTCCTCATAATGCCTTCGTCAAATCGAATGGCCTGCTGTGTTGCTGGCTGTGTTTCCACTGGTTACCCTTAATGGTGTTTATGTGATACAAGTGCTGGTTTTGTTTCCACTGGCCGCTCTTGATTGATGGTTACGTTTTCTGTCTTTGTCGTGTCTGTCTGTCTGCTTCTCTCTGTCATGTCTGTTTGCCTGTCTTTTCTCTGTTCGTCGTATCTGTATGTCATGTCTGCCAGTCTGACTCTTTTTCTGTCTTTGTCATGTCTGTACACCTGCCTCTCTTTCTTTTCTGTCTTTGTCATGTCTGCCTTTCTTTTCTCTCTTTGTCATGTCTGTCTGCCTGTCTTTGTCATGTCTGTCTGCCTGCTTTCTCTCTTTCTTCTCTCTTTCTCATGTCTGTCTGCCTTTTCTCTCTTTTGTCTCCCTGTCTCTTCTCGTTTTATCATGTCATGTCGGTCGTGTCTGACTTTCTTTTTTTTTACGTCTTTGCCATGTCTGTCTGTCTGCCTCTCTTTTTTCTTTGTCATGTTGCCACTTTCTTCTGTGAAAGCAACAGTCCACAGCCGTGTCCTAAGATCAGTGTCTGTGGTGTGTTGCAGTGGATCTGTGGAACAGGAATCGGAACCAATGGAAGAAGGAACCTAAATCATGAAGGAAGGAAAACCAGAGCGGATGACCATGTACAGGCAAGGGACTGCAGTGGACTGCCTGCGTGTAGAGTAGTCCTGCGGATCTCCACTTTTTGCGACTCAGCATGGCTTCAACAGAAGGACTTGCTGTCCTTTACTTAGCACCTCTTGTGGTTCAGCCTTTGAGGGGTTCTGTCAACCCCTTGAGACCTTTGGGAACCCTTCAGGGTTGGGTTTTTTGTGTGTGTGTGTGTGAACCCTTGAGGGCCTGCTCTGGGAACGTTTGAGGACTTTTCACAAGATGATGACTCTGAAGGGCCTTTTTATGTGACAGATCCAGTCCTGGCTGCCATTGGGATGTCGTGTTATGTATAGCACCTCCTTCCATGGCCCTGAGTCCCCCCTTTTCCCACTCATCCCCCCCCCCCCCCCCAATACCTTTCAGCCGCCAGTTTCCCCAAGTGCCACGTGTTATGTTCTTCATGTGTCCAGTGACTTCAGAGACTGTTGAGCATTGTTGAAGCGAGGGCGTTCGGACGAACTGTCTTTGTAACGATCGGATGCCCAAGGACCGACCGGATATGTGTGTGATGTAGTCATTTGTTGGTCAAGCTCTGTTGTGATCTGTTACGATCTGTGCGTAATTTTTTTTTTTTTTTTTTTTTTTTGCTCAAGGTCTCTCTCTCCTTCTCTCTCTCGCTCCAGTGTGTGCAATGATACAACGGCCAAAATACTTATGTCCAGCTGTGTGTGTGTGTGTGTGTGTGTGTGTATGTGTGTGTTTGTGTGTTACTCATTTCCCTTTTGCTGGCCCGTGACTGTAAACTGCATTGTTTGTTTTGTTCAGACTGAAGTTCCTGTGCTCTTGTCCTTCTCGTTTGTGTGCCAGCTTTGTGTACATCTGGGTTTCACTGTTTTTTATTGTGGTGTTGGGTGTTGCTTCAGTCGTTTCAATGTGCGCACAGAGATTTTATGGGACAGAAATCAGCAGAATGTGTCCCGCCTTTTGTTGATTGAAAATGGTTGTGTGTGTGTGTGTGTGTGTGTGTGTGTGTGTGTGTGTGTGTGTGTGTGTGTGTGTGTGTGTTTCCGTCCCCCAGTGGGGGTTAAGTTAAAGTATTTGTTTAACTCTGAACGGTGTGTGTGTGTGTGTGTGTGTGTGTGTGTGTGTGTGTGTGTGTGTTTCCGTCCCCCAGTGGGGGTTAAGTTAAAGTATTTGTTTAACTTTGAACGGGGGGTGTGTGTGTGTGTGCGTGCATGCATGTGGTTGTGTGTGTGTCCCCCATTGGGGTTAAAGTGTTTGTTAAACTTTGAACAGTGTGTGTGTGTATGTGTGTGTGTGTGTGTGTGTGTGTCCATGAATGCGTGATTGCGATGTGTTTTCGGCACAACCAGATCCATTGATATGACCATGTACTTCGTTGGCAAACATGGCTTCATCCTGCGTACATGTACTGTTTCTAATGTGTATCACCGTGTGTACTTCATGCTGCGACTTTTCGTACTCATTTTGGATTTGATACCGGTGCCATGGAAAGGGGAGCGCCTCTCAAATCGTGCCTCTGGGGAGTAGATAGAATCAGTGTATTAGTCACCCAACAAGCTCTCTCTTACGTTTGGGTGGAAGCCCTATCTTGTGATGTTGGAATCCCTCCCTCGTGTAGGTGGGAGACGTGTGTCTCTGGTCCAACTTTGCATGGCATTGATCTGGCTTCCTGACTGTGATCATGGAGCTATGTGTGTCGTGCTGCGTCCTGCGTTCACATAACATCTCTTTGAGTGCTTGTTCATTCTGCGCATGTCTGTCACTGCGCCGTTGGCAAGAGATGTGCTGTTTTAACCACTTCAGTGATTATTTAAAAGCTATTGTTACAAGGCCTCGTGTATCTAAAAGGCATTGCCATTGCAAAAAGCGACAAGGTCGTGGCAGCGCTTAAACTTAAAAGTTGTGGTGTTAAAAGTTGTGGCAGTGGTATAGCTCAAAGGCTGTGGCAATGTTAGAGATTAAAGGGTTTGGCAGTACTGAAAGTTCATAGTGCTAAAAAAAGGCTGTGGCAATGTTAGAGATTAAAGGGTTTGGCAGTACTGAAAGTTCATAGTGCTAAAAAAAGGCTGTGGTAACATTAGAGCTCATTAAAGGCTGAGGCAACATTTTAGCTTAAAGGGGATGGTTTTGCTGTAACCTATAGGCTGTGACGAAACTGCAGCTTAACTCTCCATTTTGACAGTTTTAGGCTGAAATTTGTTAAAATCTGTATTGAAAATTATAATCTGAACATTCTGAAGCAATTTTGATGCTATTGTTGATTGATTATATCACGGACTAAAACTGAATGAATTGTTGTTCTCTTGCAAGGAAATAGAGTACAGGCTGAAGAGAAAAATGAATTAGGTCTTGAACTGGAAATATTTTCACTTTTTTTAAAAATAGATTACCTTTCAGAAAGGACAGACAGCAAGAAGAAAAAAATCCATGCTGAGGTTGTTTCAAATCAGTTGACGCATTGTTTTCACACGAATGCTCTCAAGCATTTCCATTATTTTCTCCAAAGACCTTTCTACTTTTAAATTGAAGATGATAACACCTACTGGTAACGATACAAATTTCATTTTTGAATGATACGTAGCATGCCATGAGACACACGCACAGTGGAAAGCAGAGCAGATTCTGTTGTCTGCTTGTCATTCAAGTAAAACTATTCAGTGTCTGATTCAGACAAAGGCGTTACACAGCGATTTTTCACTTCAGAATCAGTGTTCTTCAGGCATGTGTCGTGTCACATATATGAGTTCGGAAAGTAGGTCTGAAATCGGTCATGTTTCAAAGACGAAATCTATCATTTTGGTTTTTTTTTTCTTTTTTTGCTTTATTGACTGGAAATACAACTTTTATCTGTAAAATAATTTCAATAACTGGATGGAATAACTTGTTTGTATGAAATATCAAACTGGTTTAGTGGAATTTTTGGTGCTGTGCCATTAAAGAATAACCTTCAGTGGGTAAGGGAGCGAACTAGTGAGAGTTATAAAGGCTATAGCAGTGATATAGCTTAAAGGGTGTGGCAATGCTATAGCCTAAGTTAAAGCAGTGGCTGCAATGTAGCTCGAGTTGAAAGGATATGACACTGCTATAACTTATGTCACAGGCTTTGGGTACACTAGAGAAAGGCTGTGGCAACACTGGAGGTCAAAGACTGGCGAAATTATAACCCAAAGGCTGTGGCAGCACTGGCTGAAAAACTGTGTCATCACTGTCACCTAAAGGCTTTAGCTGCACAGCAGTGTAACCCATTACTGCTGAATGTTATTCCCCTTTTATGCCAGAAAATACTTCATTTTCCACATTCACATCACAGTATCTCTGAAAGTACTTTAGAGTATAATAACCCTGATATATTTTGCCCATTGGCTTGATAGATAAATATTTTAGAATGCTACCAATCAGCCTCCAAGTATTTATCAACATATTTCACTCCTTAAAATAATAAACAAACATCAAAATTTCCAGGTTATAGGTATATGTTATGCACTTCTGGCATGGGAAATTTCCAGCTGGGACAATGATGGGGTTCAAAGCTGCTGCGGCAGTGCTTTAGTTCGATCCCAGCTCACGACGTTAAAAAGCTGGCGTTTTGGGTACCCATCTTGATGTTTCCATCATTGTGGTGGTGTCAAGTTAGTGTTTTGTAGGCTCCTTCCCGCCAACCCCTCTCCTTTCCCCATTTCAAGACCTTGCCAGTGCATAGGGTTTTATGCAGGCTCAGAGAAGTCTGCCAGATAATTGCTGACAGATTTGGATGGAGCGCTTATGGAATTGTCTGAGTGCGTTGGATCCCACTTGGACAAACTCCAAACTATGTATACTGTAGTTTAAAGGCTTTGGCGTGCCATTGTTAACGTTAAAAGCTGTGGCATGCCATTGTTAAGGTTAAAAAGCTTTGGCATGCCATTGTAAAGGTTAAAGGCTTTGGTATGCCATTGTTAACATTAAAGGCTTTGGCATGCCAGTGTTAATGTTAAAGGCTTTGGCATGCCATTGTTAATGCTAAAGCTTTGGTATGCCATTGTTAACATTAAAGGCTGTGGCATGCCGGTGTTAATGTTAAAGGCTTTGGCATGCTACTGCTAACGTTAAAGGCTGTGACATGCCATTATTACATTAAAAACATGGCATGCCATTGGTAACATTAAAGGTAGTGGCATGCATTATTACATTAAAACATGGCATGCCATTGTTAACATTAAAGGCTGTGGCATGCCATTGTTAACATTAAAGGCTGTGGCATGCCATTGTTAACATTAAAGGCTGTGGCATGCCATTGTTAACATTAAAGGCTGTGGCATGCCATTGTTAACATTAAAGGCTGTGCATGCCATTGTTAACATTAAAGGCTGTTTCTACGTTATAGCTAGAGAGCCATAGTCTTGCTATGGCTAAAAAGGCTACATCAGTGCTGTGATTGAAAAGGTATTATAATATTCAATCTGTTGAGTGCATCGGTATATCAGCTGCATACACTTTTTTTCTTTCCAAATGAGAAATTTATTCACACAGAAGTCACAGTGATTTATAAGCCGCAGATAGTACACACAAAAATGACACTTGCAAAAACGTGATGAAATTAGCGATACATAATAAACTTTTAACCTTACCACAGGAAATCTGCACATGGGCACAAAGCACAAATCAACACAGATATGAAAATACCAGTACAACAAAGATAAAGCATACACATGGCCAAAATTTACCAGTAGTCACATTAATTTGTCATCATCATCATTTCTATTGAAACCACTGAAAGCTTCATCTTCAGTATTATATATGAGAATGCTGCTAAACACGGAATCAAGAAAATCCTCAAACAAGCCATAATCGTTTTAGCCGCAGGGGTCAAAGTTGAAGGAAAAGACTGCATCTTGTAGTCCAGATTTTACAGTATACATTTAAAGCTGTTACTGACAGGTCTGAAGATGCTGTTGAGCAGTCTTAAAGACTTGGAAACGGTTGGAACAGAATTGCTGTGATTGATTTTAAGGCTGTAACTGAAATGCTGTGGAATACCACAGGTTGGGGACTTTTAAGCCTGGGTCCCAGCAGAACGACACAGACGTATGTGCCTTGGTGTGAAGAGTATGTGATGAAGGACTGTGGTTTTTTAAATCGATTGAAGCTGAAAAGACTTGTCTAAGAACCATCGAGTGAAAGCCACGGCACTGTCTTCACTACTTGGTCAATATTACATTGCCTGTGATGTGTTTAGCCTGCTTCTGGGTCAGAATTGGCGAGCTTACAAGAAGAAGAAGAGGGCGGAGAACGCCAGATAGGAAGAATTTGAATCTTGTACAGATTTGTTGTGTCTGTTTGACTGTATCTGTGGTTTTGATGTAGTAGCTCTGTTGATTGGTTGGTTTTCTTGTCACTGTCGTAACACGAACAACTGTTTATGTAATAATCCATATCTACTGAGCAATACGTTGTGTCTTTTTCTTTTGTTCGGTTTATATCAAGTATAAGTCTGTTTTCCTCATTGAATCTCTCCTGTTTGGCAAGTGTTTGAACAATATTGATGTTATTGTGTTATTGGTGACTAGAGTTATATTGTTGTTTGCTTCTTTTTATTGGTAATGATTTTGATACGTGCTTTGTATCTGTGCATCCGTATGTGTAGGTGGCTGAGTGTGTGTGTGTGTGTGTGTGTGTGTGTGTGTGTGTGTGTGTGTGTGTGTTGTGAGCATGTGTTTGTGTGCGTGCATGTGAATGCACATGCACATGTGTGTGTATGTGTGTGTGTGCTTGTGTGTCTGCGTGCTTGAGTGGACATGTGTTAAATGGACTTGTTGGAGATTGACCTTATTTTAATGATGAATTTACACACAACACTTTTTTTGGACTTAGTGTAAACAGATTCTGCCCGGCAGACAGAATGAAGGAACAAAGTCTTTGTGATGGTCACGGAAGGACAACGCGTTTGTGATGATTGCTTGTGATCAGAGGGACTTCGAAGAGCGATATTCACTGAGCGCTCGGACTGCGACGAAGTTGTTTTTACACTTCGCGCTCTGACTGTGACAAAAGTTGTTTTTACACTTACTGTGACTTAGTGTTCTGACTGTGACGAAGTCGTTTTTACACTTTGTGCTCTGACTGTGAAGAAGTTGGTGGTTTGCCGAGAGTGTGTACAAAGGTTTACCGTTGTTGCTCGTACCTGCACGCAACCCCTTTCCCCTTGTCCTGTTGTCTGTGCCAAACTATTTAATTTTTATGTACAAAATCCACCACCACTCATCCCATTTTTCTATCTTTTTCCTCCCATTCTGAATTAAATGTTTAACTACATTGGGGTTTTTTTGGATGTTGAAATTGTGTTATGATTTTGTTAGTGTTGGTCTCACATGTTATATCTTACGTGTTTTGATGTATGTTGGTGATATTTTGTTATGTTTAGCGACGTTTTAAGACTCAGTAGACGTTGGCGCTGATGTCGAAGGTTAATCCGTGTTAGGGTTGTACACTTGCAGCACAAAACCGCCAAAGCTGTGTAATTTGATGATGAGCATGACGAAACATTACACATAAGTGTAATGATCAGTCATTTTTTTGTATGTTGCCCATTGTTTTTTTGTTTTTTTAAGTGATAGCAAGGGATCGCTGTGCTTTTATTATGTCCCATATTTTATAGTGTCCTAGTGATTATATTTATAACGTCCTTGTCATTACATTTCCTGTGACTGTACACTATCTTAATTTGTGACTGTAATTATCATAGATGTTTTATAGTTTGTTACACTCTGTTAATTTGAAAACGAAATTGTAAGCTGGTGATCTGTTTAAAATCCTTATCTGTTTATTAAAATCCTTATCTGTTTAAAATCCTTCTAAAATGCATTAAGCAGCATCATTTTGTCCTTTAATCCAGCAGCTAAGTTTGCATAATCTTGTGAGACAATAAACTCATGAATCTTCTCTCTGTCCCTTTCAGCAAACAGAAACCATTCTGTTTCACAGATGTCTGTCCACTGAGCCTGTGTCTGTGCTAGTTTTTAAAATTGCTTATTTATTAAGTTATTCATTCGTTTGATTTTTTTTTTTTCATTTTATAAATGTATTAAAAATACCGGGAACAGACAGATATCTTTCTTCATGGGTATGCCAAGGACTTCTCAGTATAAACAGTATCCCCACCTTCTGGAAATTCTGTGCTAGAAATTTCCTCTTTTTTTGTCAGTCTTTTTGTTTCTGCCTTGTTCCTTTGTTTTCTGTCATTTCTTCCTGTCATTTTCTGCCTTGATGGTCCATTCACCTGTATGTTTTCTTTAAAGCCTTTCATACTTTCTCTTAAGATTGATAATCGGGTGCATGTATTAAATGCATTTTTGACTCTAAAGAAATGTGACGTGCAGAATCAGTTTTAGGTAATTGAGGCCCATTTTTATAGATATGTTTTACATCCTACGTTACTTTTACATTTGTATTAAGATTTGTTTTTTAAATCCGGTGGACCGAGTGGTCAACACCAGGGGTATTCTGTGGGATTATGTGTCGCAAATTCACCGATATGTGCGTTTAGTTTTCTTTTCCTGTTTTGTTTTTTTTTCACTCCAGTGAGATATGGTCTACCTTTTGAAATGGTTGTAGCCCTGATATGGCATTGTGCAGTTGGCTGGGATTTAAACAACGCTATCAGTAACAGTAAAAGACAGGTATCTTCAATGTTGTCCTACATGCCATCACATATTGGGCAGTAAGTATGTTCAGTTTTAGTTTTGGTGACCATTCTATTAGTGGTGAAATGTAGATTGTACCTGATTCTCAGTTCTTGTAAGTTGAAATATTTGAAAATTATGGCAGTGGCCGTATAAACAAGCTGTCCTTGTTTTAATGCGGTATTAATTCAGAATCAATTTAAGAGGTTTTAATAAAGTTAGAACCAGTTTAAGAGGTTTTGATAATTTAGAAGCAATTTAAGAAATTTTAATCAATTTGGAAGCAATTTAAGAGGTTTCAATATGTTTAGATGCAATTTAAGAGGTTTTAATCATTTAGAAGCACTTTAAGAAATTTTAATCAATTTAGAAGCAATTGAAGCAGTTTTATGAAGCAATTTAAGAGGTTTTAATAAATCTAGAAACAATTTAAGAAGTTTTAATACATTTAGAAACAAGCAATTTAAGAGGCAAAGACACATTCGTGGCCATTACACGTCTGAAATAAGCAGAGTAATGCATTTATTGTTGAAATGAAGATTCAGCGTTTATCTGGTGTGGTACGGCTTTGGGTTGCGCTGCTGCAGGTTAGAACATGTTAATGATTTTACGATTATATGGCAGCTTTTACAGGATTTTAAGTGGAAATAGATGTGAATAATTTGTTCATTGTTGATTATTCAGCGTTAATTTATTTTTCTAAGCAGTGACATGATATGATAATGCTGTAGTACGTAAAATACACCTAACGTCTGCTTGTTATGTTTATACTTGCTTGAGGTGGTTGTATTGTATTTATGATATCTTTTGGTGTTATCACGTATTTTACTGATTTTATGTTTTACTGTTTTATGATTAGTGCTAACTTTTGAATGAGGGTGTGTGTGTGTGCATACGTGTGTGTGTGTGTATGTGTGTGTGTTTGTATGTGTGTGTGTGTGCATGCGCAGTGTCATAATAGATCTAAGCTAACAGAACAAACAAATTCGGCAGCTTGCAGATACCTGAGTACGTAGCTATTGTCTGTCAAGGTGAAAAACACTTAGCGCATTAACCATGGAATAATTTCACACAAACTGTTCCTTCTACATCCATGCTAACTTCCACGGTCCATTTCATCCTTGATACAGAGTAGTGATGATGATGATGGAATCTTTCTGTTGGTCTTATGGAAGAGTAGGCATACCGGTCACCTGCACCTCGCATGTGACGACGGAAGACCACTCCTGGAAGCGTGTTCTTCTAAAGGCATTGCATGGAAGGGTTCTGCTTCTGCCAGTCCCATTTTTGACGATAAACACCTGTTTTGCACTGTTCAGATGTGATTACGCACTCCATGATTACGCACTGCTGTCACCCGCCTGCCCTGTTCTTTTCAAGTATCCTTGTATCGTTTTAGCGGTTTTCCCTGGTCTTGATCTTAGGACAGAAGTCAGAGACTGTAGACACATTCCGAGACTGAGACTAGTTCTTTAGTTTTATAGCGGGATGGTTGGTTCTTTGATAGAGCCATGGACTTAGAATCTGATGTCTCGAATTCAGTCACAACCTCCTACATAAAATCTGGCCATTTAATGATAGTCATGGTGATATATGTCTTGATCTAGATAGAAGTGAGACTATGACACATTCCAACTGTTCTAGTTTTAGCGGATGGTCTTGATAGAGCATGGACTTAGAACTGATTCTGATTCATCACACCTCTACTAAAATTGGCCATTGAGTGAAGTCATGGTGAAAGCTTGTCTTGACTGGGATTAAATTAAGACACCATTGAGACTGAGATTTAGACTATCTTTAGTTTTATAGTGGGATGGTTGGTTCTTTGCTGCAACTGTCTATACAGGAATATCTTAGGGATGCAGTTGTGTTTGATACAGACTATGTGTCTTGTATGATGTGGACATGCTCCATGCTTGGCAAGTCACACTTTTTCAGAAATTGAAGGTAGGACAAGTGATCTTGCCACATGATGTTGTAAATCTTGTGCAGAGACCCTCAGTGGAACTGTTCCAGCTGCAAATGTGTCGTCAGTACATGGCTCTGGTCTCATTATTCTGAAACAGTGGGTACTAGATGCTAGGCACCGCATGCCTGGTGGATAAAGAGTTGATATTCTACATGAAACCTCCTAAAAAAAGGAAAAGTATGGCGGGGTCGACTGTTGATCAATTTTCATAAATTTAACACGACTTGTAATAATAATAATAATAATAATTACAATATTTATATAGCACAAAATCTTGATAAAATCAAATCTAAGTGCTGAAAGGCTGTGCAACTTTGTCTTACTTTTCTGTCCGCTTGTAGTGGGAGACATCCAAGGGAGATTAATCTGGCAGTCCATGGCCAAATGGGAGGCCTGGGGCCTGTCTCTCACTAGCATGTTTGTGTGGAAGTGGCTAGATAGGGAGTGGGGAGGGCAAGAAAAAAGTGCTATGATATGGACAAGAGGCTGAAGTACACATAGTTGTAGCCAATGTAGAGCACTTATTTCGCAATAGAAGACACAGTCATCGTCAAACACAAAGCCGACTTGCACATCCGTCGTCTTAACTTGTCAGCAAGATCCTTCAGATGCTGCCTAGCGTTGTCTAGCAAATACCTAGCTGTGCTTGCTGCTAAGTGAAACAAAGAAATGGTCTTATGCAGAGTGCCTTACGAAAACATAACCTTCCTAACGTAGATGTGTAATGTGTCTGCCACTCAGTCTGTCCGGTATCAATATGATCATATTCTGGCTTTGCATCCAGAGGGTTAACTGAAAGAGCGGTTGGGTATATATCATCGTGGCTTTGCAACCATAGGGTTAGCTGAAAGAGCAGTTGGGTATTTATACATCATCTGAGGCTTGTATTCATGGCTATCAAAGGGTTAGCTGAAAGAGCAGTTGGATATTTATCATCGTGGCTTTGCATCTAAAGGGTTAGCTGAAAGAACAGTTTGGTATCTGTCATTGTGGCTTAGCATCTAAAGGGTTAGCTGAAAGAACACTTGGGTATCTATCATTGTGGCTTAGCATCTAAAGGGTTTACTGAAAGAGCAGTTGGGTATCTATCATCCTCAAGAGAAACAACAGGTGTTCTGTGCTTTTCAGTAGTTTGATCTTGGCTGTCTGTACTTGTATGAACAAATTACTTATTTATCTGTTTGTTTATTAGTCATTATTGTTACTGTTATTATCAAGTACAGAGGCTGTATTTTGTGGTTTTAGTGCTGGTTTTGTACTCCATTTTTTTTTTTGGAATCTGTCGTCAAATTGATTTATGTTTTATTTCACGTTTCACTTTTTTGTTTTTGGATCACACAGAAATGTTCGTTGAGTGGTTAGCTCACCTTAAGATGTGTACTTTTCGAGATTCTTTATCCGTAACACGTTTGAGTATTGTACTGGTACCTCTGTAACTGTTTTAATTAAATTAAACAACAGCTGTGTATTTGTTGTTGGAAAGATACTCTCTGTGTCTCAGTTGATCCCTGTACAGCTGCCATTGTTTTGTTTTTGTTTGTTTGTTTTTGACTAGTGTGAATATGTACACAATGGTTTGAACAGCATTTCTTGTTGAACCGATTGTTGGTGGATATCTATCCATAAATTGTTGATGGATATGTATATGTATTGTATAATTATCCATAGCTGAATGTGTTCACTGCAGCTGTTTTGCGTATTTGTTGAATGGACACGTCACGCAATTGTGCTGTGCTGCCGTAACCCCTGACCCCGTTCCCTCCTACTAGTTTTTGTCATGTTGTTGTCGCTGGCACAGGTTAATTTTTCTAGTCCGGGGTATTTGTTATTTTGTTGGCTGTTATGTATATCAAGGCTTGTTGGTTTGTACATTCGTTATCTAGCTTGGGCCAAGTACATGTATGAATTTCATCGCTCATCATTTTGCTGGTACTTAGTCATTTGATATGTATACAATAAACTGGTATATTATATTCTATATATATTGTATATATACATATATACCTATTATAGTCGTACCGTGTGGTTCCTTGTGGCTAAGGTTTGTGATGCGTGTGCGCCTGTTTGTACATTAGCTCTGGATATATAGACGACAGGCCGTTGTATCGTTAGATATATTGTATGTCTCATTGTGATTTATTTATGATTTTCTGTTCAAAATCCAATATGTTTGGAGGCTGTGTGTGTGTGTGTGTGTGTTTAGAGTGCGCTTGAGTTGATGTATACATGCATGCATGTGTATAATTACAGAGGGAAAGAGAGAGAGGAAGAGAGAGAGTGATCATATCTATGTACAGTTTCCAAAGCCAAATCCATGTCACTGTTTACGTCCATAGAATTTCTCACCATTTTCATGAACCATGGTCTGTGCACGTCAGTGATCAGCAGGGCTTAAAGTTAAAAAATAAATAAAGCAGCACAAACGAATGAAGTAACGTAAAATGAATGACATTCATGACGCCACAAGTGTTTCGATAACTAAGCTTCAAGATTTGCCAGAGATCTGATTAAAACGAATACACCCGGTAAATCTCAGTCAGTAAGTGTACATGTCTTCAAATGATTATTAATTGATTGATGAACTGAGTCATTAAATAATGAAAATTTGCAAGAAATTTGTTCATTTCTTGCGAGGAATTACTTGTTGACTGTCATAACGTTAACGGCATCAGCTTTGCTACACAGGAAGACAGAAAGTCACTGGTGGTTCTCCGTTTCACGAATAACCACACCTCTGCTGTTTGTCAATTATTTGTGCCAGTGAAAAATTTGGTAACATGCGGTCATTGCCTTCTGTAATTTGTTTTTCTTGTATTTTTCTTGTTAATTTTTGTTTTTGATATTAGAATGCCGACAGGTCAGGTCAGTGTTCTCTTGTGAAGCCTTGTTCTGCTTTTAAGTGTGTGTTAGGATTTTTTTTTTTTCTTATAACTTCTTGCTGGATGGTTTCTGGATTTTTTTTTTTTTTTTTTTTTTTTTTTGAAAGTTGGATGTCATTGAGTTGTTATATTATTGTATTTTGGAGTCATTGTGTTTTCTTCAGGTCCTTGTATTTTCGAGTTATTGTATTTTCAAAAAAAAAAACAAAAAACAAAAAAAAACAAAAAAAAACACAGGGAAAAGGAAAGGGATGATTCTCAACTCCCCTCCTGCTCATTCTTGCCTTTGTGTTTGAGACCCCGTGACTTTTGGAAGGTGAAACGTGCTATACCGCCTTTCATCTTAGGTACTTTGTCACTTACTGTCGCGTCAGTTTCCAAGTGAGTGGTTTGCTTAACCTTTCGACTCCCTCACCCTATCCTCCAGCTTTGGGATAGGGTGAGGAAATGGAAGGGTTGGCTGTTGTTTAACCTCTACTTTTTAAATGTTATTTGCAGATTGTTCATAACTATAAAGCGATGTTTGTCCATGAAATTTTTGGATTTGCCAACAAGTTTTGACATGGTTGTATTTTCTCGGTGAACTGTAGATTGGAAATGAAATTTGTTGTTTGTAGTTGTGGTGAGGAACAGTTTTCATTTTATCTCCTCTGCAGACTGCCACCGCTCCATCAAGGTTTCCCATTTTAATGTGACTGAACGCAGTCTAACCCCTGTTTTGAAAGTGTAAGGGGTATTTTTATTTGCTGCTCTAAAGTTGAGTGGTACTCTAGAGTTGTCTCATGGACACACACATATGCACACACACACACACAGACATGCATACACACACACGCACACACACACACACACACACACACACACACACACACACACACACCACACACACACACACACACACACACACACACACAGAACAATTAATTGTTCCAAGCAGTCTTGTTTGCAGCAAAATGTAATAATCATATATTTAAGCAGTCTGTTTGGCAATGTTGACAAAAACACAAAAATAGAACTGGAACATGCATATCTGATATAATAAAACAAGACAAGGCACAAATTTTCAGCCACCTGGACTTTTTCAAGCATCTATGTCGAACTCTATGCCTGTCTTGTTTTATTCCATATGTGTTCGAGTTCTATTTTTTGTGTTTTTTTCTAGTTCCCATTTGCTTAAAACACTGGCAGTGATTTTGATTTAGATTTCTGATGACAAAGCTGTGGACTTAGGCCAATGTCTTGAATTCAATCCTAGCCTGCAATATTAAAAACTGTCCTGTTCGCAGTCCATCTTAATGCTCCAGTCATTCTGAAGATATCAGTTTAGTATTTAATGGGCCCTGTTCTCCCAATGCTCCAGTCATTCTGGAGATATCAGCTTAGTGTTTAATGGGCCCTGTTCTCCCCTCTCCCCATTCAAGATCTTGCTAGTACATTTTTGTTTTCACAGGCTGTGGGAGCAGATCTGGGTGGAACATGTATGGAGAGGCTATGAATCTCTCTTGAACAAATTCCCGATTTCAGATTGTTTTGCATTTCCCAATGGATTCAAGTCACATTTTCAGAACTATGGTTGAAACATTGACTAACATCAGGACAACTCTTCTTTTTCTTCAACACAGTTTGTTTGGAGAACAAAATGAGTGGCAGCCTGGAAGTGCCACATTTTCTTATAGTTCTGTTGTTGGTTTATCTCTAGAGTGTAAAATGGTGAAGATCGTTGTGCTTCAAAAATGTCAAGTTGATCTTTGAATGCTTAGAATATTTCTAAGTGGTATTCTATCCCTGAAGCGTGATGTGAATCATATGCCTGGTTTGAAATCGTGAGGACTGATTTTTGAAGATTTACTGCATGATTTTGAAAGACTTGTGTGTTACGGGGAAAAACTGTCAGGTTTAGAGATTAGGATTGTACAGGTTTTTTTTAGGGCGATGTGCCTGTGAAGATGAAAACCCGATGGTGTGACCATTGCAGATTTTAATTGTTTAACGTTTCATTGTTTCATCCATGTTGTAGATGCTGTCCAGCTGTTTTTACTCACAGACTGGAATGAATTACAACCCGTTTCTGTGACAACGTACACTCGCATTATCTGAAGAGCAGTTTATACCCTGTGAACTCTGAGCTGGTTTTTAACAGTCTCTGTTAATTGGAGGAAATTATCGTGACACAGGGTAGAAGTCAAGAACAACAGCAAACAAACAGGTGGACAAATAAGAGAGGGATCCAGATGAAAAAGCCATAGATTTCTGTTAGCCTCTTAACTCTTGGACTCCGGCACCCTGTTCACCAACTGCAAAAATATATTTATTCTGATTCCCTCACCCTATCCACCAGCTTCCTGCAGGAAGCTAGTGAATTGAGTGAGCGTGTCAGAGGGTTAAGGTTTTGCTTTTCTAGCGCGGTTGACAATACAGGATGCTGGTGGATAGGGTGTAGGAGTCAAAGGGTTAATTATGGTAACAGCTCTCCCCTGCACCCTTCCCTGCCAATAATAACGATAAATGAACTGCACACAGAGCTTCAGAGTTAAAGGCGCTACGTTTACATGTGTTCCAGCAAATTTGATCAAGCCTGCAATTCTGATTATACTTGGTCATTTGACACATTTGCAAGAGTTTAAAATTGAAGCATCTCCATCATGAAAAAGTTGTGGACGAACTGTTTGAGTTGCTGTTATTGTGTGAGTTTTTTGAGAATCAAAAGCAATATTGGGCGACCGACCTGTTCACATTTTGCCAACAAGAGGTATTGGCTTGCACTCACATATCATTGACATGCCGTTCATGTGGATATTTTGTGTGTTTTATAAATTATTCTAATAATCGAAACGGGTTTTTCAATCTTCTTATTTTTTTAATACTTGCTTTTTTGTTAGAATGGAAGAGTTGAGTTCATATCACACTTCCCTCAAGACTTTGGCTATTGAAGCATGTTGTTGATGAACACTGGGTATGTATGTCAATGCTCATTTTCTGCGCACTGTTAAGTACAGATGTGATGCTTTAGTTTCACTTTTCTCGCCACCACGGGAGTGTTTTAACTTTGCACAGGATACACAAAGGACAGTACATATTTTTGTAGATCCACTCCCATCTGGTCCTCACTTTTCTCTCTCTCTGTATATCTTTGTGACAGTTTATATTTTTTTAACTTGTTTGACAAATTGGTCCAGTTACCATTTCAGGTTTGCCCAGGTGTTAGTTGATGGGATTTGTACTACATACATATGATTGTTCTATATTTGTGCGTCATATTTGGGAGTTTAGAAAGAAAACAACAAGAAACAGAGTATGATGCTTTGTTTCCTTTTAGTTCAGATTTAGATGTTCAGCGACCGTTTTTTGCTCGGTAACTGCTTTGACTGGAATAATGTTTGTTTGTGAGACGGTCTTCATGACGTGTTGAGTCGTGTGTTGTCTTGGTGTTAAAAAGCAACAATGGCATTGGCATCCGCTTTCAGATTTTGAAAATTGTTTGGGCATCCCTGCGTATCTGCAGGCAAAGAGGGCTTTTGTGTGAGACGGAACCACTACTTGGGGTGGTGGAGCTGGAGAAACGATAAGAGGATTTTTCGGACCACCGGAACTTTGAGATGCTTTCAGGAATGCGATTTGTTGAGTGTGTTTGTACACATGGGAAATTTGCCTGTCAGGAGACATTTTGGTGTGAGGTTTTGGGTCAGGCATGGCTTCTCTCCTTTCCCATTTTTACCTTATGTTCGTACACAGTTTCCCAATTCTCTCTTTGTCTGTACATAGTTGTTTGAGTGACGGACAGGACATGTTTGTATGGATACGGCAATGGTCCAAGTTCCTGGGTGGTATGTCGCTTTAAGTATCAAAGTGTTGACCAAGTGCATGGCTCCTCTTGTGTCTGACTGTGACCCAGTAATTTATGATCTGTGTGGTGAATTTTGAAGATATTGCTCCAAGCAGGACTTGGAATGTTTATTTCTCCGTTCTTTATTCTCTCGTTCTTTTAAATCCTGTCTCTTCCACCCTTTGGCCTTCAGCCCTCCCCCTCCTTCCTCCCCCCCCCTCCTTCCATCTCTTCTTCCAAACATCTGTCAAACTATTGAAACCCTTCCCATTTATTATCTAAGCTTCTCTCTCTCTCTCTCTCTCTCTCTCTCTCTCTCTCTCTCTCTCTCTCTCTCTCTCTCTCTCTCTCTCTCTTGTCTTTCTTTCTTTCTCTCTGTTACTCACTCAAAACTGTTTCTTATCTCGCATTCTGTCTTCCTCTGACTCTCAGTAAAGTTTCTTTTAAAAAAAATAAAATAAAATAAAAATAATTGCACTGAATGTTCACACACACACCTATATTATCTGTGGAACGGATAAAAGGCACTTTTAAATTGTTTTGAGACAAAACGTGATATGTTTTTTTGTGTTTTTTTGGTCTTCATCCATTGCCAGTCTTTTGGCTTTCAGCCTCCCCCCCCCATCTTGCCCCTTTTTGGCATCTTTATGTCCCATTTCTTTTTCTCCAAGCCAAGATATCCACAATTTTCTTTATTAGTGTTTGTGTCTTTTTTGTGAATCAGTTGGTTTCCTTCTTCAATTATTTCATTTTATTGATTTGTTTATTGTTTATTTTACACAGAACTAGAACCCCTTAACCGCGAACACACTCTCTCACACCATATGTATACATTGAGTGTAGGGTTGTTGTTTTTTTTAAAGAAGCAGATTATTTTGCTTACGTGAAATTCTAAAATTCTGGTGCTTTTGAAAAATGTCCAGATAAGATGGATGGTCATTTTTTAAAATCTGTATTGTGTTTACTGTTTTGTGAACTGATAAGAGAACTGTTTGGTAAGAGGTTACATATTATGTACAGAAAAGAACGTTTTTGTGTGCGAGAATCATTTATGATTAGTATAGGTTGGTATTGGATAAATGATTGCTGTTTATGGTGTATATGGTTTATGCAGATAAAATAAATTTGTACAAAACATGACGATCTTCTCATGAAACAGCTCTTAGTAGCTGAATGTAATTTAATTTGATCGATGAAATTACTGAAAAGTAAGAGAAATTGATGATAAACCTCTCAGAGCATGTGGTTAAGGGAAAATGGTAGTCTTGAAAAAGAAACAAAACAAACAAACAAACATGGTTTTGAAGTATTCATTCTTTGGAGTGTAATTATTGATCTGTCAATCTATTTCTGAATGAAATCAAACAAGTGTTCGCTGTTTTAACATGATGTTGAGTCAGTGATATTCTTTCTTAGGAAGTAGCTTTTGAATCAAATTGGGAAATCATGAAAAAATTTGGATGTGGTGATAACCAGTATTGTAATGATTTTCTTGTATAGGATGAAGACAAATCCAAGTTTTCTTTAACACCTTAAAATCTTGTTTCGTCTAATGCTTGCTTATGAAATGATTTCGTTAAATGAATGGTAAAAGAAACCGCATTGCTGCCCTAGCCCTGCCCCCCCACCCCCACCCCACCCAAAGAGTCATTAGGAATATGTCAAAAGATACTGCTGAAAAATTTTCAGCAGAATGGGAAAGACGTGGGAAAAAAACATGCACAAACTGAACAAAGAAAGAACACAAATGAAGATGAATATGTCGGTGACATGATGCACATTCATATTGCAAAATAAATTGGAAAATATATAAGTGATGCTTTTTGTTATTGCATAAAGTCATGGAACAAATTCTCATCAAAATTAAAGTGTCCAATTGTTCAGGCATAAATGTCCTAAAATTTACCTTTGATTTGCCTCTTTAAGCTTCCTATTTAGGACAGGTTATTTTTTTTTCCCTGCAAAAGAGGAACATTCAAAATACAGTGCATGAGGCACCTAACTTTTTACGTACCAGTGGTTTTCACAAAAGTCAGCAGTTGTGTCAGCTGTCCATAAGAATGTCTCAAACCTTTGCGTAATTTGTTTTTGTCAAAGCATTTCTGACACAGTCTGAAATGATCATAATGATCATCTGGTACCTGTGAGTTTCTCTTCTGCTTTGTGATGTTATCACATACTGTGACATAATAATCGTGCTTACTCTTCCAGAAGCAAATGACGACCTTCTCTCCATTTTGTTTTGTCACTTATTACGGTGTAACATAGCCTTTGGAAAATGAAGCATTCTGATAAATCCAATGTTTAGAAAAATGAAAAAAAAAAAAAAAGAATAACTTGCTATGACATATATTAATGGCATAACACAGTCTTTTGAAAATGAAGCATTCTAATTAATCCTAATGTGCAAAAAAAAAAAAAAAAAAAACAGGAATAGAAAAGGCATCATGATCTGTGTTAAAACAAGACTGGTACTAAGCAACTGCAGATGGTTGCAGTGATGTAATGTTGAGCAAAAAAAATATTGAAAAAAAATTGTAAAAAAAAAAGGAAAAAAAAAAAAAGAAAGAAAACGGACATTCAATAGGCAGTTGCTTCGCCAGAATGTAAGCGATCACTGGACATACATCATTGATAATTCAGATCATCACAAATATAACCGTTTTTTTTTTTGTGGTCCAGACAACGCGATATTGTATGTACACATTGCTCGATATGTAATGAGACGGACACTTCAGTTGTGAATCAACCTCGTTTTGTTATGTTGCTTGTATTTTCATTGTGTTTTGTTCTCACATGAAAGTCGCTTTAAAGACAAGAAAAGTGTTCACCCCAGCCCCTGACCCTAATGCGTATTTTTTTTGTTTTTTGTTTTTTGTTTTTTTTTGTTGGTTAATTTAGCACCTGATGTTGATGTTCTGATTTTTTTGTAGATTTGGAGTTTTGTACGTGTAATCCGTATGACATTTATATTTAGTGCTTTGAGTTTCGCTGTATTGGTCAGTCTTTGTGGTCTTTTTGTTTGTGTTTATGTTAAAAAAAAAAAACTGTCCACATTGTATAAAGCTGGTCATTTGGATCATTGTCAGTAAAGTTTGTTGTCACAATAAAGGCGCTGTCTTTAGTGCGTGGTTTGTCGTGTGTGTGTGTGTGTGTGTGTTGCGAGTGAGTGTGTGTGTGTGTGTGTGTGTGTGTGTGTTGCGAGTGAGTGTGTGTGCCTGTGTGTGTGTGTGTGTGTGTGTGTGCACGCATGCACACATGCATTGTATATGTGTGTGTGTATGTGTGTGTGCATGCGCATGGAAGTGCCTTAGTGGGCATGGTGTGTGTATGTGTGCGTTTTTGTGTGTGTGTGTGTCTGTGCATCTGGGATGTTTATGTATGCACACCCGATGTGTGTGTATTTGTTTTGTACATGCGCGTGCATCTGGAGCATATATGTATGCATGTGTGTGTGTGCAAGTGTGCCTGGTGTTTGTATGTTTGTGTGTACTCCTGGAGTGTACATGTGTGTACACATGCCTGGTGCATAATAACAACGACAACAAACAACAACAATAATAATAACTGTGCAGCACACCTTTCTGAATTAATCAGGGCTTGCCGCTCATTAGATGACATAGAGAATGATCTACAGAAAAGTTGTAATGATACTACTAGTTTTCTATATATAATATATAATAATAATGATAACAACAATAATGGCAACAATAATAATAGTAACAACAGCAACAACAACAACAATAATAATAATGACTACTTGTTCTGTGACTCATGCCAAGTGGTTAAACAGACTTTCTCAATCAGAGTGTCCTGAATTTGATTCGCCTAGACACCTCTTGAGACACTTAGATACCTCTTAACATATCTAGTCATTTCTCTAGACCCATCTCTACTCAAGTCACCTAGACACCTCTTAAGACACTTAGACACCTCGCAAGACACCTAGACACCTCTCAAAACACCTAGATAGCTCTCAAGACACCTAGACACCTCTCAAAACACCTCGACACATCTCGACACCTACACACCTCTCAAGTCACCTAGACACCTTTCAAGAATCCTAGATAGCTCTCAAGACACCTATACACTTCTCAAGACACTTATACACTTCTCAAGGCACCTAGACACCTCTTAAGATACCTAGACACCTAAGACACCTAGACACATCTCAAGTCACATATATACCTCTCAAGACACCTAGACACTTTTCAAGACACCTAGACACTTCTTAAGGCACCTAGACACCTTTCGAGACACCTAGACACCTCTCAAGTCACGCAGATATCTTTGAAGACAACTAGACACTTCTGAAGACACTTAGATACCTCTCAGGACATCTAGATACCTCTCAAGACACCTAGACACCTCTCAAGAATTCTAGATAGCTCTCAAGACACCTATACACTTCTCAAGAATCCTAGATAGCTCTCAAGACACCTAGACACCTCTCAAGAATTCTAGATAGCTCTCAAGACACCTAGACACCTCTGAAGAATCCTAGATAGCTCTCAAGACACCTATACACTTCTCAAGACACCTCAAGACACCTAAACACCTCTTAAGATACCTAGACACCTCCTAAGACACCTAGACATCTCAAGTCACGCAGATACCTCTCGACACCTAGACACCTCTCTAGACACCTCTCAAGTCACGCAGATGCCTTTCAAGACACCTAGACACTTCTGAAGACACTTAGATACCTCTCAAGACACATAAAGACCTCTCAGGACACCTAGATACTTCTCTAGACACCATTCAAGTCACGCAGATGCCTCTCAAGACACCTCTCAAGAAATATAGATACCTCTCAGGACACAGGACAGCTCTCAAGACACCTAGACACCTCTCAAGACACATACACCATACACCTCTCAACACACCTAGGCACCTCTCAACACACCTTGACATCTCACAAGACACCTAGATACCTCTCAGCACTCCTAGACACCTCTCAAATCACCTAGACACCTCTCAAGACACATACACCTCTCAACACACCTAGGCACCTCTCAACACACCTTGACATCTCACAAGACACCTAGATACCTCTCAGCACTCCTAGACACCTCTCAAATCACCTAGACACCTCTTAAGTCACCTAGACACCTATCAAGACACCTAGACAGCTCTCAAGTTATCTCGACACCTCTCAACAAACCTAGATACCTCTCAATACACCTAGACACTTCTCAACACACCAGACACCTCTCAAGTCACCTAAACATCTCTTAAGTCACCTAAACATCTCTTAAGTCACCTAGATACCTTTCAACACATCTAGATACCTCTCAAGTCACCTAGACACCTTTTAAGACTCCTAGACACCTCTAAAAGACACACAGACACCTTTCAAGACACATAGACACCTCTCAAGTCACCTAGATACCTCTCAAGTCATCCAGATACTTCTCAAGTAATCTAGACATCTCAAGTCACCTAGATACCTCCTTAGACACCTGTCAACACACCTGGACACCTGTCAACACACCTGGACACCTCTCAACATACCAGATACCTCTCAACACACCTAAAACCTCAACTCACCTAGAACCTCTTAAGACATCTAGATACCTCTCAACACATGTAGACACCTCTTAAGATACCTAGACACCTCTCACGTCACCTATATACCTCAACACACATAGACAACTCAAAACAGCTAGATACCTCTTAAGAAACCTAGATAGCTTTCAAGTATCTAGGTACCTCTCAACACACCTAGACACTTCTCAACACACCCAGATACCTCTCAAATCATATAGACACCTTTTAAGACACCTATACACCTCTCAATACACCTAGACACCTCTCGAGTTACCTAGACACTCAAGTCACCTAGACCGCTCTTAAGACACCAAGACACCTCTCGACACACCATACCTTTCGTGACACCTAGACACCTCTTAAGACACCCAGACACTTCTCAAGACACCTAGATACTTCTCAAGTCAGCTAGACACCTCATGTCTCAAGACACCTAGACACCTCTCAAGACACCTAGACACTTCTCAAGACACCTAGACACTTCTTGAGACCTAGACACCTCTTAAGACACCTAGACACCTCTTAAGACAGATAAATCTCAAGACAGATACCTCTACCTCTTAAGACTGATACCTCTTAAGACTGATACCTCTTAAGACGCCCACACACCTCAGCTGGGTAGCCCAGTAGCCCCATGCACAAAGTCTTCTCACGTCAATTTAAACTTAATACGCTCTCATCAGAAGCCGACAGCTGTGTCTCTTTGCCAAGCAGATTTGGTATGATGTGTATATATATGGGATCAATGTCATTTGGGCAGCAGAGAAATTGAGACGAGAAAAACAAAAAACAAAAACAAAAAAACACAAAAAAAAACAACAACAAACAAACAAACAAAAACACTGGCAACTGATGTGACGGCCAGCATTCAAGCAAATAGGAACCAAAAATACACACAAAAATAACCCACAACGTGTATTCGATCTCACAAGGCAGGACAAAACAAGACAAGACAAGTGCAGAATGTTTTGGCCAACTGGCCTTTGTAACGCGTAAAGAAACGACAGAGAATGAATGCACAAAACTTCATAGAAAAACCAATACTCAGCTCTTCTGGGACGTTACTTTCAGCAGAGCTGAAATACAGAGATAAGACGTATACGAAGGCTGGACGTAAAATGGAACATCATACCAAAAGAAACCAGGAAAACACACACACACACACACACACACACACACACACACACACACACACACACACACACACACACACACACACACACACACACACACACACACACACGCACACACACACACACACGCGGGCCTCTGTAGCTCAGTTGGTTTGAGCGTCGGATTCACATGCTAATGGTTGTGGGTTCGAATCCGGGGGCGCTACATTAAATCTGGCCTTCTCACTGTCCCATCTTAGCATCATTGTTGTTCTGGTGGTGTCAGTATAGGATTAGATAAGTCCCCCATTGCCCCATTTTCCTGGGATGATTATCCCGTCGGCCATATCACCTGAGGTGGGTGCTGACGTAAAACTGAATCAAATCAATCAAACACACACACGCACGCGCGCACACACACACACATACACACACACACACGCACGCGCACGCACCACACACACACACACACACACACACACACACACACACACACACACACACACACACACACGAAAAAAGAATCAGAATGCGTATTTAATACAACCAGACAAGACATGCACAAATTTTCGGCCATGTTGGCCTTTGTCAAGCGTAAGATCACAAACACACAAACACCAGATACAAAAGTTAGGAGAAAAAGACTGAATAAGAAAATTAGGACGAAGCAGCAGGGAAGTTTCAGTCTTTTTCTCTAATTTTTGTATTTGGTGTTTGTTTGTGATCTTACGATCTTTTTTCGTTTTGTTTGTTTGTTTGTTTCTGGTTCCTGTTTGCTTGAACGCAGGCAGTCACACTTGTTTCATCATCATCATCAGGTGCCCTGCCGCACTGCGTTGGCGACCATGAACTTCCAACCATCTCCATCTCTCGTTGCCCCCAGCATCTCCCCCACCCTCCTCATCCCCAGCCACTCTGCAAGTCCGTCCAGCATTCTCTCCCTGGGCCTACCTGGTACTCTCTTTCCCTCCAGCTTTCCCATTGTGACCAGGTGCTCCAAATCCCCCTTCCTCATAAAATGGCCTATAAATGTTGCCTGTCTTTTCCTAATCTTCCTTATGAGTGATCTACTTGTGTCTGCCTCCATTAAGACTGTCTCGTTTGTTTTCTTTGCTGTGCATGGAACTCTCAACATTCTTCTGAGAAACCACATCTCGGCTGCCTCAATCTTGTTCTGGCTTTGCTTGTTGGCTGTCCACGCCTCGCATCCGTACAACATTATTGGTTCTATATAACATTCAAGAACTCTCTTCCTGATGTTAATTGACAGGCATTTGTTGGTAAGAATGCTTGTCATCTTCTTGAATGCTGTTTTAGCTTGGCCGATTCTGCCGGCTATTTCTGATGCGCATCTGCCGTCTGATGAAATGATCGTTCCCAGGTATTTGAATTTATCAACCTGTGTCAAGGTTGTGCCATTTGCTGTTATTTTGCATGAGAGGATTTTATGTCTTTTACTGATCACCATGACTTCAGTCTTCCTGCTGTTTAGTTCCAGCCCCTTTCCTTTGCTTTCTATTTCTAGTATATTCACAAGGTTTTGTAGATCTCTTTCACTTTCTGCAATTAGGCTAGCACTTGTTTCATACATACCAAAAATGACATAGTACGAGGTAATACAAAAAATGACGTAATCCTGAAACACTGTGATGCAAATAGAACACTGTTTAAGTGATAGGAAATCTTAATCAAAGTTACTGTCAGCGTTCATGCACAAGAAACACACGAAAATGAAGCAGACTGTATATCTGTTATAATAAGATAGGGCTTGTCTTGTTTTGTCTGTCTTCTTGTATCCAATACGCGTTCTGGTTCATTTTTGTACAAGGGGGTGCAAAAGTAGGTATACAGTAAGTATCACATCATTATTATAATGCTTAATTCATTAACATTATTAACACATTAAGTTAGTTGGCCTTATTTTCGATATTTTCAGTGTCATTAATTATATTTCATCGTAACTTATAATATGCATTTACTTTTATCCTAACTTTTTTTTTTCAGGTAAAGCGGCAATTTAATATAGATCTAAGCAGCAATTTAATAAAATTGGCTTCTAGAATGCAAAATAATGATAGACTAATTGAAATAGCAAGCCACAGTTGCTAAGGGATCAGACGCCGCCTCTTTACGTCACATTCCTTGTCGCAGATCAGCGGCAGATCACCCCATGCGTCGAATGATGGCTATACACCAGGAAGTACAAAATATGAGAAAGCGTTTTTAACTGTTGGCAAGACACGTCACACGTCACTGAATTTGCTATGTATCTCAGGCACATTTTTCTTTTATTTTACAAGTTGTTTGTTTTGTTTCGTACGTTTTGTTGTTGTTGTTGTTGTTTCTCGTTTCGAACGATTGAAAAAAAAAACCTTTGTGTATGAAGAATGTTTTGGCCTTTACCAGATGGGACGTGTTACATTTTACACACTCAATTTGCATAGTGCATCTTTGGAGTGAGCATGCTTGATTCTCGTGTTTCCATCAGCCGCTGAACACTGACATAGCTTGCAGGATCTTTAACGTGCGTATTTGAAAGTGCGTGTGTGTGTGTGTGTGTGTGTGTGTGTGTGTGTGTGTGTGTGTGTGTGTGTGTGTGTGTGTGTGTGTGTGTGTGTGTGTGTGTGTGTGTACACAGAAAGAACATGAGAAACAGCACCAGGAACACATTCAGGTACTGTCTCGTTGTCACCCTTGACAACTCGGTGTGTGTGTGTGTGTGTGTGTGTGTGTGTGTGTGTGTGTGTGTGTGTGTGTGTGTGTGTGTGTGTGTGTGTGTGTGTGTGTGTGTGACATGACAATGACATGCCTGAAAATCAAGTTCCTTTGCTGATTTGAAAAGGACAGATAAATCTTTAATCTTGAATCAAAAAACAAAACAAAACAAAACAAACGTCAGTTTGAAGAAAAATAAATGCATGTTTCAACAAGTTTGGAGTCTGGAGATTGGAACAGTGATTCATTGCATTTGGACAATTCCATACGCGCTCCACCCAAATCTGCCAGCAATTATCTGGCAGATTCCTGAGCTGGTGCTAAACCCTGTGCGCTGGTATGGTCTTGATATGGGACGATGGGGGAAGGGAAGAGGGACCTGTGAAATACTAAGTTGACACCACCAGAATGATGGAAGTATTAAAATGGGCAGCCAACAGACCAGTTTTTAATGTTGAGGGCAGGGATTGAAACTCAAGATATCAGATATTGAGTCCACAGCTCTATTGAAAAAAAACACCTAGCCCACATAAAAAGTGTGATCTGCCCGAGAGTTGAACCCACAAATCCCTGTGTCATGAGCATGGCACTCTAACAACAGAGTTAATGAGCCATACACAACAGGCAATACAACACACATTTCTATCTCATTATCCTGATTTTTTTTCTTTTTTGATCAGGAAAAATATATGTGGATATATGAGAAGATACCCTTCAAATAAAACTACATTAGTGACGAAAACATGTTTTATGTGCTTGAGCTTACCAGCTGACAGATCTTTTGAAAGTCCTGTCTGCTGACTATGATAACATGGCCATTTTAATTCAATCCAGTGGCCTTGCTGAATCAGTCTTCCAGCTGGAAATTGTTGGGGGAGGGAGACGGAGAAAGAAGAACAATAAAAAGAATGAACTGATAACAATGAGGAGGGATCAGAGAAGCCACTTCCTGAGACCCACCAGGCTTTGGCAAACAATTGACAGAGCTGAAAGAATCTCGTGAACAGGTCTAAAGTATGTCATCGCAATGATTCTTCATGAAGTTAAGAAAGATGAAGACAAATAGAATACGATTTAACACTTGTATGCGAAAGCAACGTTACGTATGAATAAGTGGCCTTGAAATATTTCGACTGCAAGCGAAAATAATTGAACTTATGGAGTGTACACGCGCCGTTCCTGACTGCAACGAATCACGAAAACCGAAACAAGCAAAAATCTTTCCATAATTTGATGAACGTGTGGAGACGTTGGCATGCACAAGCATGGGACAAGGTCGGGAGGGAGTCCGGCATCGAACGAAAGAGGAGAACGAGGAGAATGTGAATCTGTTGCCTCATGAAGAACCAGATGATCCTGACTGGCCATACGCACACGGCAATCTTGACCCGCTGGGCAAGTTCATCGGTCTGTCGGTCATGGTGATCTGTCTGTCGCTAGTGGCCTACTTCAGGTACCAGCAGTACTTACGGGACATTGTCATAACGCCGTTAGACTCCCCCACCATCATCGCTGCCAATGCCACTAGTCCTGCCGTCTCTCCGACCGATTTTGGGGAACTTATAGGCAAGTGAAGTTTTGGTTTTGTAAATGTAAGGGAGACAATTAGTTTTATGGAAAGGTAGAGTAAGGACAGTGGTCGAGTCCCTGATGGAGTTTCATTACTTGAAATTCAAATTAAAATGACTAGTTTAAATGACGAAAGAGTGGACTTCGTATTACGTTATTTAAGTAGACCAGTAAGAGGATGGAACAAAGAACTGAAGCAATAAATTTTGGAAATGAACTCATTCTTTTAAACAGAACAGAGTCTAGCTCCTTTGCTTTCTGTCATTTTTTCCTATCATTTTCTGCCCTGCTGATTCATTCCAACTGTTTGTGTTCTTTAAAGCTTTACATATTTTCTCTTAGGACTGATGGTTGGATGCGCGTATTATAAAAGTGCATTTCTGGCATGAAGGAAACGTGATGTGTAGAAGCTATTTTAGGTAATATACTATATAGGCTTGTGATTTTTTTATGTGTTAGTGTCCTTAATCATGTTTGCATTTGTATTCAGGCTTTGACTTTTAAAGCCCTCCTTTCCCTACCCCTCTGATAAATTGGATAGTATAGTGAACACCAGGGACATATCCCTAGATTATGTGTATGAATGCATTGAAATATGTATTCAATTTTCTATCTTTTTTAAGTGAGGTATTATATATACTTTTTGAGTGATTGTAATCCTGATATGGTTATCTGCTGGGCTTTAAACAACAATAACAACAACAATAACAATGAAGGTTAGATGTTAAAGATTCAAAATATGGATCTTATCTGACCCAGCTCTGACCCAATCCAGCTATTTTTATCCATAGGTATGACTGGCTGGCTGCGTCAAAAGTCAGGTTTTCCTGTGCTAGGTCACATGTTATCAAGACAGATTTTTGTTTGCAGAAGTGATTGTTGTGAAATCTGTTTTCTTATAGTGTTTTCTTTTTGCAGATCCCACACTTACTTTGGACTGAAGACACGTAGTCCCAAGTCTCCAGTGTTTGGTGCTATGTGGTTAACGCAGTTCACAGGCGCAACACCTCCACCTCTGCGTCACTGGTGTGATCAGGCCGATGGTCTCCATGGCTACAGCTGGCTCTTGCATGATGGGAAATGGTTTGGGGTACAGAAACTGGAGGAAGCAGCGTACACAGTGAAGACGGAATTTGTCAAGAGAGTCGGGGGAGATCACGGTGGTGATTGGACTGCAAGGATCACCGTGACTCCCAAGGTGATTTTCTTTTCCTTTTCTCCAGTGTTTAGCATGTTTAGCAGCTACCCAGGTTGGAGTTTAATAGTCCTTTGGAAGGGGACGAAAAACGCGTCGGACCTATGTGCCTTATGACTGCGCATGCGCACGCTAAAGATCCCACGGCAGTTGAACATCATGAAGAGCAGGGTATTGCCCGGCTGCCTTGGTATAAAACATTGGAGAGATAGGTTGATTTCCTAGGTCCCACACCTTGAAGACCGATTAGCCTTCTCACCTTTCTGAAGTCTTCTGAAGTCCAGGGTGTAAGAGTAGTCTAGTAATTGAAGTATTTACCTAGGGTATGAGAATCACAAAACAGAGATTTTTTAACCTTTCCACTAGACCTTATATGGTGGTCTGCATGCTAGTCTTTTTGATTAAATGATAAACTGAGGTCCCCTGTGCAGCCACGCTTAGTGCATGTTAAAGATCCCATGTCATTAGTCATCATGGTGCTGTGGTTAGCAAAACAGATTACAATCGTTCCTGTCAAAACCGTTGTGGGATTTTTCCAGCCCCAGCAGGCTCCTACCCAGAGTTGAGCATGCTACTGGTTCATTGGGAAGTCTGGGAACACACAGTCAAGTCTCATCCACTTCATGGTTGTATCATTGAGAGTGTTGCTCAAATTTTCTGACCAGCACCACAGGTGTCTGTATCTCTCACAGCCTTTGTGACAGCCAGGATATATTATGATAGCAGGCATACTGTACACCCTGTCACACAATTTCAATCTTTGATGAAACTCTATAGCGTCATGATTATCGTCCTCATAGTCATCATCATCATAGCATTAAAAAACTGTCCCAGCTTCTGTGCCAATTAAGGCTGTGCTGAAGATGTGACACAGAAAAGGTGGACAAAAGTAAATCTTTCTTAAGTGTGATGATCCTTTACAAAAATAAAAACAGAAAATGTGCACACACACACACACACACACATACACATACACACACACACACACACACACACACACATGACACACACACACACACACACACACACATGCACACACCACCACACAACACCGCACGCACGCACGCACGCACACACACACACACACACACACACACATACACATACACACACACATACACACACACATACACACACACACACACATGCGATGAGTATCAGTTTCAGTGTCAGTTTCTGCGATGTGAGTCAGTTTCAGTGTCAGTTTCTGCGATGTGAGTCAGTTTCGGTGTCAGTTTCTGTGTTGAGTCAGTTTCGGTGTCAGTTTCTGCGTTGAGTCAGTTTCGGTGTCAGTTTCTCAAGATGGCATCTCCACGCTCAGCATAAGTTCCATGTGTACTGATGCCACAGATGTCACGCGATGGATAAGATCCAGCATGATCCTGGCGTAAGCCCTGTATCTGCACGTACGCCAAACGTGTTGGCAAGACCTTAGGATAGTTGGTGGGTAAAGGATACTCACAGAGTTTATGTCAGTTTATAAAATTGAAGAAGATTGTATGAGTATTCATCATTTTATATTGGAAAGAACATTTTTCATATTTTCCATGTAAGCTTCTTTTTATTCTGATGTATTTTGTGTGGTTATTTTCAGAGCAGTGACCAGGCAGTGGTAGTGTCCAGCATGTTTTACGTGGCTCTGGATGGACAGGGGCCACTACAACCAGTGTTGACAAACAATGTCCTGACCGAGGTCAGAGGTCACTCGCAGGAACTGGGAAACTTTACACTCAGATTTCCCAGGACAAGGACTGAGCATCAAAAAGATTCACATCTCATAACGTACACACCAAATCTAGTTCAGCTGACAAATATCGTGAAATCTGGCATGAAAGTAGATGTGGGACAAGAGTCATACCCTTCCTTACCTCACTCTTAGAGGTCAAGCGGGCCCAAAGATACTCCAGAAGCCAACTTTATCGTGAAACAAGTCACTGCTACGCTGCCGCTAGAAATGGAAGTGGTGTTTGAATCAGGTAGCTTCCATGAAAGGCCAAACACTTTAGAAGGGGATGTGTTTGATAGTGTGCTCAAAAGACATATAGACAAGTTTAACCAGAAATTTTCTAACATCTTTCAGCTGGAGAAGAAGGGTTTTGGAGAGGTGGAATCCCGTATGGCTAAAGCCGCCCTGAGCAACATGCTTGGCAGTATCGGTTATTTCTATGGCTCATCCCTAGTGCTGTCTGATTACAACAAAAAGTCAGTGAAGTACTGGAAAGCGCCTCTCTTCACCAGTGTTCCTTCCAGAACCTTCTTTCCTCGAGGGTTCCTAGGGGATGAGGGGTTCCACAATCTGCTGATCAGCCGCTGGGATGAGAGTCTTTCCCTGGAGATAATAGGCCACTGGCTGGATCTGATCAACACAGAGGGCTGGATTCCTACAGAGCAAGTTCTGGGGGATGAAGCTCTTGCTAAAACTCCCAAAGAATATATCACTCAGCACAACAAGAATGCAAACCCTCCTTCCTTTTTCCTACCTCTGAAGAGACTGATACCTAAACTGGTGAGCAGTCACAGCCCTTCACATCAACGGTACCTGGAAGCTTTGTATCCTCGCCTCAAAGCTTGGTATGCCTGGTTCAACTCCTCTCTGTCAGGAAAATCACCTTCAACTTACCGTTGGAGAGGGCGTGAGGCCAGTACTGTGAGTCAGCTTAATCCTTCAACCCTGAAGTCAGGCTTAGACGACTACCCACGAGCTTTGCACCCAACGGATGAAGAACGACATTTGGACCTTCGATGCTGGATGGCGCTGGCTTCAGAAGTGATGGCTGAAATTGCCAAGTCTTTGAACAAGGAGTGGAAGGAATATGCGGCAACTCACAAACTGCTGACAGACAATGCTTTTCTGGACAGCTTTCACTGGTCAGAGGTAGGTCAGCAGTATAGTGACTATGGCTTGCACACAGACAACATGGAGCTGAAGAAACCCTCACCTGCCCCTCATCTTCAGCCTGGTCAACCGGTTCCAGACATGGCCAAGATCAGAGTCAGCAACTCTGAACCCAGACATCAGTTTGTTGATGCTTTTGGATATGTCAGTCTTTTCCCATTCCTCCTCCAAATCATCACACCACAATCTCCAAAACTGTACACAATTCTGACAGACCTCAAGGATCCTGAGCTGTTGTGGAGCAAATATGGACTCCGTTCATTAGCACGTTCCAACCCCATGTACCAGCTCTCCAACACGGACCATGAGCCCCGTGTTGGCGCGGAGATATCTGGATCAACATGAACTACTTGACTCTAGCAGCTCTGCATCACTACAGTCACACTGTGGGGCCTTACAGCCAGCTGTCTGGGGAGATCTATTCTGAACTCCGGTCAAACATTGTGACGAACGTGGTGAGGGAGTTTCAGAGGACTGGTTACATCTGGGAACGTTACTGTGATAAAACTGGTGAGGGAAGGGGGAGTCACCCTTTCACTGGATGGTCTGCTCTTGTTGTGCTCATAATGGGAGAAGTGTATTGATTTTTATTTGTTGCTGTTGATGTAGTCGTGTTTCAAGTCTACAAAAGCTGCCAACATTATTGATCATATGCATGTGTATGGGTGAGTGGGTGTGTGTGTACATGTATGAATCTCCTTTATATTGATATGCATTGTTAGGTGTGCCTGACTAGGTGTGCCTAACTGTAGAGCTCATTGTGCACAATTTGTTCCATGAGGTGACTGAAAGAGGGGTGTGCCATTGACTGTGTCAACATGCGTGCATTTGTAACTAATTGTTTAACCCTTTGACTCCTGCACCCTGTCCACTGATTGCAAAAAATCTTAACCTTTTGACTCTCTCACCCCATCCGCCAGCTTCCCGCTGCAGGCAGCTGGTGGATAGGGTGAGGGAATCAGAATAATTTCTTTGCTTTTGGTAGCATGGTTGACAGTGCAGGATGCTGGACAGGGTGCGGGAGTCAAAGGGTTAAATTGTGATAGACGTTAAGGTTTGTCATCATGTATTGTCTTTTGAGTTCATGTGTGTGTGTGCGTGTGTATGCTTGAATGTCATGTCTGTCAGGAAAGTTTCATCAGTATGAGTATTTGGGAGAAATTCTTGTTCAGAAATGTCTTTTTTAATTATGTGTTAAGTTTGATTATGACAAATTTACTTTTGTGTTTTACTTGTTAAAAGAAAGAAGACTATGTGATGTAAATGTACATTTTGATTTCAAGGTTCCATAAAAATATTGTTTTGTGAAAGACTGGCATCACTGAGGAATGTTCTGTTCATGTATGTTTATCTAACAGAGCATATGCAATGAATCCTTTCAAAACACGTACATACACACACACAAAGACATACGCACATACTCTCTCTCTCTCTCACACACACACAAACACACAAAACGTATGTGTACACGCACCTAGAACACACACACATATAGAAACATACACCCACTCGCACACACACACACACTCAAATACACGCACACACACATACACCACCCACCCACCCATATACTTTTCATTCTGCATTCTTCATTAACACAAAGACTTCTTTTTTGATGATTTCAAATTCATTTTAATTTCAACTGTACAAATAAACAGTGAAATGACTGATGCAACATAAAATGGTTCTATTTTATAATGTTATTTTCATTTCTGAACAGACTGGTTTTGCCTTTTAAAGTTTACATGTTTTCCATCCATACATGAACATTTCATCTTGGGGCAAGGAGGCTTCAATCGAGGTTATCAACCAACAATTATTTGCAAAACTATATAAAGAAAATAAATCACTAAATGGACATGATAACAATAAAAGCGAAAATGGGGACTGAAAGCAAAGAGAATCAACGATAACATATGTGCTACATTTTCACTGGCATAATATTTACAGACAGTATAAAGCGATATCACTTTCTTTTGTATCATGCGGCATGCTTGGTATTTAACCCTTCGACTCTTGCACCCTGTCCACCAGCATCCTGCATTGTCAACCAAAGCAAAAGCAAAAACTTACTCTTTTGACTCCCTTACCCTATCCACCTGACCAGCTTCTTGCAGGAAGCTGGTGGATAGGGTTAGGAAGTCAAAGGATTAAGTTTTTGCAGTTGGTGGATAGGGTATGGGAGTGAAAGGGTTAAGAGAATAGAAAAAGTTAAGTCCAATGCCACATTTACCTCCTTCATCCATTAGCAGACGCCTGAAAGAAAACAACAACAACAACAGCAAAACGACTTCTGAAATAAATTAATCCTACAGGTTGACGGTAATGCGATTTATCTAATTTTGTCTGTGGATGATACACACACACACACACACACAAAAACAACCATAGCCACCCACCCCCTACAAAAACAAAGAGAACCAAACAAACAAAAACAGCATTAACATAACCTTTCACAGATATGTACCTTCAGTTTAAAAAACAACACATGTATGGTTGCGTGTATGTATTTTAATGAGAGAGACAGGCAGGCAGACAGACAGAGAGTGACAGACAGACACACACGGACAGAAAAAAGACAAAGACAGAGAATGATACACACACACAGACACAGAGACAGAGAGAAGAGAAACAGAGCAGGGTGTTTAACAGATACAAGAAGACCAATACAGTTTCTCACATGCTAACATAGTGAACTTGCAGAAAATCTAAAACATCAAAAATGATAATTCTGCACTTTGCTAAACTTTCACCTACTTCACCTACTGTGTCATGTTTTCAGCTGTACTCACACATGGATAATGGTTAGATGAAGTATGGTGGGATCCAATGGTGCAGCAATTCTTCCTATCATTTCTTTCCTTTCATCCGTTCCTTTCTTGGTTACAAAAATGTGCCCATGGTAAAGGTCTAGTGAAGCCTTTGTATATCCAAGGCAGGGTTGAGATTACTCCCCCCCAGCCCCCTCTCTCCAGGGCATGAGAGAGCCAGCTGGGCTACAGCCAGGGAAGTTGAGATAGCCTGACAAGATTTGCAGGTAACCCTACAATGATCAGTGGGCTCAATTTTTCTTTTTCTCTCCCTGTCAGGTATCAGAATTATCTGTGAATCCATGGATTGCTGAGGATTGACAGCCAATCCACAAATAGTTTCTGGCGTTCAAAGTTTCACTATTCTGCTGAGCATGACCATATTCTCGAATAGCTTTCCTACAGAATTTGTTCTAAAATTGTGCTGTATGCCTTTTCCTCCACTTTATTTAACCCTTGGACCCCCTCATCCTATCTTTTAGCATCCTGCATCATCATCAGTAACGGTAAACTCAATACTTGATCTTCTGACCCCTCACCCTACCCACCAGCTTCTTGCAGGAAGTTGGTGGATAGGGTGAGGGAATCAAGGGGTTAAGTTTTTGCAGCTGGTGGATAGTGTGTGGGAGTCACAGGGTTAACCAGCATTCCAGCCCACTGTCAATTTTTCATAAGTGTTAGTATGCGTGTTGTGGAATGTTTGGGGTTGGTGAAATATTTTACTGCATTCATTCTGGTCTTTAACAGGCTTTTGGGAGAGACCCTGAAAAACCATTTTACTTGCAATCCCTCTTCAGCTTCAAGGCATTGCCCCTATACTTGCACCAGGGCTTAGGCAGACCCTGGACCCCAGCTTACTTCAGCGGATTAGACTTTAGACTGTTCTATGGCCTGCTTGTTCTGGTGCGTAAGTTTCAGGATACCAGCTGGGCTACCCAGACTTTGAGTTGAGGAACCCAACGTGATTCTAGGTAGCCAGTGACCATCAAGAAATCTCAGCCTTCAGGGTACGAGTAAGAAGACAGACGCGCTTGAAGATCACATCATTCATAAAAACACTTGCTCTAACTGGAAGGACAAGGACTAGGTAACAGGGGGGATAATGAGGGCACATACTATGATGCCAAAACATGTACGAATCTCAGTGAGACAAAACTTTCAAACACATGCAATGAAGCAAGCAGTTAAATTAATTCAGATGCAACATACACGCATGGGATTAAGAAAAAAAAAAAAAGAACAACAAATCTTAATCTACTAATATATATCTGGCAGCTGAACCTACTAGTCCAATCCTCAGAATATTGCACCAACACTTGGAGATTTCATTTCAAAGTGTAATGATTTAACCAGACACTTACACAACAATGTGGATGCTTGATATAACTTTTGCTGATGCTTGATATAACTTTCAAAACAAATCCACTAACATCTGTATACTATCAACTATACGCAACAATTTACCAACAAAATAATAATACGATAATGAATCAAAGTACATGCACACCTGAAGACATTGCTCAACACTATCAAGCAAGCAAAGCACAAAGCATTACAAAGAGAAAAAGGAACGATCCAAAATGTGCGAAATGACTTTTTCTCCCAACAATCCTCTTTTAGCTTAGTGCATCATATCCCTTGATAACCAACGTGTGTTTGGAATGTCTCCAATAACTGAATAACCTAGAGGTGGACAGGTTTAAATCTCAAACATTTAGCTTTTAGGTAGACCAGTCTGGCTCTAAGGTATTCAATTTATATTCAGAATCTCTTCCAATTTATCAGCACAAACATTTCTACAAACCCTATCGGCGTTTCAGGCACTGTTCAGCAACTTGTATTGAAAATGCTTCAGACGCTGAGTGGCACTATCACACAGTAGAGTTACAAAACTTGATCTTCAGTGAAGGCAAGAACAGCAGTTCCTAATGTTCATCAAATGATATCAGAACGTCAGAACTGGCACTAAAATCAGCCATCTTTGTTCAATCTGAAAACATTTCTTTCACTACCCCCACTCCCTAACCCAACCAGAGTTGAAGGATGACCCAGAATATATGCCTTATGTCCAGCACTGAAATCAACATTCTTTGTTCTATCTGGCAATTTTTTCACTATTACCTCCCCACCCCCTTCCCCTATTTCTACAAGTACATTGTTAATTGGATATCAGTACCACATAATCTGGTAATCAATTCTACTAGAACTTGGAACTTTGCAAAGACATCCATGGAGTTTCTACTGAATTTTTATCTTTTACAAAGACTATCAAATTTCCACTTTTTACAAAGACAACTATGGAACTGCTATTCAATTTCCACTTTTTCTTAACAAAGATAACCACTGAACTCCTACTAAATTTCCACTTTTGCAAAGTCAACCATACAGCTTCCATTGAATTTCCACTTTCAACAAAAATAACTATGAAGCTTCTATTGAATTTCCACTTCTTGAAAAGACAACCATAGAGCTTCTATTGAACATTCCATTTCAACTGCCCTGGGATATTCTACATGCCCAGACACAAAACATCTACATACCTCTGAGACTGACATATACAACCAATTTCTGCAATGTATAAAGGACAAAAATTTTTTAAAAATCATATATGTATTACATGTAACGAAACCACAGTAAGTCACCCCTTTGTTACCGAAATGCCAAAAATGCAGAGTCGAAAATCTCAGGGACGAACACGCATAAAAGCAGAGCTTACAGTTTCACTGGCTTTAGAATAAGACATGTTCAAATGCACGCAGTCAAAATATCAAAACCATCCCCGGTATCTTCAACCTCAACCAACATTACTACTGATGGGAGACAGAAAGCCACACTACGGCAGGCAAGGTCAGCAAAAAACAGCCATTTCTCAAAAAAAAAAGATAAATCATAAGCATTATGATATTAAGGATTTTGAGTTTTTGTTCTAAAAACAGTGCAAACCATTAAATAAATACGAAAGAGAGAGAGTGATCAAAACACATACAGCTTCAGCACTTGGTTCAGTGATGCCAATGAGTTCCCCCAGACAGGCGATAATGATCGTTAACTCTTTCAATCCCTAACCCTTTTCTGTCCCGAGCAAGAAGCTGATGGATGATGGCTTAGGGAGTCAAACGGTTAACAGATGGATCACAACAGTGTCACTGCAGAATGGTCAATCAACTAATGGTTTCAGCATGAATCCTGAAGAAGCTCGCTCTGCCCTTCACAAACTACTCATGTGTGTAAATCGGTCCAAAGAGGAGGTGGCCTTAATCCTTTGACTCCCGCACCAACATCCCGCCTTTCAACCATGCCAGCAAAGCAAAAACGTAACCCTTTGACTCCCTCATCCTATCCACCAGCTTCCTGCAGGAAGCTGGTGGATAAGGTGAAGGAGTCAAAAAGTTCAGTTTTTGCAACTGGTGGATAGGGTGCAGGGAGTCAAAAGGTTACATAAAACAAGGCTGATGATCAGCTGACACTTTGTAAATAAAGATATCTGTCTGTCTGCTGTGTTTTCAGGCGGAAAAGTGTAGAATACCATATTGAACAGGGATTTCTCTTCCTATTCACTTCATCTTAAGTGGTAGTCTTAAGTCCAAGTCTTTCGGATGAAATGGTAAACTCCAAGATCCTATAAAACAACATGCATTCAGTGCACGTTAACTCTTTGACTCTCGCACCCTATCCACCAACTGTAAAAACTTAACTCTTTGACTTCCTCGCCCTATCCACCAGCTTCCTGCAGGAAGCCGATTGACAGGATGAGAGTATGAATGAGTTAAGTTTTCGCTTTGTTAGCACAGTCAACTGGACAGAGTGCGGGAGTCAAAGGGTTAAAGATCCCAATGCAACGAAAGAGTCGCCCCTGACAGAATTCTGTAACAAAAATCCACTTTCACAGGATAAACAGAAATACATACATACAGAAAAAAATAAAGTAATAAAATAAAGGATGGTGCTGCACCATGGCAGTGCATTCTCCTTGGGGAGAGTAGCCTGAATATCACATAGTAAATCCACTCTGACCAAATAAAGAAATAAATAATGAATAAAAAATAAAACCAAAAAAAGACAAAAGAAAAGAAAAAAAAAAAAACAAAAATTAAAAGACATAAATGTAAAAAGACATTGCTCATTTCGACTCTCTGGCTAGTTTTGGTTTTGAGAGAGAATGACATACAGAGACAAGACACGCGAAAAAGAAACAGAAAGATCACATAAGCTTCATGCTCATCTGAACTTTTCCTTGAAATAGTACTCTAGTTACTTCTTTAAACTGTTACAAGTCTGTCACAGTGAAACAGTTTGATTTGTCTACCTTTCATAACCTTAACCCTTCGACTCCTGCACCCTATCCACCAACTGCAAAAATCTCAACCCTTTGACTCCCCCACCCTATTCATCACCTTCACGCAGGAAGCTGACAAAAATAGGGTGAGGGAGCTAAAAGGTTAAGTTCTTGTTTTGCTAGCATATTTGGCAATGCAGGATGCTGGTGGACAGGATGTGGAAGTCAAAAGGTTAAATGGCTGACAATGCAGGATACTGGTGGCCAGGGTGTGGGAATCAAAAGGTTACGGATGCAGCACCCAGAGATTAAGAAACTGAAAAGAACACAAACAGAGTTGTGTGATGAGCAGCGGCTTCTTCAGGAGATGACGATGATGGCGAGTTGATGACCTTCATGTTGTCCCGGACCCAGCGTTTTGCGTGCGGCGTTACTAGAATGTCTTCCGATGTATTGCTTTGACCCCTTCCTCGTGGTACTCTCGTTTCGATACCCACATTTTTCTGAACGTGTCTAACGAGGCTAAGATGGAACCACTGAAAATGAAAATGAAATCAAAGTCAAACACAATTCATGGAATTATAAAGTCTGTAAAAAACAAAAAAAAGGAAAAACAGGAAATAGTAGTCATAACATTATGCAAAAACAGCAACATCAGCAATATCACTAACAGTCTCTTATTTCTACTCAGGCACATTTCTTTGGTGGGTAAGTGCGCATTTGTTGTTTGTTTTTGTGTGTAGGGGTATATTTTGTTTGTTTGGTTTAAAGAAAAAAATTGCTCTACAGCAACCAAATGTGGACTGGTTCTTTCTTTCTTTCTTTTATTGTTGTTTAAAGCCCAGCCGACTGCGCAGGAGCAGGGCTAATACGCTTCAGAACACACAAAACTTCAACAGGGAAAAAAAAAAAGAAAAGAAAATTAAGTACACATATCAATGCATTCGCGCACATAATCTAAGGACATGCCCCCGGCGTAGGACCATTCCGTCCGATTTAACGCACAGGGGAGATTTAAAAAACACACCTGAATACAAATATAAGCATACATAAGGACACCAAAACATATATAAACACAGGCATAAATTACCTAAAATTGCTTCTGCATATCTCACCTCCCTAGAGCAAAAATCACGTAATACATGTACCCAATTATCAATCCGAAGAAAAAGTACGTAAGACTTTATCGAACAAACACAGGTGAATGGACCATAAAGGCAGAAAATGACAAGAAAAATGACAAAGCAAAGCAACAAGGCAGAAACAAAAGACAGAAAAGTGGAAATTTCTAGCACAGAATTTCCAGAAGGTGGGGATACTATTCATACTGAAAGAGGCCCCTGGCAACCCAACAGGGGGAGTGGACTGGTTCAACAAACTTATTCTACAGACTTAACACAAAATGTTTTACCAAAGCATCATTTATTCTTATTCTAAACATGAAAGACTTAAACTCTTTTACTAAAGTAACATTAATTCTTGTCCTAGCAAGTGTATCAAGCCAGTTTATCCGAATCCAATACTTTCATTCCAGAATGGACATCTATGTATACCACATTTTAGAATTAAGGCACATATTACTGGGATACCCAAGTTCTTAGGATGTATCATTGACAGTTAATGATTTACTTTGAAAAAAGAAAAAAAAGAAAAAAAACAACAACAACAACTAAAATTCGACAATGTTGACAAATATTACTTTTACCTTCTGGAAACACCTGGACACATGTGCACAACACATTTAAATCATTCTAAAAATCAGCAGTGTTCGAGCGTTACTGCGATAACATATTAACGCATTTCTGACCACAACCAACAATTTGTCAGCTGCACAAGTTCCACCTCTGGCCCGTATCCAACAAATTGCCGGCTGTGACTACCACTTATGGTTTTGGTTGTTGCTATGGACAAAAGGAGGTAGGATTTCATCAAGCAAGAGTTTCAAGGGGAAACAACTCTGAACTTACTGTAAATGTGACGATTTTTGCATTTGGTGTATACGAAGTTAATTCGAATTTTCACACCATTCAACATACGCCTGACCACATCTTCAAAGACAAACTAGGTGTTGCGGATGATGAAGATTTGAGCGATTACTCAGACTGTGGTTTTGGTGATAATTCCAAGAAAAATACTGTTGAAAGTAGTGACAGTGATGTGTTGATGGACAGTGGTGGTGGTGCTTATTTCATTTTGTGAACACAATGAGAAACAGCCACTAAACCATCTGTGGTGCCAATATGGGCCTATATACAGGCATGGTCAAATCACATATTCATCTGTCATTTTGTTTTGCAATAGACAGTTGCTCAATATAAAAAAATCATTTTTAGACAATGTCACAAAGTATTCAGCAAAATCTATTCAGAAACAAGCAGTTCACATGGTTTTATGTGACCTAACCTGTAGCACTGACTGCAAATCAGACTTACTTAATCAGGGGCAGCAAACTCAGCAGACACTGCATGGTCAGAAATGTGTTTACACTGAAATGATTTTGATACTTAGAATAATTCCAGGAGATCAAAACGTGCTGTATATCTGGCCTAAGCAAACGACCATGCTATAATGCTAGAATGTAAGATTTCCAATATGAGACACAGTAAACGATGTAACATGATACACAAAGCCACACACTACATAAAAGCTTACCCAATCCATGTGGAATATAATCGTTCCTGCGGGGTGCAGATATCTGTTACAATAAAAAGAAAAACAACAAGTCAAAGGGTTGTAAAATCCACACAATCTTTTGTTTTTAGTAAGATACAGCCTACATTCACACTCAAAAAGAGGAAGAAGAGTGAACATGTAACAAGATAAACACCAACAACACACGCAGTTAACCCTTCAACTTCTACACCCTATCCACCAAGAGCAAAAACTTAACCCTTTGACGCCCTCACCCTATCCACGAGCTTCCTGCAGGAAGCTGGTGAATAGGGTGAGGGAGTCAAAGAGTTAAGTTTTTGCTTTGCTAAAATGGTTAACAATACAGGATGCTGATGGACAGGGCGTGGGAATCAAAGGATTGAAACACACATCTCATTTCATCCGCGCTAGATAGGTAAAGGGCAAAAATCACATTGCAATAAATAATTGTATATAATATGCTCTCTATAATTTTCCATTGTTTTTATTCTTTCTCCCCATTTATAGCCGTGTGCGTGTGTGTATGTGTGTGCGTGAGTGCGTGTGTGTGCGTATGTGTGTGTGCGTGCGTGCGTGTGTCTGTTTCAGCGCTTAGATTTGATTTTATCAAGATTTTGCGCTATATAAATATTGTAATTATTATTATTATTATATATTTTTCCCATCTCCCAGCTCAACATGTGTACAGACTGCCAGTGCCTAAATCCCTTTTGTGTGTCTAAGCATGCAGAATATCAAACATACACGTTAAAGATCCTTAAATCTCGTCAGTGTGCAGCAGTTTATGCAGACAAGAATACACCCAGTATGCACACCCACCAAAGATGCAGACTGTTGTACAAACACAGTGGAGAGTAGTAGTTCACCTTACAGCTTGAGTTCTCCATGCTCCCCTGACAAGTCTGATTAGGTGTAATGTGCAGAGAGTCCAAATGAGTTTGGAGAATAGTATTAAAGTAGGAAGATTTATAATAATAGTAATAGTAATAGTAATAGTAATAATAATAATAATAATAATAATAATAATAATAATAATAATAATAATAATAATGCACACCGAAGTTGTTGGGTTTGACTAGACCAAAAATCAACAGAGGTACAACCAATACTTGTAAACACTTTCGTTCATTCATACTGTCAAAAACCTCACCACCTACTGAAGGCCATTTCATCACGTTCATACCAAAACTAATGCTTAAAATTGAGCTTAAATATTCAAAGCCAAGCAATTCAAAAGTCCATATGAAACCCAAACTTCCTCATGCTGCAAACAGGTCAAGTAAAAGCTATTCATTTCTCTCAGAAAAGCAAGGCACATCCTGAAACGCGTTCTCTACGAGTGTGCTGTAAAATATTTCTGTCTCGCGTTATGCCATTCCCAGCAACAGACTAACTGGTGTTCTCTCATACAGCCTGAACATACAGAGTTCTGAGCAGTAAGGTCAAAACAAACAATGCAGGTTTCAAGGGTCCACGCAGAATCAGAAATTTTCCGAAATCTCAGATGACTGTACTATAGATGTAAGCAGCTTGAAAGAACACATACACACACACCCACACACATGGGAAAATCTGAGATGACTCCAATATAGATGTAAGCATCTTGAAAGTGCACACACACACACACACACACACACACACACACACACACAATGGGAAAATCTAAGATGACTCCAATATAGATGTAAGCATCTTGAAAGTGCACATACACCCACAGACACACACCCACACTCACACACACATCTGAGATGAATGCAATACAAAAAATGTAAACATTTCAAAAACACACACAGACACAGACACAGACATCTGAGATGAGTGCAATACAAAAAATGTAAGCATTTCAAAAGAACACACACACACACACACACACACACAGACATCTGAGATGAGTGCAATACAAAAAATGTAAACATTTCAAAAACACACACACACACACAGAAACACACACAGACACAGACATCTGAGATGAGTGCAATACAAAAAATGTAAACATTTCAAAAAAACACACAGACACACAGAAACACACACAGACACAGACATCTGAGATGAGTGCAATACAAAAAATGTAAACATTTCAAAAAAACACACAGACACAGACATCTGAGATGAGTGCAATACAAAAAAATGTAAGCATTTCAAAAGAACACACATAGACACACACACATCTGAGATGAATGCAATACAAAAAATGTAAGCATTTCAAAAGAACACACATAGACACAGACATCTGAGATGAATGCAATACAAAAAATGTAAGCATTTCAAAAACACACACAGACACACACACATCTGAGATGAATGCAATACAAAAAATGTAAACATTTCAAAAACACACACAGACACAGACATCTGAGATGAGTGCAATACAAAAAATGTAAGCATTTCAAAAACACACACACACACACACACACACACACACACACATCTGAGATGAATGCAATACAAAAAATGTAAACATTTCAAAAACACACACACACACACACACACACACACACATCTGAGATGAATGCAATACAAAAAATGTAAGCATTTCAAAAGAACACACACACACACACACACACATCTGAGATGAATGCAATACAAAAAATGTAAGCATTTCAAAAAAACACACACAGACACAGACATCTGAGATGAGTGCAATACAAAAAATGTAAACATTTCAAAAAAACACACAGACACACACACACACATCTGAGATGAGTGCAATACAAAAAATGTAAGCATTTCAAAAAAACACACACAGACACAGACATCTGAGATGAGTGCAATACAAAAAATGTAAGCATTTCAAAAAAACACACACAGACACAGACATCTGAGATGAGTGCAATACAAAAAATGTAAACATTTAAAAAAAACACACAGACACACAGAAACACACACAGACACAGACATCTGAGATGAGTGCAATACAAAAAATGTAAACATTTAAAAAAAACACACAGACACACAGAAACACACATAGACACAGACATCTGAGATGAGTGCAATACAAAAAAATGTAAGCATTTCAAAAGAACACACATACACACACACACATCTGAGATGAATGCAATACAAAAAATGTAAACATTTCAAAAACACACACAGACACACACACATCTGAGATGAATGCAATACAAAAAATGTAAGCATTTCAAAAACACACACACACACACACACACACACACACACACACACACACACACACACACACATCTGAGATGAATGCAATACAAAAAATGTAAACATTTCAAAAACACACACACACACACACACACACACACACATCTGAGATGAATGCAATACAAAATATGTAAGCATTTCAAAAGAACACACACACACACACACACACACATCTGAGATGAGTGCAATACAAAAAATGTAAGCATTTCAAAAAAACACACACAGACACAGACACACACACACACATCTGAGATGAGTGCAATACAAAAAATGTAAGCATTTCAAAAAAACACACAGACACAGACATCTGAGATGAGTGCAATACAAAAAATGTAAACATTTCAAAAAAACACACAGACACAGACACAGACATCTGAGATGAGTGCAATACAAAAAATGTAAGCATTTCAAAAAAACACATAGACACAGACATCTGAGATGAGTGCAATACAAAAAATGTAAACATTTAAAAAAAACACACAGACACACAGAAACACACACAGACACAGACATCTGAGATGAGTGCAATACAAAAAAATGTAAGCATTTCAAAAGAACACACATAGACACAGACATCTGAGATGAATGCAATACAAAAAATGTAAGCATTTCAAAAAAACACACAGACACACAGAAACACAGACACAGACACACACACACGCCCTCATACTTACCCTAATCTTGATGTCTTTTGGAGCTAATTTCTTCAATTCACTTAACAGTCGATCACCGAAACCTGGAAAGATACCACCTCACAAACATCAGTAAAATGCAGATATAACCAATATTTTTTGACATGTTATCGATATCAATCCTGATGATAGTTATCTATTTATCAATCCATATTTATTCATGTTTTTTCTTTCTTCATTTCCTCTTAAAAATGGAATACAGGGGGGTGCAAAAGTAGGTATACAGTTATGAAAAAAGAAAACACGTACAATACTCATTGCATTTATTATACAAACAAATGAATATTGCATATACATGTAATAACAAGCACAGCTTTAATCCCTCAGATACTCAAACTGTTGCCATCGGTATTCACACACTCCTCTAATCGAGAGCGGAATTAAGCATTAAAATAATGATGTGATACTTAATGTATACCTACATTTGCACCCCCTGTATAAATTCCAACCAAATCTCTCACCATCACACTACTTGTGAATAAAATCCCTTACTGTCAAAGATCACACACTATAATTGTATTTTATCTTAACTTCTTTAATGACATTAAAGCTGATATTTCTCAAGAGCTGAATATTTTTTTTGTACGTTGCTTTTCTTCTTTAAATATTTTGAAAATTGCATTAATCTAAGATACACTGTACTGACACACCACAGACCTATTTTCTATGTTATTTTTGTGGCCAGAAAACACAGTATACTTCTTTAACATTGATTTTATCTGTCAACTTCAGTTACTCATTCACTATGATTTTCTAAAAGCTACATTCCTGCATGAAACAGACAAAAAAAAAAAAAAAAAAAGAAAAGAAATAGAGAGAGATAGAAAACGAAGCCTATCACTCATTCCATGTTATGCATAAATTTATTTAAAACAAAAAAAGAAAGAAAAAGAAAGAGAAAGAAAGAAAATTAAACTCATCATTTATTCCCAGATTTGCATACCTGAGTTTTAGAGAAAAAGATAGACAAAAAAAGAAGAGAAAGAAAGAAAGAAAAAAGAAAAGAAAAGAAAAGAAAGAAAGAAAGAAAGAAAGAGCAAGAAAGAAAGAAAGCAAGAAAGAAAACTAAAAAAATAAATTGTCATTTATTTCTAGCTTTGCATAACTTCACATCAGATGAAAAAAAAAAAAAGGGGCGGTCACCTTTGAAAAGTGTTGATCCACCAGACAGCACTATGTTGGAGTACAAGGTTTTCCTAAGGTCCACGTCAGACTTCTGTATGGCGTAGGACAACACTTCGTGATACCTTCACACTCCTCACCAATCAGGTCAGGTCTGAACAGAGCTCTGGTGCTCTGAATCGAGCTGGTCCTATCTGCAACACGCATCACATATAAAATGTTAACAGGCTTATCTTACTGTTAGTGGGAGAGGTGGTACAGACTCTTCTTTTCGGCCAGCGGTGCCCATCTCCTCTGCCTCGATGCTTCACCTTCTCAAACCTTGAGCAAGGTCAGGTACCTATTCACAACAGGAGTAGGGAGCTGAGGTTAGAGTCACCAGGCCTGCAGGCGTCTTTTAACAAACCATGGTACCATGAAACAGTAATGCAGATGTCTACACCGTCATTTACTTCAGACAATGACTCTCTACTGATCGAGGTCCCTTCAGGGTTATTGTTATGGTTATTTTTGTTTAAAGCCCAGCCGACTGCGCAGAGCCATATCAGGGCTAAAAATCCTTTTCAAAACACTATTTCAACAAAGAAAAAAAAGAAAAGAAAATTAAGTACACATACCAATGCATTCATGTACATGATCTAAGGAAATGCCCATGGCGTTGACCAATCTGTCCAATTTATCACACAGGGGATTTAAAAAACGTACCTGAATACAATTTAAATACAACTAAGGACACTAAAACATAAAAACAGGCCTAAGTTACCTTATATTGCTTCCGTTTATCTCATTTCCCTACAGCCAAAAATGCACTTAATACATGTACCCAATTATCAATCCTAAGAGAAACATATGTAAGGATTTATCGAACACATACATGGGAATGGCCCAGCGAGGCAGAAAATCATAGGAAGAAATGACAGAAAGTAAACGAACACGGCAGAAACAAAGAGAGTGACAGAAAAGAGGAAACTTCTAGCAAAGAATTTCCAGAAGGTGGGGATATATTTATACTGAAAGAGCCCCCGGCATCCACATGGGGGAAGGCAGAGTGAGGGAGTCAAAAGGATAAACAAAAAAGAAAGAAAAGTTTCACAAAAATGTTACTAGTACTAACCTCTACAGTGTTTCCATCAGGCAGAGTGTACTGAACCTTCTCTGTGTCCACGCTCTCCTCTTTCAAAGGGTTGATGGACAGATAACAAGTCCTCTGCAACACACACCACACACACACACACACACACACACACACACACACACACACACAAGATATACATATTAACACCAAAAACACAACAAAACAAAAATTCTACAAACACATCAAAATAACCTCCATCGAAGAACTGTATGAATCACTATGCCGAATCCAAATCCAGCCTTCCAGGACAAATGGTCACCTCAGTGCTAGAACACCTTTACTCCTAACTCTCATATCCTTCTATCTGGCAGACAACTTCAGTGGTGTGTATGTCAATGCTCTTCAGTGGTGTGTATGTCAATGCTCTTCAGTGGTGTGTATATCAATGCTCTTCAGTGGTGTGTATATCAATGCTCTTCTGTGGTGTGTATATCAATGCTCTTCTGTGGTGTGTATATCAATGCTCTTCAGTGGTGTGTATATCAATGCTCTTCTGTGGTGTGTATATCAATGCCTTCTGTGGTGTGTATATCAATGCTCTTCTGTGGTGTGTATATCAATGCTCTTCTGTGGTGTGTATATCAATGCTCTTCGTGGTGTGTATATCAATGCTCTTCAGTGGTGTGTATATCAATGCTCTTCAAGGTGTGTATATCAATGCTCTTCGTGGTGTGTATATCAATGCTCCTTCATGGTGTGTATATCAATGCTCTTCAGTGGTGTGTATATCAATGCTCTTCAGTGGTGTGTATATCAATGCTCTTCAGTGGTGTGTATATCAATGCTCTTCAGTGGTGTGTATATCAATGCTCTTCAGTGGTGTGTATATCAATGCTCTTCAGTGGTGTGTATATCAATGCTCTTCAGTGGTGTGTATATCAATGCTCTTCAGTGGTGTGTAATATTCAATGATCTTCTGTGGTGTGTATATCAATGCTCTTCTGTGGTGTGTATATCAATGCTCTTCAGTGGTGTGTATATCAATGCTCTTCAGGTGTGTATATCAATGCTCTTCAAAGGTGTGTATATCAATGCTCTTCAGTGGTGTGTATATCAATGCTCTTCAGTGGTGTGTATATCAATGCTCTTCAGTGTTATCAATGCTCTTCAGTGGTGTGTATATCAATGCTCTTCAGTGGTGTGTATATCAATGCTCTTCTGTGGTGTGTATATCAATGCTCTTCAGTGGTGTGTATATCAATGCTCTTCAGTGGTGTGTATATCAATGCTCTTCAGGTGTGTATATCAATGCTCTTCAGTGGTGTGTATATCAATGCTCTTCAGTGGTGTGTATATCAATACTCTTCAGTGGTGTGTATATCAATGCTCTTCAAAGGTGTGTATATCAATGCTCTTTGTGGTGTGTATATCAATGCTTTTCAAAGGTGTGTTTATCAATGCTCTTCTGTGGTGTGTATATCAATGCTCTTCAAGGTTGTATATCAATGCTCTTCAGTGGTGTGTATATCAACGCTCTTCTATCCCCAATCCCTCATTCATCCACACACCCACACACCCCATCACCACCACACCAAAGCATTGCTATCCTTAACTTGCATATAATCCATTTCCTTGATCTAATGCACAACTTAAAACTGCATACTGTGCAGGTCCATACTTTTACACACACACACACACACACACACACGCACCCTCCACAAATACACAAACACATATACACACATGCGCGCACACACACAACACAGGCACACACACATACGCACACACACACACACAGGGTTCTGCACACACAGAAACTGAGGTCCCTGTTATAGAACCAAAGGAGCTATTAGATTTGTTTTTGGCAGGTATGGATTCCTTTTTCCCTTCATGTTCTCTTTTTCTCACAAGACTTTCTTATTTCTGCCTTACAGATCATTCATTCACCTATACTTCTTTCAAATTCTCTCCTTAGCTCCCCAAAGAAAGAGTCTGACTACCTTTAAGGTGAGATAAAAAAACATAAAAAATCTGCTCCCTCTTTTTGGTCGATAGTTTTTTTTGTATGAATCTGTACGCTTAGATAGGAAGTACTTGCAGGAGCTCTAGACTGCATAAGATATAACCATGTCAGTGTGCAGAAACCCAAAATATTCAGCATGCACAGCCAATAACTTTTTCACATCGTAATGCTAGCCCGCTAGCGTTCTCGCAGAGAACCACAGTCGCCGGAACGCTAGGGGTATAGCGTTCAGCAAGCTCGCCGCTGACAACGTAACGCTAGGATTCTAGCGTCTTGCGTTAGAAAATTCATACGTGAATCCAGTTACGGTCTAAGGGAAAAAACTCTATCATAGTATAAAGTAACCATTTCTAAATATTGTGAGAGTGATTTCCCGAGTAAAAAGTCTATCTGAAGAAATTTTCGGCGCGCGAGAACAACGTCACCCGAACCGCGTGCTTCACTGAAACAAAGGCAAAATGGAGCGCCCTGTGAATGCGCGATGTCATTGTTCACTCAGGATTGTGGAATTTGTGTGTGTGTGTGTACTTTTCTGAGCTTCTGATCAGATGATACAAGTCATGGAGAATTGGTGTCTCTTTTTTCTGTTTTGTTTACATCTGCTGAATGGATGAAATGCTTGTCTGAAATGCTCCTGAAACATATTTCATTGCACAAATAACCTCAAAGCATGTCTGAACAAACCTTATACTGTAGATATCCTAAAAGAGGATTAAATTACCTTTCTAACCATACCCTACAAGTTGATGTTAGTCATTTGAGGTGCCTGTGAAAATTAATTCAAAGTGGCCTAAAAATGCACGTTTCCAAGGAAAGTAGTCAGAGGCAGCTGGCACGTCTGCAGGGAAGCAGACCAAATGGCCAGCAGACGATGCCAAAGTGATAATGATGGTGTATACAGATGACTGCACAGTGTAGGCCAAACAACATGCACACACACACACATCCAAGAAAACACAGCTTGAAACAAGAGACAAAAAGATCCTCGCATCTCACACACCTCCTTGATCTGACGAACAACTTCAAACTCGGCAGTGGTGTGCAGGTCCATGCCCTCTTTACGCAGCAGCAGACGCAGGTAGCGAGAGACGTCCCGCCCGGCCACATCCACCCTCATGATGCTATGCGGCATGGCGAACCCCTCGTACACCGGCACAGCGTGGGTCACACCATCACCTGCATCCAGCACCACGCCTGTTGTTCGCCCTGTGGCATAGCTGTAACAAAATGGTCAGGGTCACAAGTTATCGTTAACGTTATTGTTGTTTAAAGCCAAGCACACTGTGTAGAGCCGTATCAGGGCTATAACCAGTTCAAAATATACACAATACTTAACAGGAAAAAAGAGGAAAAGAAAATTAAGGACACATATCAATGCATTCGTGCACATAATCTAAGGACATGCCCCTGGTGTTGACCACTCTGTCCAATTTATCGCACAGGGGATTTAAAAAACACACCTGAATACATAATTAAGCATACCTAATGACACCAAAACATATACAAAAAGGCATAAATTACTTAAAATTGCTTCCACATGTCCCACCTCCGTAGAGCCAAAAATTGCACTTAACATATGTATCCAATTATCAATCCAAAGAGAAAATGTGTAAGAATTTACCGAACACATACATGTACAGGTGAATAGACCAGCTAGGCAGAAAATGGTACGAAGAATGACAGAAAGCAAAGGAACAAGGCAGAAACAAAGAGAGTGACAGAAAAGAGGAAATTTCTAGCACAGACTTTCCAGAAAGTGGGGATACTATTTATACTGAAAGAGCCCCCGCATCCCACACGGGGGGTTGGGGGGGGGGTCCTTACTTTAAGCTGACTGAACACCTTCACATCTTTATCAGATTAAAGTGCTAATTTGGACAGGTAGAAATCTTTTTCATGAACAACAACCAAACACCATCACATCTTTATCAAATTCAAGTGCTAATTTAGACAGAGTAGAATCTTTTTTCATGTAAGTATTGGTACACAACCACTTTCACATCTTTATCAGAATCAAGTGCTAATTTGGACAGAGTAGAAATCTTTTTTCATGAACAACAACCAAACACCTTCACATCTTTATCAGAATCAAGTGCTAATTTGGACAGAGTAGAAATCTTTTTTCATGAACAACAAACACACACCTTCACATCTTTATCAGATTCAAGCTAATTTGGACAGAGTAGATGTCTATTTTCATGTAAAACAAACAAACAAATCAAAAATAACCAAAACTCAATATATTGCAAGTAATATATGTAATGCTTGGACTGATGTAAAATAAATCATCTGCTGCTTGACAATGTCACAGGTTCTAGATGAAAAGTCATCTACTTGCCATTTTGTGTTTTCACCAACCCTTTTTTTTGTACTATACTGAGGTCTGTGTCTTATAGCCTTGATATAGTCTCAGTGGCCCACTGGGCAAAAAGCAATATAAACTGTTATGCATTTGTTTTATCTGCATGTATGTGTGCACATACTTGCACATGGGCAAAGCATAATACATGCACATGTGCATGCCCAGGTGTGCATGAGTGGGCATGCATATGTGCATTTAAGTGCACAAAGAATTACAAACCTGATGCTCTACAAGTTGCCATAGTGCAGTGGTGAGCATAACAAAACTACTGGTGGTGTCAAATGTCATCAGTTCAGTCAAAACAAAGTAGGATTTTTCAGCCCTAAAAAGCTCCAATCTACAGTTGAGTGTGCTACAGGCTCATTGGGAGCACTGGGAACACATACTCAAATCTCATCCATTGACAGGCATCACTGAGGGCGTTGATCAAATCTTCTGATCAACACTGCTGGTGCTTGCATCTCTCGGGCCTGGTTGATGCCAGGATATATTATGATAGTACGCACAGAATAAAGCCATGTCATTCAATCTCAATCCCAGATGGAACTCCACAGCATTGATTATTATCCCCATCCATCCACCACCATCATCATCATCATCATCATCACAGTAATCTAAAACTGTCCCAGCTTCTATGGCATTACAACTAGCAAAGAAAATGGGACAGAAAAGAAAGAGTGAGCACAAAGAAATGTGCAATGATCTTTACAAAAATAAAACAAAAACACTCGTACTCTGTTTACATTCACACATAACAGCAACTGTTAATAGTTTTGTAGCATATAAAACATGTCTAAATATTAATACATATATCCACTGATTTAGAATAAATATAACTTTTCTATAAAAATAATCATGCATACTGGGACTTACAGACTCAAAACAGCTTGCATGGAGATGAACAATGCAGGAACATTGAACGTTTCAAAGAAGATCTCAGCAGCTTTTTCACGATTTCTCCTTGGGTTCAAGGGAGCTTCTGTCAGCAGCACTGGATGCTGTCAAATCAATTACACATAAAAATTATCATATAATATCAAGTGCAGATCCTGAAAACAAAACAGGTCAGTCTGCAAGAACTAAGAAATATATGGACAATGATAACACTACGGAAGGTTACTTTTATTATTATCAGAGTTTAAAGCACAGCCAAATACTCAAAGCCACATCAGGGCTATAACCATTTCAAACAAAACATACGCATCAAAGTATACCAATGACCCTGTAAAAAACAAAACCAGGAAAAGATACCTAATACACAACAAATAATTAAAAACACACCCGCACACACACACATACACAAAACACATACACACAAACACACACACGTGTGAGCGCGCGCACACACACAGAGTTTAAAAAAAAGAAGAGGAAAGAAAAAACAGCTCTGCTCACTGTACAACCAAAGACAATACAGTACAGTGCTCAATAAAAATACAAAAAAAAAACATCAGCAGAAAGATTACCTCTTCTGAGAAGGTCTGCAACTGGTCTTTGGAGTAGATGTACTGCCAGATACGTTCCATGTCGTTCCAGTCCTTGACAATCCCGTGTTCCATGGGATAGCGAATGCTCATCAATCCTCGATGCTCCTTTACATTTGAAAAATCATATCCAACATTTTCTTCTGCTCAGTGGAACATCTGGGAAGTCCTATACTGGTTTTTCTATTAATTATTCATCAGAAATAGCTAGCAGAATCGGCCAAGCCAAAACAACATTCAAGAAGATGGAAAACATTCTTATCAACAAATGCCTATCAATTAACATCAGGAAGAGAGTTCTTGAATGTTATATAGAAACAATACTGTTGTACAGTTGCAAGGCGTGGACAGTCAACAAGCAAAGCCAAAACAAGATTGAGGCAGCCAAGATGTGGTTTCTAAGAAGGATGTTGAGAGTTCCATGGACAGCAAAGAAAACAAACGAGACAGTCTTGATGGAGGCAGACACAAATAGATCATTCATAAGGAAGATTAGGAAAAGGCAGGCAACATTCATAGGCCATTTTATGAGGAAAGGGGAATTGGAACAACTGGTCACAACGGGAAAGCTGGAGGGAAGGAGAGCACCGGGTAGACCCAGGGAGAATATACTAGACGGACTTGCAGAGTGGCTGAAGACAGGGAAGGTGGAAGAGATGCTTGAGGCAACAAGAGATAGAGAAAGATGGAAGTCCATAATCGCCAACACCATGCGGCAAGGCACCTGATGATGATGATGATTCATTCTTTGCTATCTTTTGTATACATTTGACAATGGAAAGCTGGCAGAAAATTTGTGCCTGTCTTGTGTCATTACATTAACCCTTTGACTCCCACACCCTGTCCACCAGCATCCATGCTAGCAAAGCAAAAACTTAACCCTTTGATTCTCTTACCCTATCCACCAGCTTTATGCATTAAGCTGATGGACAGAGTAAGGGAATCAAAGGGTTAAGTTTTTGCAGTTGGCAGATATGGTGCGGGAGCCAAAGGGTTAAATATGCATTCTCATGATTCTCAATCCGTGTGTTTTTGGCAGCCACTTTTACGTTAAAGTATAATTATAAATCATATAAATCTGATGATGATAATCAATGTTATTTCAATAATTTTAAGTTTTATCCAATGGCAATAAAACACACAATGTAAGGAAAAGCCAACACTGTATATCAAAAGAAAATTTATTTCTTATCATCTTTTCATTTTCTGCTGCAGAAGTACCCAGCCTAGCATGGCTGAAAGCCTCAGAGTTCAAATCAAAACCACCACAGACAGACACAGTAGGCAGACTTCCAATCAGAAGGTCTTGGACTTGATCCACCTAGACGCATCCGCCTAGTGGGTAAAGGATGGAGATTTTTCCAATCTTCAAGGTCAGTGTTTTTCTTTCTTTTATTGTTGTTTAAAGCCCAGCCGACCGCGCAGAGCCATATCAGGGCTATAACCGCTTCAAAACACACAAAACTTCAACAGGAAAAAAAAGAAAAGAAAATTAAGTACGCATATCAATGCATTCGTGCACATAATCTAAGGACATGCCCCTGGCGTAGGGCCATTCCATCCGATTTATCGCACAGGGGAGATTTAAAAAACACACCTGAATACAAATATAAGCGTACATAAGGACACCAACACATATATAAAAACAGGCATAAATTACCTAAAATTGCTTCCGCATATCTCACCTCCATTGAGCCAAAAATGCACTTATTATTTAAATTATTTTAATACATGTACCCAATTATCAATCCGAAGAAAAAGTACATAAGACTTTATCGAAAAATACAGGTGAATGGACCATTAAGGCAGAAAATAAATAGAAATGACAGAAAGCAAGGCAACAAGGCAGTAACAAAGAGAGTGACAGAAAAGAGGAAATTTCTAGCACAGAATTTCCAGAAGGTGGGGATACTATTTATACTGAAAGAGCCCCGGGCAACCTAACCTGGGGAAGGTCAGCATGACCTGGGGAACATCATGCCTCTGCCTTGGTGATCACCCCCCCCAACCCACCCATCCCCTAACCCCACCTTCTATCCCTCTTCTGACAGACTGGCTGTGAAGACTTATCACACTGTGCGCAGACCTGCCAGTGCCTAAACCCCCTTCATGTGTGTACGTGTGCAGAATATCAAATATGTGCATTATTAACGAATCTGTAAGTCATGTCAGTGGCTTGTTTATCAAAAACATAAAAACACCCAACACTCACATCTACCAGAGTATGCAACATCCTGCACGGAGTGGGCAAAGCAATGTGCAACATCATTACATGCATCCGAGAAAAATCTGACCACACACACGGTCACAAAACAAACAAATAAAAAACTTTCATAATGCAATGACTGATAAAGATAAGTCTTAGCATGCTTACTCAGTTACTGTTGAATCTTTTTTCTTGTTTGGTTGTTATGGTTGATAATTTATAACAAAAAAGTATTTTCTTTGATCCAAAACAAGTTTGACTGCCCGCGCCCAAGCAAACACAAACCAGAAGAACAAGAAAACCAATGTAAGCGTGTATCCAACGAGACAAAACAAAACAAGCGCAAATTTTCAGCCAACTAGCCTTTGTCGAAGCGCGAACGCACGGTCACAGACAGATCACAGACACCAAACAATGGATAATAAAAACGGGACGAGGCGGCAGGGAAGTTTTTAGTCCCGTTTTTATTATTCATTGTTTGGTGTCTGTGATCTGTCTGTGACCGTGCGTTCGCGCTCGACAAAGGCTAGTTGGCTGAAAATTTGCGCTTGTTTTGTTTTGTCTCGTTGGATACGCGCTTACATTGGTTTTCTTGTTCTTCTGGTTTGTATTTTCTTTGCTACACAAATAAAGAAAATGTAGGTCAAAGTAACATCCTGGACATGTATACAACAGTATGGCAAACTTGAATTTTCATTTGAACTTAAGACAGAAGTTTTTCTATTGAACTGTTTGCTGCTGCTGTTTCTTACTCTTAGTGTTCTGATTTTTCTCTGATGCATGTAGGTGTGTTGTTTCCATCCACACTGTGCAGGCGATATGTCACAGCACAGTCTGAATACTCCATCCAGAAACCACAGGACACTGACAGACAACATCTTTAACCCCTTCGCTGCCAAAGTGTAAATAAAAAGTGAATCGCCTGTGCCACGGAGTTTTAAACATCTCAACTTAAAATAAAAAAAATTCATATCTCTTCATCCAGCCCAGAAAACCC
>CM060307.1:105058879-105081379 GCA_030674185.1 Monoplex corrugatus | reverse complement strand
TGAAGCAGAATCCCACAGGAGCAGTCATGGCAAGCCTATTCAATTCATTATATGGTCATTAGCTGAATACCTCACAGTCACAGAAATTCAAAATCGACTTAACCTATGAGAAATATTCTATCAAATACAGATACGTAGGCAAAGCGTTAAAACACATATGCATAATACTAAATTCAAGAAGCTGGACCTGATCTGATTCTGAGTGTTTGGTGTTCCCAAAAGCTGTCTGCTAGCCAATGACTCATGCAGACGATATGACTAGTGCAGACGACACCTTGGATAGACACCTCTCGAATCAATACAATCAAAGCACTCTCTTAAATTCTGCACTTCACTGATATTTCCACCAAGATCAATACTTACGTTGTCTATAACAACGGGCTGGTTTGCAATTACATCGTAAGTATCCATCTGTTTAGAATAGAAAGCAGTTGGATGTCTGCATGAGCCTGCTTCCTAATGATCTAAAAACCGGTAGTAGGTATGTTGGGAAACAGGAAGTAAAATTATATTTTTCATATATTTGCAAATAAATAATATCTCGCATATACAAAGTAATTGTTATTCCTAAATGTATGCACAAGCACAATTAAATTCAGATTTTACAATTTTTCGATCCCCCCCCCCCCTTTGATCAACTTGGGTGGTCTCCCACCCATGTAGAATGTTTTGGCTGTTCCATCAAAAGGCATACAAAAGCATGAAGCCACCAGTAAAGTTGTTTTTGTTGCATTGCATTCATCAGAAACAACAGCAACTTTTAAATGAGCCAAAATGAACTATATAGTTTTATAATAAATTCATCTGGCAGCTTACATTTGCAAAATAATTAAGTAATCTTTAACTGATATCGCTTCTAAACAGAAAAGGAGGTGGAAAGAACAGCCAAAGATACCACAGAGCTAGCAAAATGGTGGACAGGGAGAGTATTTACTCGGCGAGTTTTCCTCCTTCTAGTGCGGTACCAATGACACCTCCAGGTTTAGAGGCAATATATTCAGCATGTCGGAGATTATATCCCGATCAGCCGAACCCTTTACAAGTCACAGCTCTGGTCAAACACTGGTAAGTACGAGATTGATTCCTTAGTAGTGGTATTTTTCGATTCTTCGCAGACGACGTCTTTTTCATTTTGTTCATTGTTCTTGTTCTCGACTGAATCAATGCGCCCATGCTGTTCTGGCTACCTCTGGCTCTTTAGATCTAGTGCATCGGTGATTGATATTTTTGTTGCTAATTGATTATGTCTGTTCGAAAAGTCTCACCTTGTCATGTAGTCCTGTCTCAGATCGGAAGATGTGCAGAAGTTAATTTTATAACAGTTCCATAGCAAGCTATGATTACCAATGATAGCTCGCATTATGATTATTGATAGGTGTGTAGATGTCTAGTACAGTAGTAGCCCAAGTAAAGTAGGCCCATTACTAGTATTAGTATGAACGTAACTATTTTGTATCAAAGTACACACAAAACAAAACAAATAAATAAATTTTTATAAATGAAATAAAAAAATGAATAGCCTAAATAAATAGATTATAGGCCTAGATAAATAAATGAATAGATGAAATACACCAGTTTTTGATTATGTAGCTAAATTGCCATCAATGAAAAGAAAAAAGAGCCTTTAAAATGGTAGGCTATAGGCTAAAAAGTTCTGTGTAGTCATATATTTGCAAAATGTTATTTATATGTTACTATGCACATGTATATATGATGATTGAAAAGTTCTGATGAGTCAGAGTAAACAATACATTTCACATTTCAAACTGTTTAATCATAGATTTCCAAAACTTTGTTCATTTATTATGTTTATTATGTATGTAATCTGGTGATTGATACTTGATACTTTGTTCATAGAAATGTTGGTTAGAAAATATTAGAATATGAAAGAAAAAGTAGATTTCCAAAACTTTATTTATTTGTTACCAAAATATTCTGTTTTGTTCACACTTACTTCATATTTTAAGGTTTTAAGTAAGTTTTGCCCTTTTAAGTGTTGTATTTTCACCATAGAGCCCTAATATAATGCAGTTATACTTTAATATGCTTTGTGGAGTGAATGAAGTCGCTTGACTGTTGACACCCCATGTACTTACAGATATATGTCTTCTTGTGCTGTCGGAATTCAGGAGACACATATGTTCAAGTTCTTCTTCTGAGTGTTTCTTTTGATAATTTTTTTTTTTACTTCATTCAGCATCTTTCTGCTTTTGTAGTTGATACATGATTGGGCTTTCCTTAATCTTTTCCCAAAACTTTTGCAGCTACATACAGCGTTTCTTTTCCTGGTCTCTTTAAGTTTTATTTTTCTGAAAATGAAACATGATATCTGAAACATGAATAAAAATTAAACCTACATTTAAACTCAAAGAATGAGCCAATGCATGAATGGTATATTTCAATCAGAAGAAAATTGGCCTACAAAATATTTGTACGAACCAAAAGCACTATTTGAATTAGTAAACAACCTTTAATGAGATGTGTGTGTGTAGTCAGACAACACTAGTTTTATCATGTATTTCTCCAATCTTTTATTAATCCACAGGTATGCATTATACAGCTGTACTTTGTGTTGATCAGAGATATCTTATACTTCTGTAACTAGTGTAAGCCATATGGATAGCTTATGCCTGTTGATAAACTTCTGGCACAGGTTCATATGGGATTTAGTGATTACAACTGTTGTGTCTGTCATCATTCTGTGCATTGTAATGTTGAAGTTCTCAAAAAAGATTGCAAAGTCTGTAAAAGTTCAGGACTTTGTTATACCTTTTTCCTAATGTGGGAAGACTGGGTAAATGGGCTGTGGGGAAGAAGTATGGAATTATGATAAATAAAAATCCCAAGAAATACCAGTCAAACTTGGTTTTAAAGGGAACATTTTGTAAGTCGTTTAATGAATAATACAAAAATTGTTGAAATATTACTATTAGAACTAATACTAGTGTTCTAATACTAGGAATAGTAATATTAGTATTTAGTAGTAATTGTTTGTAACAGAAGTCCACAATTGGATCTTTTCCTTTTGTTTTGTCATTATCTCATCACTATCCCCCAAACCTTTTGGAGGTAGGGGAATGTTGTTTGTGTGTACTGGTTAGCCTACTATCACAGAATATCGTATTTGGCCCTGGAAATGGTCAAAATTGGGGGATTGTCTTGTAAATCCGATTTTCTGTGACATGTTCTGGAAAACTGTATAGTGTTGAGCAAGGGCTGATCAACATGCCGTGGCGATTCTTTACACGCACTAATGACTGTAGGCATGGTCCTGTACAGACAGTGATTTCACTACACAACAGGAAAACTGTTCATTCTCTTATTGGCTGGTCGTGCATGCAGTGTCTTCTAAACTGTTATTACTGTTCACTCACGTTTTTATATGTAACGGAAATAAAGGTAAGTGGACTTTTTAAGTTTAGGTGTGTCCCTCGAAATTGGTCTCTTTGTCACTTTTTTTTTTTTTTTTTTTTTTGCTCTCCGTAGAAAGAGAAATTAGGGATAAGCAGCACTCTGTGTGTGCATGTGTGTGTGTGTTTGTGTGTATTTAGGTTTTGTTGTTGTTGGTGTGTGTGAATATTTTGTGCTATGTGTGAAATTATTGATCAGTAAACATGACATGTTTTCATCAAGTTGTTCTCATTTCCTACCATGACCAGTATGAGTCACATTGATGAAATTTGGGAAATATTCATGAAAATGTTTTGAGAAAGTCTTGAATATAACTGGATCAGACTTGTAGTACTTTATTTGTATTGTTCAATATTTGTTGGTGAGAAAATTGTGTGTTTTGGGTATATATATATTATATATATGACCTCCCACCACGAAATCAGTCTTAACTGGCATTTGGGGCATTTTGAGATATACATATCACTGGAAAGTGTACATTCTGCTGATTATTTTGGTACTTGAATAAAGCTTGTACTCAAAACAATGTAGAAGTTATCTATGTTTAAAGTCATTAAGTTGTATGACGGCCATTTTGAGAAAACGGCCAAGTTTTTGTGTACTCTCCTACACATTTTCCTTAAATTTCTTTATTTGGTGGCTTTGACCCAGTTTGTTTCTAATTTTCGTTGTCATTATCTGAAAGATGCACCAAAGAGCTTTCCATCAGTACATTACAAACATGTGCGGGGGTACTGTACAGGTTACGGTTCATAATAAGAGACAAAAATAGGTATTTTTGGTAGGAAATTGCGTTCTTTCTGCTGCGATCAGTGCATTAAAATACCATTTTAAATTGATTAATAATATTCTTTCAAGAAAAAAATTTCTGTGGGGGATAGATTATAGTCTACAGAAATCAATTTTGAGAAAAAGTCAAAACATCCCAGATAGACCCTCAGTCACCCTTTCAGCTCCTAGTGCTGTTCAACTGACTGCGAGTTAAGACTGATTTCGTGGTGGGAGGTCACTTATTATAATTAATCATTCATTAACTTAGTTACTGGATTAGTATTAGCCAGATTTGTTAATAAAGGGTTGTTGCAATGAATTTAACTTTAATGTTTGCTATATTTGTTAAAAAGATGTCTGGATAATTTTGACTTTATTTTTGCCAGATTTGTTGAACTTGAAGGGATGTCAATTGTCATAGTAAATTTGGCTTTACAGTCGAAAACATGCTTTTACTACAGTTTTAGAAATAGGAGTTGGTAATTTAGAAGATGAAAGGTCACATGGCAGCTATTGAAACAAAATAAGTGGTTTTATATGACCGTCAGGCAGGCAATTTCAATTTTTCAAGATGACATCTCCATCATCATCATCATCATCATCATCATCATCATCAGGTGACTTGCCACATGGCGTTGGCGATTATGGACTTCCATCTGTCTGTATCTCCATGCTCGGAATAAATTCCATATATGATCATGATTATGGCATAAGCTTTATACCTTTGTCTAAGCCGTACTTGCTGGAAAGGTCTGGGGAGCATGGTGGCAAAAAGAACAAAAACTATGGCTTTCCCAAAGGACAGGTCAAACCTAAGACGCCTGAGTTTATGAGCATGACACTCTTAATTCTAACCAGCTGGGCTAACAAACAACAGAAAAAAAGATCATTTTGATCCTCTAGAGGCTTGAACTGACAGAACTCCAACTTTATGAGCAAGGCAGTCTGACAGACAAGTTAATAGGCCACTAAAAAGCAAAAACATGGCCTGCCAGAGGGTTCGAACCACAATGCCTGTATTATGAACATGGCAGTATAACAACTCAGCTTATGGGCCTGTAAAGAAAAATAGTGGCATATTGGAGGGTTGAACCAACAACTCCTGCCTTATAAGCATGGCGTAATGGGCCACAGTAAAACTGCAGGGCCATAACTCCTTCTGATCATTAAAACAGGTTATGACAAAATTCTCATGATTGTGTTGTCTTAAGGTGCTGTTATTTTTATTATGCAGTCATGAGTGACCCTTAAAACTGTCATCGTCATGTGAGAAACGGAACAGTTCAAAGTGAGGTTCAGATCAAATGATATTTAACCATCTTCATGTTCAGATTTTTCTAGAGCTTGTTTTTGTTATTGCTATTCAGACAAACCAGCTCATGCATTACGACTATGTACCTCCCTGCTGTCAAAAAACATACTTGAATCCACATTAAGTGAGAAAACAAATGATAACCTCCCTTTCTCATGTTAACCCTTTCTATGTTAACCCTTTCTGTCAAGAAACATACATACTTGAATCCGTGTTGAAAGAAACAGCAAATGATAACCTCTCTTTTTCATGTTATCCCTTTGAATCCCTCAACCTGTTCACCAGCTTCCCCCAGTTTACTGCAGAAATACAACAGCATTTTATTTACAGAAAGCTAGTAGATATGCTGGGAGAGTAAAGATTTAAAAGGAATAAGGGAACAAACAAAAAACTTATTTGGATGATGTAAGTTGGATCATGCTAATTAGAAGTAATTGTGTTTGCAGCTACTTGACAAATGAGACCTTTGAAATATATTTGTTTAGTGAAAATCCATCCACATGCAACTTCGAACTGACGTGCACATGCATTTTCTCAAAGTAACATAAGCACCGATTACACATACACTTACACTTTCACACACGCATGCATGCACACACACATGTTCGCACACGCACACATACGCATGCAGGCACGCACGCACGCACGCACACACGCACGCACGCACGCATGCACGCACACACACACACAACATACACACATACACACACACACACACACACACACACACACACACACACACACACACACACACACACACACACACACACACACACACACACACACACACACAGAGGACTTTCACTGCAGTGTTGTGTAAACGGGCTCAGCCTGATTATTCAAATTTATTGTAATTTAATCAGAAAAATCAGCAATAGAATACTGCCTAGTAAATTTCAAGTCAATAAGAGGACGATGTGGTGTCAAGCTATGTATTTAATAACTTAACGAATCTTAGCTGTTTTATGGAATTTATATATTTTTTTTTTCATTTAGGGAATAAATATGTTCATTTGAAATGAGACAGTTTGACCTTTGCAGTCAAAGGGGTATCCTAAAATTAGTAAAAACTTTAAAAAAATTATACTTTTAATCATTGTCTGGTTAGTGTGTTTTGTAATGAAGCAGAATTATGGTATGGTAGTCTAATGAATTTGAAAAGTTATGTTCAACAGGATGTATACATATGACATTAAAAATCAAAACTGAATAGTGTAGCCCAAACAACTTAGTAACTCAGAATGTTCTGGAATTTTTAATGATTTTCTTTTGTAATCAGGATGAAGTGTAGATACTCCGGAAATTATACAAGTGGACGTAATTCAGTAACTTTGGATGTCATAGAATGGTGTTTATATAAGGTGCTTATGATTCCAGATACTGTATTATAATGTTTCTTAAATTATTAAGAAGTTGTTTCATCATTACTGCATTAAATTCAAACATTCAAAGACATGATTAAGTATCATCATCATAGTGTTGAAGAAAATTGTCCCAGCTTCTGTGGCCATTAAAGTTGCATGAAAAATAGAACAGAAAAAGAAAAAGAAAAAGAAAAAAACATGATTGAAAAATTTTCATTCTATTAGTATTAATTCTATGTATTTCAAAGTCACAATAGCCAGGTCACTGCTTGTAGTCATCAGCAGCGATTTTTGTCTCACAGATTTTGCAGTTGAGTAAGTTCTTCCTTTCCATTTTCAATTTTCCTGACCATTTTGTTAAAAATTGCTTTGTGAAAAAGGTGTTAATTATGTGTGCGAATGCATTGATATGTGCACTCAATTTTCTGTTCCATTTTTTTTTTTTTCTGTTGAGATATTGTGTGTGTATTGAAACGATTATAGCCCTAATATGGCTCTACACCCTATCCACCAACTGCAAAAACTTAACCCTTTGGTTGACAATGCAGGATGCTAATAGACAGGGTGCAGGAGTCAAAGGATTAAGCAACACAAGAATAAGAATTACCATTTGAGAATGTGTTTCTGAATACTGTGATAATACTGATTGGTTTCAGTTTCTCTTTGCAAAACTTTTTGCAGTGAGAAAGGTGTGAAACAAAAATGAACATATTTAGTTTATTATTTTTGCTTACTAGAAAATAAAAGAGGAAATTATTAGTGTGGTATTATCATCTTTACTTTTTTTTTTAATTGTGTATGTTCCATAATCTTGTTTTATAATCTTCTGCAAGATCTTGAATAACTGTTGTACATATTGCAAATATTTTGATTGTTTTCTTTTGAATTATTATCATCATTATGATCATTATTATTACTGTCGTTTTTGTTGTTGTTGTGCTTTTCTTCTTTTTTGTCATTTTTCTTCTTCTTCTTCTTCTTTTTTTCTGCTTTTTTTTCTTCTTCTTCTTGTTATTATTACTATTGTTGTTGTTGTTATGATAAATTAATTTCAATTTTTTTTTAGTCAGTTTTTCTAATGAGTATGTGTTTGATATACCACATTCACAGACTTTTCGAACACTGTTGCTGCATGGCTAGGTTTATATGTCAGTGTGTGGCACTGTCAGTCGGTTGGTCTGTCTCTAAATGTAGCACCATGCCTGTGTCAGTCTGTGGCACTGTTGGTCTGTCTGTAAATGTAGCACCATGCCTGTCTGCCTGTGGTACTGTTGGTCTGTCTCTAAATGTAGCACCATGCCTGTGTCAGTGTGTGGTACTGTTGGTCTGTCTCTAAATGTAGCACCATGCCTATGTCAGTGTGTGGTACTGTTGGTCTGTCTCTAAATGTAGCACCATGCCTATGTCAGTCTGTGGTACTGTTGGTCTGTCTCTAAATGTAGCACCATGCCTGTGTCTGTCTGTGGCACTGTTGGTCTGTCTCTAAATGTAGCACCATGCCTGTGTCTGTATGTGGCACTGTTGGTCTGTCTCTAAATGTAGCACCATGCCTGTGTCAGTCTGTGGTACTGTTGGTCTGTCTCTAAATGTAGCACCATGCCTGTGTCAGTGTGTGGTACTGTTGGTCTGTCTCTAAATGTAGCACCATGCCTGTCTGTGGCACTGTTGGTCTGTCTCTAAATGTAGCACCATGCCTGTGTCTGTCTGGTACTGTCAGTGGGTTGGTCTGTCTGTAAATGTAGCACCATGCCTGTGTCAGTCTGTGGTACTGTCAGTGGGTTGGTCTGTCTCTAAATGTAGCACAATGCCTGTGTCTGTCTGTGGTACTGTCAGTGGGTTGGTCTGTCTCTAAATGTAGCACCATGCCTGTGTCAGTCTGTGGTACTGTCAGTGGGTTGGTCTGTCTCTAAATGTAGCACCATGCCTGTGTCTGTCTGTGGTACTGTTGGTCTGTCTCTAAATGTAGCACCATGCCTGTGTCTGTCTGTGGTACTGTTGGTCTGTCTCTAAATGTAGCACCATGCCTGTGTCTGTCTGTGGTACTGTTGGTCTGTCTCTAAATGTAGCACCATGCCTGTGTCTGTCTGTGGTACTGTTGGTCTGTCTCTAAATGTAGCACCATGCCTGTCTGTCTGTGGCACTGTTGGTCTATCTCTAAATGTAGCACCATGCCTGTGTCTGTCTGTGGTACTGTCAGTGGGTTGGTCTGTCTCTAAATGTAGCACCATGCCTGTGTCAGTCTGTGGTACTGTCAGTGGGTTGGTCTGTCTGTAAATGTAGCACCATGCCTGTGTCAGTCTGTGGTACTGTTGGTCTGTCTGTAAATATAGCACCATGCCTGTGTCAGTCTGTGGTACTGTCAGTGGGTTGGTCTGTCTCTAAATGTAGCACCATGCCTGTGTCAGTCTGTGGTACTGTCAGTGGGTTGGTCTGTCTCTAAATGTAGCACCATGCCTGTGTCAGTCTGTGGCACTGTTGGTCTGTCTGTAAATGTAGCACCATGCCTGTGTCAGTCTGTGGTACTGTTGGTCTGACTCTAAATGTAGCACCATGCCTGTGTCAGTCTGTGGCACTGTTGGTCTGTCTGTAAATGTAGCACCATGCCTGTGTCTGTCTGTGGCACTGTTGGTCTGTCTGTAAATGTAGCACCATGCCTGTGTCTGTCTGTGGCACTGTTGGTCTGTCTGTAAATGTAGCACCATGCCTGTGTCTGTCTGTGGCACTGTTGGGTCTGTCTGTAAATGTAGCACCATGCCTGTGTCTGTCTGTGGTACTGTTGGTCTGTCTCTAAATGTAGCACCATGCCTGTATCAGTCTGTGGTACTGTTGGTCTGTCTGTAAATGTAGCACCATGCCTGTGTCAGTCTGTGGCACTGTTGGTCTGTCTGTAAATGTAGCACCATGCCTGTGTCAGTCTGTGGTACTGTTGGTGTGTCTGTAAATGTAGCACCATGCCTGTGTCAGTCTGTGGCACTGTTGGTCTGTCTGTAAATGTAGCACCATGCCTGTGTCTGTCTGTGGCACTGTTGGTCTGTCTGTAAATGTAGCACCATGCCTGTGTCAGTCTGTGGTACTGTTGGTCTGTCTGTAAATGTAGCACCATGCCTGTATCAGTCTGTGGCACTGTTGGTCTGTCTCTAAATGTAGCACCATGCCTGTGTCAGTCTGTGGCACTGTTGGTCTGTCTGTCAATGTAGCACCATGCCTGTGTCAGTCTGTGGCACTGTTGGTCTGTCTGTAAATGTAGCACCATGCCTGTGTCAGTCTGTGGTACTGTTGGTCTGTCTGTAAATGTAGCACCATGCCTGTGTCAGTCTGTGGTACTGTTGGTCTGTCTGTAAATGTAGCACCATGCCTGTGTCTGTCTGTGGCACTGTTGGTCTGTCTCTAAATGTAGCGCCATACCTGTGTCAGTCTGTGGTACTGTTGGTCTGTCTGTCAGTCTCAGCATAGCACCATGCCTCTGTGGGGGGTTCTATGACACAGGCTGATGGAAATTAGTCTCCGTGGGAGGTCTCTGCGGCCACTGAATCAAATAAATGTGACCTCACCTACTGGCAGTCTCCTCTGTCAACACGGGTGACCTAACTCCTTTGCCACTGCTTGGTCAATAGTCCAGCCCTGCCACTGCTTGGTCAATAGTCCTGCCCTGTTGTACTTTTGTAGCAGCAGGGCAAGGCAAGCTGAGACTAGTACTAGGGTGTGACTGTGTGAGACTTTTGAGATGCTGGTTTTTAGTAGTAGTAGTAGTAATTGGGGCTGGCTTTCAATGGCCTAGGCCTTTCGGCCTATTTATGTCCCCTCTTTCTCAACAATTTATAAAACAGGTGTTAATGCGCATTTTCTTTTTGTTTGCACAAGCCTAATCAGGCCTTTAATCATCATAATCGAAGAAAAGTTCTTTGAATTTTGGAATTTCGTCCAAAAAATTCTTGAATTTGTTAATATCTTGTGCAAATTTTATGTTAGTTGGGAGTTTATTCCACAAAGGGGCGACTCGATGTGAAAAAGAAAATTTTCTTGTGTTAGTACGACAGTGCTGAATAAATATCTTTCCTTCCTTGTTTCTTGTGATATTACATTGTGAAACAGAAAAGCGTGAGTCAACACAAATATTATCAACTCCATTAAATATCTTATACGTTTAAATAAGGTCACCTCTTGTCCTTCTGCCTTTAATTTAAGTGAGTGTAATTTCAAATACTTCAATCGTTCAATTTGTTTTGTTTGTTTTTGATTTGTTTTTGTTTTTAATCCAGGACATTTTTTGTTTGTTTTTGTTTTTAATCCAGGTTAAATCACTCGTGGGTATGCCATGGAGGGAGGGTGAGGGGCTCTTTCAATATAGTGTCCTCACCTGCTGCAAATTCTGTGCTAGACAGTTCGTCTTTTCAGTGACTCTTTTCGTTTCTCCCTGGCTTCTTTGCTTTCTGTTAATTTTTGCCTTGTTGGCCTATTCACTTGTATGTTTTCTATGAAGCCTCTAACTTTTAGGGTTGATAGTTGGGCATGTGAATTGACTGAATTTTTCATTCTAAGGAAATGTGATGTGCAGAAGCAAGTATTGGTAATTTAGGCCATTTAAAATTTTTTTTTTTTTTATTATATATACATGTTTTAGTATACTAAGTTATGTTTATATATTTGTATTCAGTTTTATTATTTTAAACCCCCTGGTGATCAGTTGAACAGAGAGGTCAACACCAGAGTCATATCTTCAGATTATGTGTGCAAATGCATTGATATGATGCACCTGTTTTTCATTTCCAGTTTTTTCAGAGTGTTGAAAATATTATAGCCCAGGTATGACTGTGCACAATTAACTGGGCTTTAAATAACAATGGTAATGATAATCCAGGACAAGAAAAACTGAGACTAGTACAATATAAACTATTCAGAAACTTTTAAGATGCCTTTTTTCTGTCTTTTTTGTATAGTAATTTTAATCCAAATTTTTATGAGAACATCACATGAATATTCAGAGTGTGCTTATCTTTAGATATAAAACAACTCCCTTTGTCTAGCAGTGTACACTTACACACATGTGCACACACTTATGCAAAGTTACAGATCATTTACACAAGTTACAGTTAAATCAGAGTGAATACAACTGCTTGGTGGCAGAAGCAACATAAAATGGGCATCACTAAAACTTAGCATGTCATTGAAAGGATAAAGAAGCAATTATGTACATTATACATACAGTATACACTTACATAAGTAGTCATGAGTAGATACCCATACATAAATGCATATTCATGTTAAATCGATTTTTATTGTTATGGTGGCTGAGTTAGTAAGTACAACTGAAATATCTTATTTTGGGCATGAGTGTACGATATGGTTTTGTGTTTTACTCAAGACACAGTGGCTTGGTATATGGGATGCTGTTTGATTGAGTTTGTTTGTCTGGGAAATTTCCTCTTTTTTGTCACTGTCACTCTCTTTTTTCTTCTGCCTTGCTCCCTTGCTTTCTGTCGTTTCCTCCTGTCACTTTCTGCATTGCTGGTCCATTCACCTGTATGTGTTCGATGATGTCTTACGTACTTTCTCATAGAATTGATAATTGGGTACATGTATAGAGTGCGTTTTTGGCTCTAAAGAAATGTGATGAGCAGAAACAATTTTTCGGTAATTCGGGTCTGTTTTTATGTTTTAGTGTCCTTAGTTATGTTTACATTTGTACACAGATTTGTTTTCTTTAAAACCCCTAGTGATAAGTTGGACAGAATGGTCAACATCAGGGGCATATATACTTAGATTATCTGCGCAAATGCATTGATATGTCACATTATGTGTTCTTGATTTTTTTTCCCATTTTTTTTCCACCCCATTAAAGTATTATGTATGTTTTGAGATGGGCATAGTTCTGATATGGCTCTGCACAGTTAGCTGGGCTTTCATCATCATCATCAGGTGCCTGCCGCATGGCGTTGGTGATCATGGACTTCCATCTGTCTCTATCTCTTGTTGCCCCTAGCATCTCCCCCACCCTCCTCGTCCCCAGCCACTCTGCAAGTCCGTCCAGCATTTTCTCCCTGGGTCTACCCGGTGCTCTCTTTCCCTCCACCTTTCTTGTTGTGACCAGGTGCTCCAAATCCCCCTTCCTCATAAAATGGCCTATAAATGTTGCTTGTCTTTTCCTAGTCTTCCTTATGAGTGATCTACTTGTGTCTACTTCCATCAAGACTGTCTCGTTTGTTTTCTTTGCTGTCCATGGAACTCTCAACATTCTTCTTAGAAACCACATCTCGGCTGCCTCAATCTTGTTCTGGCTTTGTTTGTTGACTGTCCACACCTCGCATCCGTACAACAGTATTGGTTCTATATAACATTCAAGAACTCTCTTCCTGATGTTAATTGACAGGCATTTGTTGGTAAGAATGCTTGTCATCTTCTTGAATGCTGTTTTGGCTAGGCCGATTCTGCCGGCTATTTCTGTTGTGCATCTGCCGTCTGATGAAATGATCATTCCCAGGTATTTGAATTTATCAACCTGTGTCAGGGTTGTGCCATTTGCTGTTATTTTGCATGAGGGGATTTCATGTTTTTTACTGATCACCATGACTTCAGTCTTCCTGCTGTTTAGTTCCAGCCCCTTACCTTTGCTATTTCTAGTATATTCACATGAAAGAGGAGTAGGCATCGTGATGGACAAAGACAAATCAAAAGCAGTTAAGGGATACTGTAAAGCTGGGCTTTATACAAGCAAAAAGAACAGCAATAATAAGCAGGGTCCAGCAGATTTGTTTGTGATGCACTGGATGCCCTGATGCAAGTGTACAGTCAGTGTACCATCATCTCATCATCATCATCATCATCATGTGCCCAGTCGCATGGCGTTGGCGATCTTGGCCCTCCATACAAATCATATCTATCATTTGTGGCTGCAAGTAAATCTCCCACCCTCTCTCACTCAGTGAGTCAGTCTCTGTCTTCATCTGTTGGTAAGTCTGTTCAGTATTTTGTCTCTGGGTCTGCCTCGTGCTCTTTTTCCCTCCAGCTTTCCTGTTGTGACTAGGTGCTCTAGTAGGGAATAACATGCTGTGCTGCGCACTGATGTCTGCAAAGTGAAATTCCAGCAATATGGCTTTGAGTACTTTGGTCATGGCTTGAAGTGTCTGCAGGTTGACCAGTTTTTAATCTAAACAGAAGTGGATGCACCTCCTCCTTCTAAAATCTCTGCATTAATCAGCATTGTTGGAAAGTAAATGGAGACCACTGTCATTCTGCATTGGAAAGGGGTTGGATGCCTCCTCATTGTGATTCCAGTCATACACACTGGCCAACATATCACTTTAAAGAAGAAATCGGAGAAGTAACTTTCTGAGGGCAACTGAACTTTCATAGTATCTCCCATAAAGATTGTTAAAGGCAGCTACTTATAGTACTATGTTTGGGCAATTTGTAATGAAAGCACATGGTTTACACTGATAAAGACAGATACAATGTTCAGGCAATTTGTCATCATCATCATGTGCCCTGCCGCATGACGTTGGTGATCATGACCCTCCATATGAATCTATCTTTTGCCGCTGCAAGGACAGCTCCCACCCATTCTGTCTTCATCCACCCCACAAGTCTATCCAATATTTTCTCCATGGGGTCTACCTGGTGTTCTTTTTCCCTCCAGCTTTCCTGTTGTGACCAGGTACTCTAATTTCTCTTGTCTCATAAAATGTCCATTAAATGTTGCTTGTCTTTTCCTAGTCTTCTTCGTTAGTATTCTTTTTGTTTGCCTCTTTCAAGATGTCTGTTTTCTTTGCTGTCCATAGAACTCATAACATTCTTCATAGAAACCACAATTTCAGCTGCCTCAAGCCTGTTCTGACTTTGCATGTTGACTGTCCACGCTTCACATCGGTACGATATCGGTTCTGTTTCACACTGAAAAATTCTCTTCCTGATGTTAATTGATAGGCATTTGTTGGTAAGAATGCTTTTCATCTTCTTGAATGCTATTTTACGTTGGCGTTGGCGGATTCTGCCAGCTATTTCTAATGTGCATCTGCCATCAGGTGAGATGACTGTTCCTAGATATTTAAACTTATCAACTTTTCTCAATGTTGGAGCAATATGTGATGAAAATATGTGGCTTTGAATTATAAATACAAATGGAGTGTTGGGATAATCTGTAACGAAAAGCAATGGCTCACATTAGTAAAGGCAGACGGTGTGTTTGTGCATTTTACGATGAAAGCGCATGACTTAGATTGCTAAAGGCAGATATTGGCAGAGTGTTTAGGCAATGTATGATGAAAGTATAGATGGCTTAAACTAGTTAAAGGCAAAAGGAATGTTTGGGCAATTGTAATGAAAGCTTGTGGCTTAAAACCCGTTAAGGGTAACTGGAGTGTTAAAGCAATTTACGACAAAGGCAGTCTCCTATGTCCTCTAATCAGTTGCCAAAAACACTACCACAACGTGGGAAAAAAATGGGGGTAAGTCAGTCTGCCTCCCAGGGAGGGAATGAATAGGGTAAGGGGAGCTTTTCTGGGTTTCCCACCCCCCCTGCTATGTAAATTCTACCCCCAGCACACAAAAAAATTCTACCCTTAAAAAGAGAGGAGATTAGTATCGTGTGTTGTATGGAAATGGTTAAGGAATAAACTGGAAGAGATCAATTTTGAATGACCTGCAGGTGGCATCAGTTCGTGTGGAGGTGGGGTGGAGGGGTTACAAGACAAATGTTATGAGTGGGGGGTTACAAGACGAATGTTACAAGTGGGGGATTACAAGACAAATGTTACAAGTGGGGGGTTACAAGACATGTTATAAATGGGGGGTTACAAGACAAATGTTACAAATGGGGGGTTACAAGAGGAATGTTACAAGTGGGGGGTTACAAGAGGAATGTTACAAATGGGGGGTTACAAGACAAATGTTTCAAGTAGGGGGTTACAAGATGAATGTTACAAGTGGGAGGTTACAAGATGAATGTTACAAGTGGGGGGTTACAAGACGAATGTTACAAGTGGGGGATTGCAAGACAAATGTTACAAGTGGGGGGTTACAAGACAAATGTTATAAATGGGGGGTTACAAGACATGTTACAAATGGGGGGTTACAAGAGGAATGTTGCAAGTGGGGGGTTACAAGACAAATGTTACAAGTGGGGGATTACAAGACAAATGTTACAAGTGGGTGGTTACAAGACAAATGTTACAAGTGGGGGGTTACAAGAGAAATGTTACAAGTGGGGGTTACAAGAAAAATGTTATAAGTGGGGGGTTACAAGACATGTTACAAGTGGGGGGTTACAAGACAAATGTTATAAATGGGGGGTTACAAGACAAATGTTACAAGTGGGGGGGGGTTAACAAGACCAATGTTACAAGGGGGGTTACAAGACAAATGTTACAAGTGGGGGGTTACAAGACATGTTACAAGTGGGGGGTTACAAGACAAATGTTACAAATGGGGGTTGCAAGACAAATGTTACAAGTGGGGGGTTACAAGACAAATGTTACAAATGGGGGTTACAAGACAAATGTTACAAGTGGGGGGGGGGGTTAACAAGACGAATGTTACAAGTGGGGGGAGGGGTACAAAACGAATGTTACAAGTGGGGAGGGGGGGTAACAAGACGAATGTTACAAGTGGGGGGGAGGGGGTTAATAAGATGAATGATACAAGTGGGGGGTTAACAAGACGAATGTTACAAGTAGGGGGGGGGGGTTACAAGACGAATGTTACAGGTGGGGAGGGGGGTGTTACTAGATGAATGTTACAAGTGGGGGGTTACAAGACAAATGTTACAAGTGGATGGTTACAAGACAAATGTTACAAGTGGGTGGTTACAAGAAGAATGTTACAAGTGGGGGAGGGTTTTTTTTACAAGAGGAATGTTACAAGTGGGGGGTTACAAGAGGAGTGTTACAAGTGGGGGGGGGGTTACAAGATGAATGTTACAAGTGGGGGGTTCCAAGATGAATGTTACAATCGGCAGGGGGGTTACAGGACCAGTGTTACAAGTGGGGGGGGGGGATACAAGATGAATGTCAGAAGTGGGGGGGTTACAAGAGGAATGTTAGAAGTGGGTGGTTACAAGAGGAATGTTAGAAGTGGGGGGTTACAAGAGGAATGTTACAAGTGGGGGGTTACAAGACGAATGTTACAAGTAGGGGGTTACAAGACAAATGTTACAAGTGGGGGGTTACAAGAGGAATGTTACAAGTGGGGGGTTACAAGAGGAATGTTACTAGTGGGGGGTTACAAGATGAATGTTTCAAGTAGGGGGTTACAAGACGAATGTTACAAGTGGGGGGTTACAAGATGAATGTTACAAGTGAGAAGTTCCAAGACGAATGTTTCAAGTAGGGGTTACAAGACGAATGTTACAAGTGGGGGGGTTACAAGACGAATGTTACAAGTGGGGGGTTACAAGACAAATGTTACAAGTGGGAGGTTACAAGACGAATGTTACAAGTGGGGGGTTACATGACGAATGTTACATATGAGGGGTTACAAGATGAGTGTTACAAATGGAGGTTACAAGGTGAGTGTTACAAATGGCGGGTTACAAGACGAATGTTACAAAATCTGTGTATGTTCTAATGTTCCAGAAAAACTGTGTTAATGGATGGCCTTTTAATGCCTTTTTCTGTCTGTGAGTGTGTCATGCGATAAAGGGGGGTGAGGGTGGAGGTAACATGAATATGAAACCTTGCAAGATACAGGAATGATATGTTTGGTCTTCCAGGATTTTTTTAAATTTTTTTTTTATGGATGGCATTTTTTTCACTGCCCCAAATTTGAATCCATAGATTTATTCATTCTTGTATCGTGTAAGATTTTGCCTTATTCTGGTAACCCCCACCACACCCTCCTCCACACATACAGATATGATATGGTATTATATACATGTGAATGCACACACACAGACTACAGTGGGGAGAAAAATCATTAAAATGACATCCACAAAGACAGCTTTACTGAAACGTCAAAACGTGGGTTTAGGTGCAGGTTTAAGACTTGTATCATGACCATTTTGGATTTTCTCTTATCACGTGGCACCAGTGGCATCATGGCATATATGGAATTTATCCCGAGCAGGGAGACGTAATCTTGAGAAACTGAAACTGGACGTAGACAGGTGGTCACAATTGTCTAAGAACTGAGGGGGAGAAGGGGAGGGGGGACAAAAATGTTTGAGAGACTCGACCCATTTTTGGGGTTACAGGGCAATTAGTCATTGCTGGATTTTTGTTGGTTTAGATTGGAATAGTTGTCGAGTCACAGATAATTGGAAAAGTAGGACGACAGCACAATATCAGCAGCTTATTATTATTATTTTTTTTTTATGGCTGTGCCCGCGATAAAGATACCTTACACCGACAGCTTATTTTTAGTGTGGCAGCAAGCAATGGATACAACAACAACAACAACAAAAAGCAGGCCTCTAGGCCATGTGGTATCAAGCGAAATCTGACCGCGTAAATAATCCCAGTGAGGAGGTCGTAAGTGGGAGTGGAGTTATAGTATACATAAACTGTTTTTAAAAGTAGTCAAAGCGAAGGAGTTCGGGGTGGGGGGGGGGGGGGGGTGCCGTGTGAAGAGGAGAAGTAGATTTTCTTGAAGAGCGTGCCGTTAATTTCCCATCGGCGGGGAGGAAGGGTATTGTCCGGCCGCGAGTGAGGCAGATCCCCCCCAAGGCAGTGCGGGCTTTGTCAGAGTGTTCTGCCTTCCTGCACGCTCAATGCTTCCCTGACCAGGGAGGGTAGCGATCAGCCAATGTGGGGGGTCCACCGGGTGGTACCCCCTGCTGGGGGCAAAGGTGGGGGAAACGGGGGAGGGGGGGCCGAGGGTTGGGAGGGAGCTGGGGAGGAAATGGGAGTGGGGGTGGGTTTGACGGTTCGGCGGGAGGGGAGAGAGAGAGAGAGAAGAGAGAGAGGAGAGAGAGAGAGAGAGAGTGTGTGTGTGTGTGTGTGAAACTGGGGATGGGGGTGGAGAGACAGAGAGAGTGTATGTGTGAAATGGGGGGGGGGGGGTGTGAGATGAGGGTCACCCTTGTTTTCCCTGCTTACCTCTTTCTTCCTCCCTTCTTTTACTTTTTTCTTTACGTCCTCTCTCTCTCTCTCTCTCTCTCTCTCTCTCTCTCTCTCTCTCTCTCTCTCTCTCTCTCTCTCTCCCTCTCACCCAGGAGCTGTAAATCATGTTAAAAAGGTGAGCCCCCCCCCCCCCCCTTTAAAAAAATCAGAAAAGATAAAATAAACCAACTCAAAGAGAAGAAAACAAGATCGTCAAGCCATTCTAACAATCCCCCTTTCTTTCTTTAAAAAAAAAGGAAGGTAAGAATAATCCATTATAATAATAATAATTAATAATTACAATATTTATATAGCGCAAAATCTCGACAAAATCAAATCTAAGCGCTGATTACCTATCATATACTTCTCTAGAGAGAGAGAGGTATGAAAAGATGTGTGTTTGTGTATGCACGCGTGGGGGTGTGCATGTGTTTCTGCCAATGAACAAGTTTGCCTTTCCCTGTGTATTTATAGATGTGTCAGCACAGACACACGGACGCCCCTCTCTCTGCAGTCAGTATAAAATTATCTGCAGTTTTCTGTTTTTTGTTTTTGTTGTTTTTTTAAAATATTTTTATGGAGATGTAGAACGGTCAAGCCATATTAATGTTCTTTCATTTCATAAAGATAACAGATTTACGTGTTACCTTGAAAATATTCCTAGGTCAGTGGAATTTTATCACTTTACTTGAAGTTGCTGTCCAACTACACTGACCAATTATGATTACATTTGGCTTAAAAATCTCTAAATTTCTACAAAAAGATAAACATATTTTGATCATGTACATTTCAACCATTTTGTAGTTGTAACCTTGGAATCATACTTAAGTCATTTAAATTTCAGCATGCATGAATCTGACTCAGGGCGTTACTAAAGCTATGAGAGCAATTATGTTCATGCAAATCTTCAATAATAACTGGTGATGATTGATATAATAACATATGTAATGAAAGGATATTTATTATTATAGCTTGATTGTTTCTGTAACAACGGTTGAGAATGATTGTGTGTAGAATTTATTTGCCAAAAAAATCAAAATAATCAAATCATATACAGCTGAGAAAAGACTTAGTTTAAAATTTTTTTATTATTCAAAAGACAAATAACCAACATCAGCGACCTAAATATTCAATAGATTGCCCACAGAAGTTTAGACAGAGCAGCCTGGAGGGAGATGGTGGTGTGTAGGTGTGTAGCAGGCAACACCGAACCCGGTGACACCTGGACAGGTAAGACAAAAAGAAAATCAAGATTTTTGTCCTGATCAAGGTCACTGTGACCTTTGAAGAAGCATCAGATGAAATAAACTTGACATGAAGCGAGGACTACAATAGACTACTAAAAGAATGGTCAAAACACAATTCAAGTATATTGAGAAGTGTCTGAAGTTGTGTTGTTTACACACATTATTGAAAAAGTGCTGATTTTAGGCACTTTTGGGACCATTTGGCTTTTACCTTGGTGTTATGATTTATAAACTTATACATTTGCAACTACTTAGTACTAATAGTCCACACTATGATCCAGATTTAAAGATATGTCCATAAAGAGTTGAAAAAATCATGTAACATTTTTTCATAGACACACACACATGCATGCACCTCCACACACGTACACATACACACACACACCACATGCGAATGCACACACACACACACACACACACACACACACACACACACACACACACACACACACACACACACACACACACACACACACACACACACACACAAGAAGCGGACAAGCAATCAACTAATCGAACATTCAAAGAATCACTCACTCGCCCCCACGCGTGCGCGCGCACACACTCTGGTATACAACACAAGCGTGCACACACACACATAAATACATATACCAAATCACATACACACACACACACACACACACACACACACACACACACACACACACACACACACCACACACACACACACACACACACACACACACACACACACACACACACACACACAACACAACCTTCCTCTTCAGTCAATGCGAAATGAATTACTTTTTTTTTTTTATATAAGCACAAGGAAATAAAAATTATTAAGAGATAGGGGAGAGAGAAGAGGGAGGGAGGGGGGAGAGAGATGAGGGAGGGAGGGGGAGAGAGAGAGGGGGGAGTGGGAGACAAAGGACAAAAAGTATAAGGGCTGCTGGCCGAATTTGTGACCCTTTCAGTTTCACTTCGTTGAGCCTCTCGAGTGATTACTGCTTTTGCTGGCTGCTTGACTTTCAGGGTTTTGGTAGTGCCTGTGTGGTTTTGTTCAGCAGACACACACACACACACACTCACACACACACACACACACACACACACACACACACACACACACACACACACACACACACATACACACACACACACTCACACATACACACACACACACTCACAACACACACACACACACACACACTCACACTCTCTCTCTCTCTCTATCTTTCTCTCTCTCTTCCCCTCCTTCCCTCCCTCTCTGTCTCTGTGTCTATGTCTATCTGTCTGTCTTTCTCTCTCTCTCTCTCTCTTCCCCCTCCTTCCTTCCTTCTCTGTCTGTCTGTCTCTCTGTCTGTCTCTTGCTTTCTCTGTCTGTGTCTGTCTGTCTCTCTCTCTCTCTTTCTCGCTCGCTCTGTCTGTCTCTCTGTCTCCGTCTCTGTCTCTTTATTTGTCTCTGTCTCTCACTCACTCAAATGACATGCAAATTCTGTTAGTCTTTGGTTTCCTAATGTACTGTGTTATGGTGATTCATTGACGAGTGTCTTCTGTATTGATGTTTGATGCGATGATGTAGATTAGTGATGGCAAGTTTGAAAAATGGTTTTTAACCAGTTATTTCTACCATGGGAAAATACGATATGAATATAGTAATGAACGTGAAATATGTTTATCATTATAAACATAGTTGTGATTGTCATTGTTGTCTGACACAAACATTACAAGTTTTGACTGATTTAGTTTTGAAAGTAATGATAATGAAATAATATAAATAAAGAAAAGCGGTGATCTGACAATTGATGAGTTGACAGTTATTGGAAATTCAGAGTGATACACACGCACATGCTTGCAGGCATACAATAAAACATACACATGTATATGCAAGTACACAAACACACACAGCACACGCACGCACGCACACGTGCGCACGCACGCACGCACGCACGCACGCACACACACACACACACACACACACACACACACACACACACACACACACACACACACACACACACACCATTATTGCATATTATTTGCATGCCTTTGTGTATGTGCAAATATACGTGGTGTGTGTGTGTGTGTGTTTGTGTGTGTGCACGCGTGCGTGTGTGCGTGCTTGACTGCATGCATTCATACATGTGTGTGTGTGCTCATATACACACATGCACACACTCAAACATCCAACAAGTAACACTGAAAAAAAGTGAGACCCAGATATTAAAACATAATAAAGAAAATCTCGCCTTACTCCATCCCCACTTGATTAAGGTCAAGCAGTTATATGTATACATCGGTCACTTCAGTCAGACTAACAGCTTGCGCCAACACACCCACACCACCTAATCCCCTCATGTAGGTTTAGACTTCCTCAGACTGGCGCGATAATTGAGTGG
>CM060307.1:105046379-105053879 GCA_030674185.1 Monoplex corrugatus | reverse complement strand
TGAGGAAGGGGGATTTGGAGCACCTGGTCACAAGGGGAAAGCTGGAGGGAAAGAGAGCACCGGGTAGACCCAGGGAGAAAATGCTGGACGGACTTGCAGAGTGGCTGGGGATGAGGAGGGTGGGGGAGATGCTAGGGGCAACGAGAGATAGAGACAGATGGAAGTCCATGATCGCCAACGCCATGCAGCAGAGCACCTGATGATGATGATGATGACATCATGAAGTTTCAACATTGGGTTTTCTTTCTTTGTCGACAGGTTGGGAGGACCAGACCCACTAGACTACATCAGCATGTACTCCAACCCTGGGGACCCCACCCGACAGATTCCTCCGCACTGGCACTACATCACCTTTGGCTTCTCAGACCTACACGGAGACGGCAGAGTGCATGAGTATGTAGATGATAACAGCCTTTTTACTCACTCACCCTGGCAACCAGCTTCCACTGGTTTTTCTTTTTTCATGGAACGAAGCTTGCTTAAACTGGTAGATAATTTTAGGGAGTGAAAGGCTGTTGATTTTACTTTTTAGTTTTATCTCCCTGTGATACCTACTGGTACAAATGGACGGAGAAAGGGAAATAGGTTTTTTTTGGTTTTGATTTGTTATTTTGGTGTAAAGCCTTCCCCCCCCCCCCCCCTCTTTTTTCACACCATCTTAATAGTCAGAGACGCAGTACCATTTTTTTTTTTTTACAAATGCCATGATGATGATGGCATTGAGGATAATAATCATAGAATGCCATTGAGGATTGAGACTGTGTGACAACGCTGTACCGTACACTTACTATCATAATATATCCTCAGGCAATCCAAATGTCCGCGAATTCGCGGATATCCGCGAAAGGGGGAAAAAAAATTATTTGAAAGTATGGAGAACCGGGACTGGGATCACCGAAACTATTCAAGACAAACCGTAAGCGCATGCACGGTTTTCCTTTTACAACTGTCCGCCAGATTTGCGCATCCTCTTTTACAAGCGTCATCTCCGTGTTCCATCGACGCATTGAAATATGTGCATACGTAGGGACTTTGTTCCACTAAATGCTTCCATCGCTGACATCGATGAAGGCCTAAAAAATCACTGGAAATGGGACTGGCTGCAGGAAGTGTACGATGGCAATAAGTTCGCTCGTTTCTTCGAGAAACTGAAGATCGCCGGTAAAGCATACTACAAACTTTGCTGTTTGGAAATCAGTTACAAGTCTGGCGGTAAACAAGCACTGGTTGATCACCTGAAAGGAAAGCGGCACAACATGCGCAGGACATCAAACAAAAATTTTCGTTTGTCAGGTGAGGCAAAAGAGAGGAAAAGTTGCATGTTTTGTTCATTTTAACAATGCTTGTGCCCTTTTTTCCTTTTATTAAATACTCGATTTATCTTTCACCAGAGGGGGGTAAATTTCCATTTACTACACTAAAATGCTTCAGCCTCTGGGGGCAACGCCCCCAGATCCCCGCCAGGGGCTCTGGCCCTGGACCCCCAACATTTTTTTTTCCTTGAAACACATTGTTGCTTGAATGGATTGCCTGATCCTGGTGTCAAAAGGCCCAAGAGATACAGACACCTGTGTTGGGATCAGGAGATTTAAGCAACACCCTCAGTGAGGCGTCTTTGACATAGTCCGTTATCTAACCACTACACCATGGCGACAGCTGGAAAGTAGAAAGTTTTTTGTTTATTTGTTTGTTTTATTGCATTCCTATTTATCTGCAGTGCATATATGCACATTGTTTTTGCCCATGCTATGCAGGCAATATGTTGCTTCACACTCTGCATAGGTCATCTTTGGTGGGTGTGCATGCTGAGTGTTTTCATGTTTCCATAAACCACCGGTCACTGAGAGTCTTGTCAAAATCATTGTTGAATTTTTCAGCCCCAACCAGCCCCTACCTAAAGTTGAGTGTACTCTGGGCTTGTTGGAAAGAATAGGACCACATGGTTAAGTCTCGTCTACTTCAATGATGCATCACCGAGGGTGTTGCTTAATTAAATCTCCTACCCAACACCACAGGTGTCTGTATCGATTTCTTGAGCGGTTTGAGCCTTGTTGACACCGGGATATATTATGATAGTAAGTGTACAGTACAGCCCTGTCACACAGTCTCAATCCTTGGTGTTTTTTGCACAAAACAAGAGCAAGACTGGCCATGAGGTTCCCAAATTATGACAGTTTTAACTTCTTTATAGCCACCAGATGGCCTTTGCAGCATCCAGTCTGACAAAGTTGTGTGCCCCTGAAGTCCAGCTGTTAAGGCCAGAAGAATGATTATGTCGCTGTGCAAGGACACGTTCACTCTACATATCTTCTCAAGCTGAAGTTCAACAGCCACTTTCTAAAAAGTTGTTGGAGATCTTCCTTGATCTTGAGAGTGAAAAACGACATACACATGCACACATGCATGCATGCATAACCCTGAGTCCATTCATTGCTCGGCTGTATACTAGTGAACGGTGCTGCATTATGATGGGAAGATCAGTAAAGTTTGGAGTATGGAGTTTGTTCAAGAGGGAACCACTGCACTCAGACAACTGCATATGTATGCGCTCTACCGGCCCAGAATTGCCAGCGATTATCTGGCAGACTCCCTAAACCTGTGCAGAACCCTATGCGCTGGCAAAGTCTTGAAATGGTGAAGAAAGAGAGTGACCTATGAAACACTAGCATAACTATTGCATCACTAAGATGGGCAGCGAACAGGCCAGTTTTTATGTTGCAGGCAGGGATTGAACTTGAGATAACAGACCTTGAGTTCATGACTCTATCAAAAGGTATTGTCATGATCATGTGCCCTGCCGCATGGCATTGGTGATCATGGCCCCCCATATGCATCTATCCCTTGTCACCGCAAACACAATTTCCACCCTGTCTGTCCTCAGCCACCCTGCAAGTCTGTCCAATATTTTCTCCCTGGGTCTGCCTGGTGTTCTCTTTTCCTCCAGCTTTCCTGTTGTGACCAGGTGCTTTAACTCCCCTTTCCTCATAAAATGGCCTATAAATGTTGCTCGTCATTTCCCAATCTTCCTTATGAATGACCTCCTTAGTTCTTGTGTCTGCCTCCATCAAGACCATCTCGTTTGTTTTCTTTGCTGTCCATGGAATTCTCAATATTCTTATTAGAAACCACATCTCGGCTGCCTCAATCTTGTTCTGGCATTGCATGTTGACTGTCCACACCTCACAACCATATAACATTATCGGTTCTATATAACATACAAGAACTCTCTTCCTGATGTTAATTGATAGGCATTTGTTGGTAAAAGTAGATCTTCTTGAATGCTGTTTTGGCTTGGCCGATTCTGCTGGCTATTTCTGATGTGCATCTGCCATCTGGTGAGATGACTGTTCCCAGATAGTTAAATATATCAACCTGTCTGGAAGTTGTGCCGTTTGCTGTTATTTTGCCAGAGGGGATTTCATGTTTTTTACTGATTACCATGATATAAGGATTATTATGTTTGACATGTTCTTAAAAAGTCAGATTTATATGTGCAGCACTGGTGGAGGGACAGATGGGCCCAGCGGGTTTGGGTTTGAACTGTCCATGCGTCTGAAGCGAGAGCCAGAAGAAAGCAACCCTCCCACCTGGCCTGCCGCTTTGATGCAGGCGCTGGCCAGATATGTCTTTCAGTCAGGTAGGTGTGTGGGTGTGTATGTGTGCATGTTGTGTGTGTGTATTTGTGTGTGATGAGTTTGTGTGTGTGAAAACATGTTAATGGGAATGTTTAGGGAAGTGTTTCAACAGAGAATGTGTTAAACACTGTATGCATGTATGTATTTGTACAGAAAACAAGATATTCAACAAGATAGGTGTCCACAGAAAACAGGTCATATAGTGATGTATGTACGTGTTTATGTGTGTGTGTGTGTGTGTGTGTGTGTGTTATGAGTTTGTGTGTGTGTGAAAACATATTAATAAGAATGTTTAGGAATGTGTTTCGACAGAGAATGTATTAAACACTGTATGTATATATTTAAGATATTCAACAAGATATATTTCCACAGAAAACACGTCATGATATAGTGATGTATGTACATGTTCGTACAGAAAATGTGTTATTCATCAAGGTTTGTTTCCACAAAAAACTTACTATATAGTGTTGTGTGTATGTAGACAGAAAACATGTTCATATTGTTATTCAGTGAGGACTGTGTTTCCACAGAAAATGTGTTCCACAGTGTTGTGTGTGTGTGTGTAGACAGAAAACATGTTGATATTGTTTATTCAGTGAGGACTGTGTTTCCACAGAAAACGTGTTATACAGTGGTGATCATGTATCATGGCACACACCTCTGGATGGTACCGAGTCGAGAATACAACACATGTTGATGACAGAAGATGCACAACTTCAGCCAATTACTACGCCTTTTGGAACAGTTAATTTTATTCAGGTATGGCTGTGGATTTGTGGTATGATTGTATTGTTACTCAGGTTACATTTGTAATGCACGTCACTTATTCAGCCTTCAATGTTATTCAGAGATGTAAAAAAATTATGCAGAAAGGTAATTTTTGTTGTATGACTAATGCTTTGTATTGTTCAGTTTTATATTAACTTCAGTCCCTTTGATTTGTCAGTGTTTCAGAAATGTTTTTGTTGTGGTGGTTGTTCCTCTGTGTGTGTGTGTGTGTGTGTGTGTGTGTGTGTGTTGTGTGTGTGTGTGTGTGTGTGTGTGTTGTGTGTTGGTTTTTTGTTGTTGTTTGCTTTGTTTTGTTTTGTTTTCTGCTTTATCTGCTACTCTGCTGCTGTGTCACTATTCCCACACTGCTTTTTCAGTTTTCCAGCACACTTTTGAAAATCCATGGAAACTAAATGACACAATGAGAGCATGTCTGTCTGTCTGTCTGTCTGTCTTCTCTCTTCTCTTCTCTCTCTCTCTCTCTCTCTCTCTCTCTCTCTTCTCTCTCTCCCCCATAGAATCTGGGTCAATTTTTTTCACAACACTATGATAATGAGATTGGGGATGATTTTGTGTTATTCATATTGATAATGCTGAGGAGTTCCATTTTCAGATTGAGACTGCGTGACAGGGCTGTATATTATTCTTTGATAGCATATCTTGCTATCAGTCAGGCCTGAGAGTTGCAGACACCTGCTGTCTTGGTCAAGAGGTTTAAGCAGCAGCCTCATGGGTGCATCTGTAAAGTGGATGAGACTGGACTCTGTGGCACCAGTCTTCCCAGTAGGCCCATCACGGCTGCATTTTCCCAGTCATTCTGCCACCCTTTAGTTGCGAGCCGACGTCGCCAGCATGTGCTATTTTTAGCCAGGCAGGGTCGACCAAAGTCCGTCAGTGTAGCGCGTCTTTGTGCTTCCGCACTAATGATAAAGGGACGGGTGAAAAGGGTGTGGGGAGTGGAAGGGAAGGGGCGCGCTATTAATAGCCGGCAGAAAGTGACCAACTAAAGTATCTCGGATTTGTGCGCCGTGCCATAGCATGCTCAGCTCTGGGTTGGAGCCAGTTGTGGCCAAGAAGTTTGACAGTAATGATTAAGGCAGATAAGGATTGAAATCCATGAAATGCCATATAATGAATGCAGGCTGGGTAACTCTCAGCGGATCCGCTAATTTCAGTGGATGAACTCCTAGTTTCAGAGGGAAAATTTTTTTTCAGAGAAAATATTACTGAATTATTGTATTTGCCATCAGGAAATGCATCCATAATGCCTCAAAATTACAGAAATTCTTCAGCTTCTGGGGGGCAAAGCCTCCCAGATCCCCCGGCAGGGACGTTGCCCCTGGACCCCGGCCAATTTTCAGAGGAAACTATCTTCTTCTCTTACCCAGCCTGTGAATGATATGTACATTTTACATTTATCACTCCTGATATTTTTTTTCTTTTAATGACTGCAGATTGTGGGTGTATGTGAGGAAGAACTGAAGGCAGCACAACACTGGAATGGTCCTGGCGTCATTGAATTGTTGCGATCAAAGCCAACGTGAGTATACTGTAGTGTGTCCTGTTGTAGTTTACAACATCACAAATATGTCACACCGTCCAGGTTGTTGAAAAATCATTGCTATGTCTTGCAGGCTGAGTTGTGCTAGACTCCTGGAAAGGTGATCAGGGACCAAATTATGAAAATTGGGATTTTTATAGTTACAGGTGCATAGCTATCCATTCTTTTGTTTCCTTGTTCAAGTATTTTGTAAAAGACTAAATCTTAAAGGTAAAAAAGATTGTTTTAATCTTCAGTCTCTTTGCTGCTTTCAGTGCCCACAATCGTACAGTTTTGACAGTTAAATAAAAATCAGAAAGGATACCAAAGTTGATTGAATGTATTAAAATTTCAAAATGTTACTTTATGTAATTTACAATGTTTTTGTAACTTTTTCTGCTGAGGATTTTGATCACTTGTGTGATCAGATCTTTGAAGCTTGTTTAGCAAATCTTATTGCCATTGTCTCTCCTTCAGTTATCACAGTAGAGGAATAAAATTGGTTTCATTATAAAGTGAAGAGTCTGTATTTTGTGCGCAAAACTGTAAAAATGTGGAAAATGAAACTTGTGAGAAGGGGTCACATTTTCAGTGGAAAAAATGAACAGTGTGTATGCTTTTTTATGACAGATTTATGACATTTTTCCCAGCTACTTTTAATTATGCATTGATTGATTTCTTTGTATGTCTCTTTCTGTTATTCTCTGTCTGTCTGTCTCTGTCCCTGTCTCTGTCTGTCTCTCTCTCTCTGTCTCTCTCTCTCTCTCTCTCTCTCTCTCTGTCCCTGTCTCTGTCTGTCTGTCTCTCTCTCTCTCTCTCTCTCTCTCTCTCTCTCTCTCTGTCCTGTCTCTGTCTGTCTGTCTCTGTCCCTGTCTCTGTCTGTCTGTGTCCCTGTCTCTGTCTGTCTCTGTCCCTGTCTGTCTGTCTGTCTCTCTCTCTCTGTCTCTCTCTCTCTCTCTCTCTCTCTCTGTCCCTGTCTCTGTCTGTCTGTCTGTCTCTCTCTCTCTCTCTCTCTCTCTCTCTCTCTCTCTCTCTCTGTCCCTGTCTCTGTCTGTCTGTCTGTCTCTCTCTCTCTCTCTCTCTCTCTCTCTCTCTCTCTGTCCCTGTCTGTCTGTCTCTCTCTCTCTGTCTCTCTCTCTCTCTCTCTCTCTCTCTCTGTCCCTGTCTCTGTCTGTCTGTCTCTCTCTCTCTGTCTCTCTCTCTCTCTCTCTCTCTCTCTGTCCCTGTCTCTGTCTGTCTGTCTCTCTCTCTCTCTCTCTCTCTCTGTCCCTGTCTCTGTCTGTCTCTGTCTGTCTCTCTCTCTCTCTCTTCTCTCTCTCTCTCTCCTCTCTCTCTCTCTCTCTCTCTCTCTCTCTCTCTCTCTCTCTCTCTCTCTGTTTCCTCTTCTCTGCGTTTTCCACCTTTGTTGCATGTACACATATATACACTTTTTCTCTATCCCTCTTTTTTTTTAATCTTTTTTTTAAGACAAGGAATCTTCCATAGATCAGATGGCTTGCCATGCAGTGTTCTTTAACAACTAAATAAATAAGGGAAAACAATGATTGTCTTGTAAGT
>CM060307.1:105026379-105041379 GCA_030674185.1 Monoplex corrugatus | reverse complement strand
AGACTGTTTATGCTGACCCTTAGTAATCCTTTGCTCTTTGTTTCTGTTTCAGAATCAGAACAAATCAAAACAACTCTAAAGAAAGGGTTAAGCAGCACACGCCCCAACGTCCAGTCAGACAGAGATGACAACGAACAACAGTGAGTTGGATGATCTGTTTTTGAAAGGCTACATAGACATGAAATCCCCCTCCCCCTTTTTTGATACATGCAGATAAACTAGAACAACTGGTCACAACAGGAAAGCTGGAGAGAAAGAACATCAGGTAGACCCAGGGAGAAAATATTAGATGGACTTGCAGGGTAGCTCAGGACAGAGAGGGTGGAAGATGAACTTGCAGCGACAAGAGATAGATACATATGGAGGGCCATGATCACCAACGCCATGCGGCAGGGCACATGATGATGATGATGATGATGATGATGATGCAGAAGAAGAAGTTAGAGAAATGAAACCCAGAGCCCCCTTCCAAACCAACCAACCAAAACAATCAAGCAAACTTTATGAATGCAGAAGATGTAACAAAATACAACGCAGTCTCTGCTCTTAGGTCTACCATAGAATCAGAATGGAGACAAGATGAACAGGAATTTTTACAGCAGAATATTGACTATTGCTTCCAATGACTTTAATTACACATACTATACCGTGGCTCACAAATGCAATAAGCGGCAGCGGTTTGCCATTTCTGCCTCATAACAATAAAGTCCGAAGGGACAGTAACTATGAGAGTACCCATGTCTTGTGCATGCGCATGTGCTTTATTTTACATGAAAGTATATTGGGACCACAATGATTACATCAAAGAATTTCTACCCACTTAAACTGTTCAGGATTGATTTTTCAGACGTTTGGCATAATTTAGATCATCATCATCGTCATCATCATCATGTGCCCTGCTGCACGATGTTGGCGATCATGGCCCTCCGCACGAACCTATCCTTTGATGCTGCAAGTACATCTCCCACCCGCTCTGTTTTCATCCACTCCGCAAGTGTGTCCAATAGTTTAGATAGTGCTTTGGAAATGGATAATTTAGATAGTGTTTTGGAAATGGAGGTAATTTTAGAGAGTTTAACTGCTCATCTCTTTTTAAAGTCAAAATTCAAAGAAGCAGTAGAACATGTTTTAAATGATTTTTCATGGAGAACAACAGAGGCATTCTCATACTGCTGTCACCACTCACAGCATGGATGGTCATGAAATTATGGCACCAGGAATTAGGGTTTTGAACCTATCGCCTTGGTGCAGTGGTGAATGCGATTGACTAAAGAGTAGAAGATAATAGGTTTGAATCTCATTAACTCTATCAGAATTATTGTGGGAATTTTTTTTTTTATATTTCAAGTAGCTCATACCTGTAGTTGAGCTTGCTGTGGGCTCATTGGGAAGACAGGAACTATACAGTTGAGTCTCATCCACTTCACAGTTTGGCCATTAAGGATATTGCTCAAATGTTCTAACCAACACCTCAGTCATCTGCATCTCTCAGGCCTGGTTGACACCAGAAAATATCATGAAAGTAAATGTAGAGTACAGCCCTGTCACCTAGTTTCAAGCCAGGATGGAACTCCATAGCAGCATCATTATCATCGCCATCATCAGGTATCTTCATAGTATTGTGAACAATTTGTCCCAGACCTTGTGGCATTGAAATGGCATAGAAGATGGGACAGCTGTTAAAAAAAGGCCTTCATGTTTTGCTTTTATATGTGTGTGTATATGGGTGGGGTGTGGGTGTATGCCACATGCATTCATAATATTATGTGTATGCATGATGTGCGTGTACTTAGGCATGCAGTGATGTACCATATTGTAGCTTTTTAGAATATTAAATCTACATTTGGATTCCTTGTTCATACTTGAGTGTTTAAACATATTCAGTCTATATTTGAATCTCTTTTATCACATTGGAGTATTTTAACCCTTTGACTCCTGAACCCTGTCCACCAGCATCCTGCACTGTCAACCATGCTAACAAAACAAAAACTTAACCCTTTGATTCCCTCACCCTGTTCACCAGCTTCCTACAGGAAGCTGGTTGATAGGGTGAGGGAGTTAAAGAGTTAAGTTTTTACAGTTGGTAGATAGGGTGCGTGAGTCAAAGGGTAAACATCTTAAGTCTACATTTGGATTCCTTTATTATGCTGGAGTATTTTAGTTCATTCAGTCTACATTTGGATTCCTTTATTATGCTGGAGTATTTTAGTTCATTCAGTCTACATTTGGATTCCTTTATTATGCTGGAGTATTTTAGTTCATTCAGTCTACATTTGGATTCCTCTGTCATATGGGAGTATTTTTTATGCATTCAGTCTACATTTGGATTCATTATCATATGGGAGTATTTTTTATGTATTCAGTCTACATTTGGATTCATTATCATATGGGAGTATTTTTTATGCATTCAGTCTACATTTGGATTCATTATCATATGGGAGTAGTTTAATATGTTCAGTCTACATTTGGATTCATTATCATATGGGAGTAGTTTAATATGTTCAGTCTACATTTGGATTTTTTCGTGTTGCTCAGGCACCAGCGGCAGTCCCGGAAAGAATCCTTTGACAGTGCCACAAGTTCAGAAGGTCCGACAGAACTCATCAGGACTCGTGTTCTGGAATCCGTTCACCTCAAATTCAACCTTGAGGCTGGATCTCTTTTACCTTTGGCACTCAGGTGTGTATTGCAGGACTTAATTATCTCTTTGACTCTATCCACCAGCATCCTGCACTGTCAACCATGCTAGCAAAGCAAAAACTTAACCCTTTCATTCCTTCACCCTATCCACCAGCTTCCTGCAGGTAGCTTGTGGACAGGGTGAGAGAGTCGAAGAGTTAAGTTTTTGCAGTTGGCGGACAGGGTGCGGGAGTCAAAGGGTTAACAGTTACTGTTTATTTCTATGATTCCTGTTTGACTCATTGATAATAAGAAATCTTTTTTTTTCTTTTTAAGAAGGGTGGAAGGGATGATATATAGGTATAATTCTGCATTGATTTTTATAAGATAATAGACATTTTAAAAAATACATAGTAACAATAAAGTGGTTACTTAATAAGTTAAAATACTGTAGATTGATATATCATTCTTTTCAGGACTGGTGATATGGGAAGCACGTTTTAACACTTTGACTCCTGTCTTGTTTCATTATTGAATAAACATTTTCATTCTGTTTTCATGTGTATTTGGTTTCTAATTACTTGTTGGCAGTCACTTTGATTGAGATTTTTGAATCTTGTGATATATTATTATTGAATTGAATTGAATTGAATTTTAACATTTTGATATATCACCTACAGTCTGTTACCTCTTGTTTGCAGTAATTGGACTTTCCATTTTGATTACAGGGGACGATTAAAACACGGTCGCCATTTCACGTTCAAGAGTGTAATGAACGACGTGGCAGTGACGCTGGTGTCCCCCAGTGTGGTGGGATCCATCGCTGATGAGGAACACCCTTTTGCTGCCCACGGTACCTGGCTACAGGTCCTCATTCGCAACGACTTTTTGGAAGAGATGATTGAAGATCTGGAGGAATTGGCCTACCCTGATGAGGTGAAATTGCTGTATTTCATACCGGTGGTTCTGTGTTAGACAAAGCCACACTGAGCAGAAACAACATATGTATAAAAAGAGACATTTGATAAAAGAAAAAGATGGAGGGAAAAATCAGAAATTGCTGGAATTTGGTCTGCGTGTAGATTGTTCTTATTCTTACTCTTATTTTTGATTCCGCAGGGCTATAATCATTTCTAAACCTACACAACACATTGTTGAAAAAAGAAATATCTAGAAAAGAAAGTTAAATACACATAGCAGTGTATTCATGCACATAATCTTCCTACAAAAAGTCTTCCTGTCCTGAGTATCTCGCCCATCTGTTACATCTCTACACGCCATCTCGAGCTTTGCGGTCCTCATCCGACACCCGTCTCTATAGTATCCCCATAGTCCGCACTAAAAGGTTTGGGCAGCGTTCTTTTTCCTATCAAGCTCCAACTATCTGGAATCAGCTACCTCGCTCACTCAGATACTCACCCTCTCTGTCCACATTCAAACGCTCCCTCAAAACTCATCTGTTTCCCAAATAACTGGTAATTTCTGCCCCCCTCCCCCCATGTAACGTAATGTTGGCTTTATAATGTCTTAGTGTCAATGTGTCATTGCATTTGCATTTCGTGCTGTGTTGTGTGTGTGTGTGTGTGTGTGTGTGTGTGCGTGTGTGCGTGTGCGTGTGTGTGTGTGTGTGTGTGTGTGCGTGTGTGTGTTTGTGGGCGTGTGTGTGCGTGCTTGTGATTTCGGTTATATGTTTTGCCATTGTTAACGCCTAGGGCATTAATTTGATTAGGCGTACTAAATGTTCATAATAATAATAATAATAATAATCTAAGGATATGTCCCTGGCATTGACAAGTCTGCCCAGTTTATCCCCAGGGGGTTAAAAAAACAAACATAGAACCGAATACAAGTGTAAACATAACTAAGGAGACTAAAACATGAAAACGGACTGAAATTGCTTCTGCACATTACATTTCCATAGAGCCAAAAATGCAGTCCATATGTGACCTGCCAGCACAAAATCAGTCTTTAGTAGCATTTTGGGCATTTTGAGATACACATATCACTGGAAAGTGTACATTCTGCTGATTATTTTGGTACTTGAAGAAAGCTTGTACTCGGAAAAATGTAGAAGTTATGTATGTTTAAAGTCATTAAATTGTATGACGGCCATTTTGAGAAAACGGCCTCTAAAGTTTTTGTGTGCTCTCTACACATTTTCCTTAAATTTCTTTATTTGGTGGCTTTGACTCAGTTTGTTTCTGATTTTAGCTGTCATTATCTGAAAGGTGCACCAAAGAGCTTTCCATCAGTATATTACATGTGCAGGTACTGTACAGGTTACGGTTCATAATAAGAGACAAAAACAGGTACTTTTTGTAGGAAATTGCGTTCTTTCTGCTGCGATCAGCACATTAAAGTACCATTTTAAATTGATTAATAATATTTTGTCAAGAAAAAAAATTTCTGTGGGGGATAGATTATAGTCTACAGAAATCAATTTTGAGAAAAAGTCAGAACACACCCAGATAGACCCTCAATCATCTTTTCAGCTCCTAGTGCTGTTCGACTAACTGCAAGTTAAGACTGATTTCGTGGTGGGAGGTCACATATATGTATCCAGTTAGCAATCCTAAGAAAAAGTATACAAGACTTTATATATAGAACACATACAGGTGAATGGACCAGCAAGGCAGAAAATGATAGGAAGAGATGACAGAAAGCAAAGGCACAAGTCAGAAACAAAAAGAATGACAGAAAGAGGAAATTTCTAGCACAGAATTTCCAGAAGACTTATAGATGATGTTCCACAAAAAAAAAGAGACAGGAAAAAAGAGAAAGATTAGTAACAGCACAGGCAAATGATGATGCTCATGGTTATTGATTGCATAAAAGTTATATGAATTTTTGACTGTAAGCTGTGAAAGATATATCTAATATCTCTCCATCTGTACCAATGATGCAGGCCTTTACAGGGATTGAAATATGATGTACAATTCTTGGGTAGTGTATTGTCAAAGGTGTAGTACTTGCAGAGATTATAATTTGTGTTTTTCGTTTAACATCTCAGTCTAAGTGATTCTTTGTGTGTGTGTGTGTGTGTGTGTGTGTGTGGCTATGTGTATGTGTGTGTTTAATAATAATAATACCTAGGACTTATAAAGCGCACTAAGCCACTGGATCTAGGCGCTGGGGAATGGGGGATATAATAGGAAGTCAGTAAATACAAGACTACACAACAACTTACACATCATCAAATGACAATCAAATACATACATACATCATAATCACATAACATAATGATTTACATTCGCAATCTTCAAAATATGCATACCACGCAATTCAATCAAATATCAGATTCATTCCAATTAAACACTTTTCACTCAGTTACTCCATATAAACTATTATTCCACCCCTTCCCTACTACCCCCCACCCCCACGCGCATACACAAAATCCAATTACACATATCAGCCAGCCGACAAGGTGATGTGGGGAAAAGTGATCAGATGTCGAAATACTGCTGGAAAAGGTGTGTTTTCATGTTTGAGCATGCGCATGCATGTGTGTCTTCATGTACAGAGAGAGAGTGAGTGTGTGTGTGTATGTGTGTGCGTGCGTGTGTGTGTGTACGTTTGTAGGTATGGGCATGCATACAGAGTGTTGTGGGTGGATGGTGGTGTGTGGGTGGATGGGTGGGTGGGTGTTCAGGTTTCCCTTCATGTGTACAGTGTGAGTGTGTGTATATGTTAGTATGTATGTCCATTCGAGTGTGAATGAGTAGGGGTGTGTTTTTACAGCATTTTTGAAGACACGAGATGGATTGTTGGTAGTCATTTAGCGGACTGCGAGTTCATCGTTTATATTTATTTTTCTGTTATGATTGTTGTCATAGTTGAGACAAATGTCTTACATTTGACATCTTGTTTCCAGATTATGTGCCCCAGGACATTCAGCTGGCCAGAGCGTCGGTTGTGCATCACAATTCTCGCAAACGAGAGCTAATCGGGATCAGCATGCCTCAAGTCATCATAACATCTTTGTGAACTGGTCACTGTGAGGACAGACTGTCAACATCCATTTTGTATCATACCCACCATCATCCACAGTGGATGGATATGGATTCTCCGACGTTGGCAATTCATTGTTGTCAGAATGTCTGGTGTCGTGGTGATGTGTGTATCTGCGAGAGAGAATGACAAGCCACTGTTGGTCAGACTTGAAGTGAGTGGACGGTATACATGTGTTGGAAACTAGATGGACGTATTGTTTTGGGAAAAGGACAGATGTGTGGGATGTGTGGACGGTTGTGTTGCTGTTTTTCTGAGAGGGAGAAAGACGAGTCACTGTTGTTCTAAATTTGAGCTGCTGGAAAAATGATAGATCTGCAAAAGACAAGTGGGCTTACTGATTGAAGACTGGTGTTCTGAAGACTGGTGTTCTGAAGATTGGTGTTCTGAAGATTGGTGTTCTGAAGATTGGTGTTCTGCTGATTGTGCTGATATTTTGCTAATTGAAGTCATCAGTATACAGACGTCCGTGGCGATGTTCAGTTGAATGAAGACGTCGGTTTTTTCTGATGTTTGTCAAGAATGGATCTGTGAAAGTAGTTTTCAGTGTCACATTGTGAGCGTGGAATTCATCGTAGATCATGGATACTATTTGAAGGATTATGATCCCTCACTTTTTTTTGTTTTTTTGTTTTGTTTTTTGTTTTTTTTTTGGTATGAGGCAACGGGGAGATGGAAACATGTTTGAGCAATGATTGAAGTGAGAGAGAGAGAGTGTGTGTGTTTGCATGTCTGTGGGTGCATATATGTGTGTGCTTATCTGCATGTTTCTGCTATTCCTCCGTTTGGTTTTTGTGTGCCCTTGATGTTACACATGTACATAATGTAGATAGTCTAGACCCTTGTCAGTTGTCGCACAGTGATAAGTGACAAAGCTTTGTGGATACATGTACTTAAATCAACAACCATGTCAAGTCCAATGAGGTATTTCATGGACGACTGTTGCAAGTGTGTTGTGGTTACCTGGGAAAATCAACATGAAAATCAACAACTGATTGTGACTTAAAAATCGACAACTGATTTTAACGAGAAACTCAACTGTTGATTGTAACGAGAAAATCAACAACTGATCTAGACTTGAAAATCAACAGTTGATTGTAACGAGAAAATCAACAACTGATCTAGACTTGAATATCAACAATTGATTGTAACGAGAAAATCAACAACTGATCTTGACTTGAATATCAACAGTTGATTGTAACGAGAAAATCAACAACTGATCTAGACTTGAAAATCAACAGTTGATTGTAACGAGAAAATCAACAACTGATCTAGACTTGAATATCAACAATTGATTGTAACGAGAAAATCAACAACTGATCTTGACTTGAATATCAACAGTTGATTGTAACGAGAAAATCAACAACTGATCTTGACTTGAATATCAACAATTGATTGTAACGAGAAAATCAACAACTGATCTAGACTTGAATATCAACAATTGATTGTAAGAGAAAATCAACAACTGATCTTGACTTGAATATCACAATTGATTGAACGAGAAAATCAACAACTGATCTAGACTTGAATATCAACAATTGATTGTAACGGAAAATCAACAACTGATCTAGACTTGAAAATCAACAGTTGATTGTAACGAGAAAATCAACTGATCTAGACTTGAAAATCAACAGTTGATTGTAACGAGAAAATCAACAACTGATCTTGACTTGAAAGTGAACAGTTGATTGTAAGTTGAAAGTCAACAACTGATAATAATGTAAAAATCAACAGCGGAATGTAGCTTGAAAATCAGCAACTGATTGTAACATGCAAAATCAGCAACTTGATTTAAAATATTAATCGCATCAGTTCCCTTGAAATTCTTTGTGGGCTGTTTTTTTTTTTTAATGTTTCACGATTGACGTGACAACAGTTGACTGATTTTAGAACCATGTCATTTTCCTGAGATGTTTCAGACTTTTTTTTTAATAACATATTTCATGATTGATGTGAAAATAACTAAATCGTTTTTGAATGAATAACAGATGAGAGTCCGTTTGCGTGAATTTAATGTAATTACAGACTATAAATTTAAAAAAATCAGTGTCATTAATTTCTTAGGTTCATGTTTTGTGAAATGACTTCAGAACGAAAGGACTGATTTTGAATTGAATGAATAGTATACAAGGGTCTCTTGGCATGAATTATTTTTTAAGATATTACATAGGAATAGATGTGAAGTGAAAGAAAATGTTGTTGACATACTTTTCATACTTTGTCTTTCCAGTAATTTTTGTGGATACAAGTACTGCAACAGATCATGTTGATTATTTTAATGTTTTGTGTTAAGTTTGCTTAGGTTATAGAAAATGTTACTGTGATTTTCACCAAAAGGTGTTACACACAATTTATATTGTAATTTTCGTCATTCTTTATGTGGTGGATGTGAAGTACTGTTGACAAATCTGATGGGGTAACACAGCTCACGAGACCATCAGTGCTCGTAGTGAGTGATCTCCCCTCCTCTCCTTCTCATCAGTCACAGTTATTGTGAGAAAGATGTGAGAAATGTTTATTTTGGAATTTGATTACCCATTGACCTCAGCGTGAATGCTGCAGTTTTAGTGAATTATGAATTTTGTTGTTTTGAATAAAATCTTTTTTCTTTTTTTTTTTAAAAGCAGTTGTTTAAAGATGATGTGTTTGCAAATTAGAGTACTGCACTGCTTTTAACTTTTCTTTTTTTTTTTAACTGACCTAGTAATATTTATTGCTCAGTTACTCCTCTTTTAGGTCAGGTGGAGTGTTAGGTGTCATCCACGCTTCCAGCTGTATTTGAAGTTTTCTACTTATTCTACAATTCTATCTCCTCTCATCTGACTGTGGTCTTCTTTGTGCTTCTGGTCTTCAGTTCCATGACCTTTCTGCTTTTAAATTCAATCTAAAAAACCCACTGCTTTGTCCTGCAATGAATTCTACAATTAGTTCTTTTCCTCAGTTTGTGTATGTTTTTTGTTTTTTTTCCCATAGATTGTATAGTCTGCGTTGATTGCATGCGTACGTCTGGTGCGTGAGTGCACTTCGATTTGAATTATTAAGATTTGGCGCCATATAAATAATGGAATTAATTGTTATTATTATTACTGTACACATGCTCCCTGTGGCTCCTGGCTCATTGCACAAATCTAGGGGCACTAACTTGGTCATTGCATCTTTCCTGCTGTAATTTCAAGAGGGTTAATTCATTGAAATTCGTTGTTTGATGTTTTTTTAATTACGTTTTTTTAAGTGTAAGTAAAAGTAGAATGTTGTGTGTGTATGTTCTAGTTTTTTCATGTTATATATTTGAATTGTATTTGTTCAGGTTGTGCAATACTGTTGATCCCCTTTCTTCTGCTCCCCTCAGTCTGCTCCCAATCCACCACTCTATAATTTCTTTGGGGGGGGGGGGGGGGGTTGTCTTCCTTTTTTTTTTAAAAAAAAAAGAGGGAGATTGTTTCATATCAACCAGAAAGTGGTTTTGTGTGTCTGTGAATGTGACAAAAATGTTTTAACGAGATTTTTTCAGTTTATAATGGATAGATCTTTACCAAATTGTGGTGAAAGATGTGGATTGTTAAGGAGTTGCAAAAGCATATGTTTGGAAGGTAACTGTTTCAAATCAAGATGATATGGACCAAAATGGTGTCTTCAATTAGCACGTTTTTGGTTGGAAGATGTTTGTACGGCACTTTTTTTTTTTAATAGGAACTTCTGACAATTTTAGATGTTGTTTCCCTGTTGTGAGAGTCTGCTATTGGCCTCAATGCAGGTTAGGAGTTTTATGTCATCTGATTCTTAATTCAAGGTCACAGTGACAGAGAATTCCAGCAAGTGAAAGCAGTTCAGCTTTTGCTTTTAGCATATGTTGTCCATGATTTGCTGCCATACAGTAAAGTAGAGTGCTGATGATGCAGGCATTGTACACTGCCAGCTTGGTCAGACTTGGCAGCTTTGGGTTCTCCCAGACACGAGCAGTATGTCGGCGTGAGGTTGCTGCAACCATGCCAATGCACATGCTGATCTCAGCATCGAGGGACAGATTGTTTCTGATGATGGACTCGAGGTATGTGAACTGGTGGATGACGTCAAATTTGCCGATGGTGATGACAGGTGGAGTGTCCACATCTGGGCTCAGTCACAGTGACTGAGAGTTCCAGAATCTGAATTTTTTTGTCATTCTTGTATACAAAAGGATATTGGTAGAGTGGCTTGGCCCCTGTGGGTTTTTCTGTTGACAAACCGGAGATCAAACAAATGTTCATAAACGTAATTACAAACTGACAGCTACCTTTGTATGCATGTACTTAAAAAAAAATTATTCAATCTCTGTAACCTGTTAGTCTATATATAACCTGTTAATCTGTAACCTCCAGCCGAGCTGCTGCAAAGTTCATATCATTATGGTGTTTAATTTAAGAACTTTTAACTTGACGAGACTGAATGTCTGTAGAGGTCTGTAGTTTTTTAATGTTATTGTATGTACAGAGGTGTGTCACGTACTGGTCAGATCATGGAAAAACAATTGATGTACATATTGTAAATTTATCAGACGTTAAACATTTCGTTGTTCTGTGTAACAGCCCTCCTGTTCACTTTGTACAAGTGGTATAATGGTGAGTTTTCCAAGATGATGTCTTCGCGCTCCGATTACATTCTATCCGCACTGACGTCACAGTTACCATGTGGTGGATAAGATTCAAAACAATCATAGGCCAAGACCTGTACTTGTGTGTAAGCTGTATGAGATGGCAAGGTCTTAGGGTATGATTATGATTACATGATCAGAGATAAAAAGTGTTGCAGATGTTTTGGCAAATGTTGAGAAACTTGTTCTGTCAGGCAATAATATGAAACTTTTGGATGTGAGACAACGTTCCTTAACCCTCTGACTCCCACGCTCTATCCACCAACTGCAAAAACTTAACCCTTTCACACCCTCACCCTATCCACCAGCTTCCTGGATAGTGTGAGGGGAGTCAAAGGGTTAAGTTTTTGCATGGATAAGGTGAGGGAGCCAAAGGGTTAAGTTTTTGCTTTGCTAGCATGGTTGCATAATGCAGGATGCTGGTGGACAGGGTGCGGGAGTCCAAGGTTTAAAGAGGGATTGTCATGTAGCTTATGGAGTGATCTGACGATGCTCCTCTTCTTGCTGAAGCTGACACTGTTGTCGGTTGGTATTATTGCAGATGATTCTGTTTATATCATAACAAAGATGTCAACAAGCATAATGGAAAACTTAACTGGAGTTTGAAGTTTGTTCAAGAGGGATTCACTGCACTTGGAAAACTCCCTATGTGCTCTACCCAAATCTGTCAGCAATTATCTGACAGACTTCCAAAGCCTGCGCAAAACCCTGTGTGCTGGCAGTTTTGAAATGTGGAAGGGAGAAGAGGGACATATGAAACATTAAGCTGACATCATCAGAATGATGGAGGCATTAAGACAGGTAGTGAACAGGCCAGTTTTTAACCCTCTGACTCCCGCACCCTATCCACCAACTGCAAAAACATAACCTTTTGACTACCTTACCCTATTCACTAGCTTCCTACAAGATGCTGGTTGATAGGGTGAGGGAATCAAAGGATTAAGATTTTGCTTTGCTAGCATGGTTGGCAATGTAGTATGCTGAGTGGACAGGGTGCGGGAGTCAAAAGGTTAAGGATGCAGGCTGGGATTGAACTCGAGATACTAGATCTTGAGTCCATAGCGCAGCCAACTAGCTCAGGATTCCACTATGAATTGTGGAAATAATTTTTCAGTCACTCCAGCTCACCCTCAACATTGTTAGTGGTCTGATTATGTTAGTTATTTAACTGAAAAAAAAGGAGGTTTAGTTTACATTTTTTAAGTTATGAAGGAAGCAATATATATGTATGATATGATTATTTGAAATGCTGCGTGTGTGCCAGCATACATGTGATTTTCTTTATCTGATTTTATTTATTGTAGTTGTGATCTATATGTAATATTCACTGTTTTTGCTGATTGTTACTGCTGTTGGTTTACAACTTTTTGGAGCAGTCTTGGAAGAATGAATCTGCAATGAACAAGTGTATTTGTGACATGCTTCATAGTGAAGCTAAGTAATTCAGGGCTTAAAACGTTCCGCATCTGGGCGGAATTCCGCGATTTCTGTTTGTCAAAAAAACAAACAAACAAACAAACAAAACGAAAGGAGCAAGGCATCCGTGATCGGCTTGCAAGCGTTCATAGCAACGGCACGCAAGTTATGGCCCCTGATTTTTATCCAAAGACTACAGTTGGTAAACACCTGTAAAACACTCAAGTTAAAGGGTGAGTGTTCATTTTATTATTATGTTTTTAACCCCTTCTCCCCTTCTCCCAAATATATCTTCCTGTAATAATTATGTGTTTACAGCAATTTTTGTGCACTAAATATCTCTTGAAATTATGTCCAGAAAGCACGAAATGGCATAGATTTACACTTGGATTTAAAAAAATTCCCGGGGGAGCATGCCTCCAGACCCCCCTAGTTTCAGTGGGTTTTTTCCTCCTCCTGTTTTAAGCCCTGATAATTATATCCAGATATGACCATGGTCATTGTTGTTGTTGTTATCTTTCGACTGTTGTTGATGATTTGCTTTAAATATCCTGCTATTGACTATTGCTGCTGCCTACTGTAGGTACAGTGACTTCCAGTTGCTACCTGACTGATTATTTATTATTTCAGCCTAATAGATTATGTCCCTATTCCAAAGGTTTATAAAGCATAGCCTAATAGATTATGTCCCTACTCTAAAGGTTGTTTATAAAGCATAACCTAATAGATTATGTTCCTACTGTAAAGGTTTATAAAGCATAGCCTAATAGATTATGTCCCTACTCCAAAGGTTGGACATTATAAAGCATAGCCAAATAGATTCTGTCCCTACTCCAGAGGTTGTTTATAAAGCATAGCCTAATAGATTATGTCCCTACTCTAAAGGTTGTTTATAAAGCATAGCCTAATAGATTCAGGCTGGGGAATTCTCAGCGGATTCGTTATTTTCAGCGGAAAACGACAGGATTTCCGCGGCAGAAAAAAAAAATTCAGCGGTGAAAAAAAATCGGCAACGAAAAAAAAAAAAAAACCTCGACGAGTTTTGCGCATTTTAGGTTAGTTTCGGTCAACTTCCGGGTTGATATGTACCGGTAGTGTTGACTTCCGGTCAGAGTCGCCATCTTGTGCGTTGGACAACATGTCGCTTTCAAAGATAGTCAATCGTGGCGATAAATTTGTTTCTAACACAGTGTTGTTGCACAATGTATGACTATAAACGTGCACAGAATACAGTTACAAAATCATTGAAAAGAACTGAAATTGTAGGAGTTGAAAAAAAGAAAAAAAACAACATTTAACTTCAAGGAGAGGCCTTGAAAACATCTGAAAATTGTAAAAATGCTTCAGCTTCAGGGGGGCTTCGCCCCCCTGAAACCCCCAGCAGGGCGTTGCCCCTGCACCCCACCAGGGGCCTGGCGGCCCCTGGACCCCACACCATTTTCAGAGGAAACTCTTGCCAAGTGTTCCCCACCCTGTAGATTATGTCCCTACTCCAAAGTTTATAAAGCATAGCCTAATAGATTATGTCCCTACTCCAAAGGTTGGACATTATAAAGCATAGCTAAATAGATTCTGTCCCTACTCCAAAGGTTGTTTATACAGTGTAACCTAACAGATTATGTCCCTGCTCCAAAGATGACAGCTGCCTATACAGTCTCCAGTCTGTGAAGGAATTGATTATGACTGGAGGTCCAGCCACTGAGGTTGAGAAAATGATTTTGTGGTTGTGCAGTGACATTGTCAAGCACAGGTTTCTGCAACTGCTTTCTAGACGATTGTCGGAGGTGTTTGTCAAATCTCAAGGTCAAACTATAGCTTTAAACGTTTAACCCTTTGACTCCCGCAACCTGTCCACCAGCATCCCGCATTGTCAACCATGTTAGCAAAGCAAATAGGATGAGGGGTCAAAGGGTCAAGCTTTTGCAGTTGGTGGATACGGTGTGGGAGTGAAAGGGTTAAGCATGTGTGACATATTCAGACAAAGAGTTAAGAGAAATCGAACTGCCTGTTTTCTGCAATAAAGTCAAAGTGTCACATTGGGTCTAGGATCTCTGTTTTAACCTTTCATTGTCTAGAGACATTTGTGACTAGTGTGTTAAGCTGTACCTTAAAATGTGACTAGTGTGTTAAGCTGTTCCTTAAAATGTGACTAGTGTGTTAAGCTGTACCTTAAAATGTGACTAGTGTGTTAAGCTGTACCTTAAAATGTGACTAGTGTGTTAAGCTGTACCTTAAAATGTGACTAGTGTGTTAAGCTGTACCTTAAAATGAACTCCGAATGGTGGAAGATGTTTTAGGGTTTTGGAATTATCAGTGAAAATATCCTC
>CM060307.1:105013879-105023879 GCA_030674185.1 Monoplex corrugatus | reverse complement strand
ACCCTAAAACACTCACTAACCCTCTCTCACTTCCCCCACCAAAGAGTAGGTCTCATTTGTGCTGGTTATTACCCTAAAACACTCACTAACCCTCTCTCACTTCCCCCACCAAAGGGTAGGTCTCATTTGTGCTGGTTATTACCCTAAAACACTCACTAACCCTCTCTCACTTCCCCCACCTAAGGGTAGGTCTCATTTGTGCTGGTTATTACCCTAAAACACTCACTAACCCTCTCTCACTTCCCCCACCAAAGGGTAGGTCTCATTTGTGCTGGTTATTATCCTAAAACACTCACTAACCCTCTCTCACTTCCCCCACCAAAGGGTAGGTCTCATTTGTGCTGGTTATTACCCTAAAAACACTCACTAACCCTCTCTCACTTCCCCCACCTAAGGGTAGGTCTCATTTGTGCTGGTTATTACCCTAAAACACTCACTAACCCTCTCTCACTTCCCCCACCTAAGGGTAGGTCTCATTTGTGCTGGTTATTACCCTAAAACACTCACTAACCCTCTCTCACTTCCCCCACCTAAGGGTAGGTCTCATTTGTGCTGGTTATTACCCTAAAACACTCACTAACCCTCTCTCACTTCCCCCACCTAAGGGTAGGTCTCATTTGTGCTGGTTATTACCCTAAAACACTCACTAACCCTCTCTCACTTCCCCCACCTAAGGGTAGGTCTCATTTGTGCTGGTTATTACCCTAAAACACTCACTAACCCTCTCTCACTTCCCCCACCTAAGGGTAGGTCTCATTTGTGCTGGTAATTACCCTGAAACGCTCACTAACCCTCTCTCACCTTTCCCCACCCACCCAGAAATTCCCTCCCCATTCTTTTCGAAGCCCTCCTCCATATGTGTTAAATTCACTAATACTTTTATTAATGTTTTCATGTTAGGAGAAATCAATGGCTATAAATTGTTAAAAAAAAATTTTAAAAAGAGAGAGAAATGGGTATAATGTGTTGTTAGAACCTGCACATGCATTTTACCGTTCCTTCAGTTTTGTGTACATAAAGATGCATTTTAAACTTTGTACATTCGTATTGGTACGTGTACTTACAGTGTTCAGTTTAGGTGTTGTTATTGTTTTGAATGTCTTTGATGAGACGAGACAGTAGAATGTGTGTTAGTTTGTGATTTGTGACAATATGAGCTGTACTTGTGTGTGTGTGTGTGTGTGTGTGTGTGTGTGTGTGTGTGTGTGTGTGTGTGTGTGAGAGAGAGAGAGAGAGAGAGAGAGAGAAGGAGAAAGTTTAGGCGTGGAATTTTTTTTTCATACAGGAAAAAGAAAGCCAAGGGAATGATATACGACATGGTGTAGCAACTTTTGTTTTCAACTTCAAAACATTGTAGCTTATTGCTCAACGATAGTATTATTAGGTTCCCCTGGATCCTTCTTACAGCGAGCTCTCACTGGATCTGTCTGACAGCTATTTCCTTGTGTGCATTGATATTTTTTGTTTGTTTAGTTTTGGGGTTGTTTTTTTCTTGCATTTCACAGAGAAATAAATGTATTTTGTTTGTTTGTTTTTGTGGGTTTTTTCTTTTCTTGTTTCTCACAGAGAAATAAATGTATTTTGTTTGTTTTTGTGGGGTTGTTTTTTCTTGCATCTCGCAGAGGAAAAATGTATTTTGTTTTATGTTTTTTTGTTTGTTTTCTTGTTTCTCACAGAGAAATGTATTTTGTTTTGTTATGTTTTTTTGTTTGTTTTCTTGTTTCTCACAGAGAAAAAATGTTTTTCTTTGTTTTTTGTTTTTTTCTTGTTTCTCACAGAGAAAAATGTATTCTTCTATTTCCACTTCCCACTCTTATTGAGTCCCCCCTACTGTTGAAACATGAACACAGCAAGCCCCCCCCCCCTCCCCCTCCCCACCAACCATTGAAACATGGAGACAGCAAGTTTGTTATTTCAATCTGGTGTGTTGACTGTTAGTGGCACATACATTACATGTAGTTCCGTTGTTTGAGTGCTATAGTCATAGCATTGGGGTTGTGAGGTAGGTCAAACCACTGGTTGACCATTTTTTAAATTTTTTTTTTTAAAGAGGCCCATTAGCTCATTTGGTTAAAGAGCGGTTCCGATAACACGGAGGTTGTGCATTTGACCTTTGTGGACCACTGAATTTTTACGCAGTCAGGATTTTTTGTATTTTTTTTAATAGAGTCGTGGACTCAAGATCTGATATCTGTAGTTCAATTCCTGACCGGAACATTACAAGCTGGCCTGTTTGCTGTTCATCTTAACCCTTTCACTACCACACCCTATTCACCAGCTGCAAAAACCTAACCCTATCACTCCCTCACCCTATTCACCAGTTGCAAAAACCTAACCCTCTCACCCTATCCACCAGATTCCTGTTTGTCTAAGGAGTTTGGAGGTCAAAGTTTTTTGAAGAGAGATTCATCGCACTTGGCAATTCCCATACATGCTTCACCCAAATCTGCTAACAATAATCAGGCAGACTCCCTGATTCTGTGCAAAACCGTATGCCATGGCAAGGTCTTGAACTAAGGAGCAGAAAGACAGGAGGGGGTGGGAGGGGGGCAAAGATCTTTGAAAACACTAAGCTGACACCATCAGAGGGATCGGGGCTTAAAACGTTCCGCGTCTGGGCTGAATTCCGCGATTTCGGTTTGTCAAAAAAAAAAAAAAAAAAAGGAAGAAAGAAAAAAAAAAAACCAAAGGAGCAAGGCATCCGTGATCAGCTTGCAAGCGTTCATAGCAATGGTGTGCAAGTTATGGCCCCTGATTTGCCCCCCGGACCCCCCAGTGGTTTTTTTCCTCCTCCTGTTTTAAGCCCTGAGTGATGGAATCATTAAGATAGGCAGTTAACAGACCAGTTTTTAACCCATTGACTTCCGCACCCTGTCAACCAGCATCCAGCATTGTCAACCATGCTAGCAATGCAAAAACTTAACCCTCTGACTCCCTCACCCTATCCACCAGCTTCCTGCAGGAAGGAAGCTGGTGGATAGGGTGAGAGAGTCAGAGGTTTAAGTTTTTGCAGGAAGCTGGTGGATAGGGTGAGGGAGTCAGAGGGTTAAGTTTTTGCATTTGGTGGATAGGGTGTGGGAGCCAAAGGGTTAAGTTTTTGCATTTGGTGGATAGGGTGTAGGAGTCGAAGGGTTAATGTTGTGGGCTGGGCCTGAACCCAAGATATCAGATCCTGAGTCCACGGCTCTATGTCCGAGAAATGTAAGTGATGAGTCAGTTGAGACAGAGTATGCGATTATGGAATATGTATAAATGTTTTGCTCGAAAGTACCGTGGCAAGAAAATTATTTTGAACAGCTGCGTGTTGTGATTTTTACTTGGGTTGTATGTGTTTTGTATTGAGGTATTGTGTTTTTTTATGTGCATGCTGTTGGTTATATGATTGATTTGGTGTTTTGTTTGTTTGTTTGTTTGTTTTTTGATGGGGAAATGTGTTTTTCTCAGATGTGAATAAAGTATTTTAACATGTGTTGATGTCGTCTAGTGTTTGCATTGGGTGTGAGAAGTGGTGTTTGTTCTAGTGTTTGCATTGGGTGTGAGAAGTGGTGTTGTTCTGGTGTTTGTATTGGGTGTGAGAAGTGGGGTTTGTTCTAGTGTTTGTATTGGGTGTGAGAAGTGGTGTTTGTTCTAGCGTTTGTATTTGGTGTGAGAAGTGGTGTTTGTTCTAGTGTTTGCATTGGGTGTGAGAAGTGGTGTTTGTTCTAGCGTTTGCATTGGGTGTGAGAAGTGGTGTTTGTTCTAGTGTTTTGATTGGGTGTGAGAAGTGGTGTTTGTTCTAATGTTTGCATTGGGTGTGAGAAGTGGTGTTTGTTCTAGTGTTTGCATTGGGTGTGAGAAGTGGTGTTTGTTCTAGTGTTTGCATTGGGTGTGAGAAGTGGTGTTTGTTCTAGTGTTTGCATTGGTGTGAGAAGTGGTGTTTGTTCTAGTGTTTGCATTGGGTGTGAGAAGTGGTGTTTGTTCTAGTGTTTGCATTGGGTGTGAGAAGTGGTGTTTGTTCTAGTGTTTGCATTGGGTGTGAGAAGTGGTGTTTGTTCTAATGTTTGCATTGGTGTGAGAAGTGTTTGTTCTAATGTTTGCATTTTGTGTGAGAAGTGGTGTTTGTTCTAATGTTTGCATTGGGTGTGAGAAGTGGTGTTTGTTCTAATGTTTGCCTTTTGTGTGAGAAGTGGTGTTTGTTCTAGTGTTTGCATTGGGTGTGAGAAGTGGTGTTTGTTCTAATGTTTGCATTGGGTGTGAGAAGTGGTGTTTGTTCTAATGTTTGCATTTTGTGTGAGAAGTGGTGTTTGTTCTAATGTTTGCATTGGTGTGAGAAGTGGTGTTTGTTCTAATGTTTGCATTGGGTGTGAGAAGTGGTGTTTGTTCTAATGATTGCATTGGGTGTGGAAGTGGTGTTTGTTCTAATGTTTGCATTGGGTGTGAGAAGTGGTGTTTGTTCTAATGTTTGCATTGGTGTGAAGTGGTGTTTGTTCTAATGTTTGCATTGGGTGTGAGAAGTGGTGTTTGTTCTAATGTTTGCATTTTGTGTGAGAAGTGGTTTGTTCTAGTATTTGCATTGGGTGTGAGAAGTGGTGTTTGTTCTAGTGTTTGCATTGGGTGTGAGAAGTGGTGTTTGTTCTAGTGTTTGCATTTGGTGTGAGAAGTGGTGTTTGTTCTAGTGTTTGCATTGGGTGTGAGAAGTGGTGTTTGTTCTAGTGTTTGCATTGGGTGTGAGAAGTGGTGTTTGTTCTAATGTTTACATAGGGTGTGAGAAGTGGTGTTTGTTCTAATGTTTACATAGGGTGTGAGAAGTGGTGTTTGTTCTAGTGTTTGCATTGGGTGTGAGAAGTGGTGTTTGTTCTAATGTTTACATAGGGTGTGAGAAGTGGTGTTTGTTCTAATGTTTGCATTTTGTGTGAGAAGTGGTGTTTGTTCTAATGTTTGCATTTTGTGTGAGAAGTGGTGTTTGTTCTAATGTTTGCATTTTGTGTGAGAAGTGGTGTTTGTTCTAATGTTTGCATTTTGTGTGAGAAGTGGTGTTTGTTCTAATGTTTGCATTTTGTGTGAGAAGTGGTGTTTGTTCTGGTGTTTGCATTGGGTGTGAGAAGTGGTGTTTGTTCTAATGTTTGCATTTTGTGTGAGAAGTGGTGTTTGTTCTAATGTTTGCATTTTGTGTGAGAAGTGGTGTTTGTTCTAATGTTTGCATTTTGTGTGAGAAGTGGTGTTTGTTCTGGTGTTTGCATTGGGTGTGAGAAGTGGTGTTTGTTCTAATGTTTGCATTTTGTGTGAGAAGTGGTGTTTGTTCTAATGTTTGCATTTTGTGTGAGAAGTGGTGTTTGTTCTAATGTTTGCATTTTGTGTGAGAAGTGGTGTTTGTTCTAATGTTTGCATTGGGTGTGAGAAGTGGTGTTTGTTCTAATGTTTGCATTTTTGTGTGAGAAGTGGTGTTTGTTCTAATGTTTGCATTTTGTGTGAGAAGTGGTGTTTGTTCTAATGTTTGCATTTTGTGTGAGAAGTGGTGTTTGTTCTAATGTTTGCATTTTGTGTGAGAAGTGGTGTTTGTTCTATGTTTGCATTGGTGTGAGAAGTGGTGTTTGTTCTAATGTTTGCATTTTGTGTGAGAAGTGGTGTTTGTTCTAATGTTTGCATTTTGTGTGAGAAGTGGTGTTTGTTCTAATGTTTGCATTTTGTGTGAGAAGTGGTGTTTGTTCTATGTTTGCATTGGGTGTGAGAAGTGGTGTTTGTTCTAATGTTTGCATTTTGTGTGAGAAGTGGTGTTTGTTCTAATGTTTGCATTTTGTGTGAGAAGTGTGTTTTGTTCTATGTTTGCATAGTGGACAGTGGTTTTAGATAAATAGTATTGCATTGGGTTGTGAAAGAAGTTTTTTTTTCTTTTGTTTGCTTCCTTTTGACTTTGTGTCTTCCCCCGTTTTAGTGGATTCAGGGCGTCTTTCAGATAAAGTATCTCACCTTCTTTGTTGAAATTTGAGTTTACACATCTCTTGTTTGCTGGTTTTTGCTTTGGTCAATTTCAAATATTTGTTTATCTGGTCATTCAGGACGTGTTATGAAGTCATGTTTGGTCCTTAGATTGTAATTTCGTAATTTAGGTCGTTTTTTGCTCTGGGAAATGATAGTGGGAAAGTCATCTTAGATTAGACCGATAATATTTGTGTCCTAGTTATGTTAAATTTGTATCATTGTTTTTTCAATCCCCTGTTGTTATTGATGGGTTGTCTCTGTTATGTCGCGTGCTTGACAGTACTTTTCATGTTTTTCTGTTGAAGTATGGATGTTTGAAAGTTAGCCCTGATATGGCTCTACACAGTCGGCTGGGCTTAAAATCAATAACAATAACTCTGTTGTCTATAGGCGGTTTCTTGAGAGTCAAATGGACTGATAAAAGAACAAATGCATGCATTTTGCAGGGCTTAAAACGTTCCGCGTCTGGGCGGAATTCTCGCGATTTCGGTTTGTCAAAAAAAAAAAAAAAAAAAAAAAAAAAAAGAAAACCGAAAGGAGCAAGGCATCCGTGATAGGCTTGCAAGCGTTCATAGCAACGGCACGCAAGTTATGGCCCCTGATTTTTCTTGGAAGAAGTTTCCGGTGTGTGTATGTTTTAGTGTCCTTATTTATGTATAAGATTGTATTCACATATATTTTTTTCAAATCCCATGTGTGATAAAATTTATGTGTGTACAGCAATTTTTATGCACTAAATATCTCTTGAAATTATGTCCAGAAAGCGCGAAATGGCATAGATTTACACTTGGTTTTTAAAAAATCTTCCCGAGGGAGCATGCCTCCGGACCTCCCTAGTTTCAGTTCTTTTTCCTCCTGTTTTAAGCCCTGATTTTGAACGAGATCCAATATTAACTGCTGGCAGAAATTAACCAAAGAAAAAAGAAATATATCGACCACGCAACCCACAACACCAATACAAACCGTAATGACAACAGTTTTAATAATAATAATAATATATTTTATTTATATAGCGCAAAATCTTGATAAAATCAAATCTAAGCGCTGAGCGTATAGATGCATACATACCTACATACATATGAGCATATACATGCATACATACATGCATACATACTTACATAAATCTAAGCTGAGCGTATTCATGCATACATACATACATACATAAATCTAAGCGTATACATACATACATACATACATACATACGTACGCACATGCATACATAATAATTACAATATTTATATAGCGCAAAATCTCGACAAAATCAAATCCAAGCGCCGAAAAGACACACACGCACGCACGCACACACACGCACACACACACACACACACACACACACACACACACACACACACACACACCACACACACACACACACACACGCATGGCCACAAATGGGAGAAAGAATAAAAGCAATAAAAGCAAGAATAAAACCAATGGAAAACCACAGGTAAAGTTGAGGCCAAAAGAAATCCAGGCAGTCCAACCACCTCCCGTATGAACAGCATCACCAACATCAGTAGTGTGAAGGTCTACGAAATAGCATAGCAAAGTCAAGACTGGAGTAAATGGAGGAGAGTTGTGAAGTCTGTTGCAGCGGTTACCATCGAACTCGATGATGCTGACAGGTGACGTGACTGTTGTCTCCCCTTCTGACATTGTTTTTGTAGTTATTTCCCCTGTATCATTTTTTCGGGTAAAGACGGGTATTCTTAGTTTGGAATAATTTTTCTTAATTAAGGAAATTTATCTACGTGAAATGTGAGCTGCTTTTTACGGGGAAAACACGGCGCCAACATTCACCCACATTCCCTTCCTCCCCACCACACTGGGCTGGATTTTGGACTGTAATAACAGTAACACTGTTGAAGTCTTGAGTTCAATCTTCAATACACAAGGTAAGCCGTCATCCTTGACTATTGTTGACCTGTGTGCGCAGAGGCGTAGGATCAAAAACAAAAATAGGTCTATTTAGGACAACAAAAGGATTGAGGGGGATCTAAGGTGGCCTCAAACAAAAAAAACAAAAACAAAAAAAACCCAACCGCTTACTCCTGAATTCAGCTCCGGGGCAGCGTGTTGCGGCAGGCAAAAAAAAAAAAAAAAAAAAAGGGGGGGGGGAGGGGGGACCCAACCAGCCCAACCTGGTATCTGGACAGGCTTATCCGGTAATCGTAGCGACCCCCTGGTCTAGACCTGGACCGGCACAACCCTATCCATCATTTACCGCTAGGCTAGTTGTGGGGGGGGGGGGGGGGGGGTCTAAACTAGGATTTTGTTGAGCTGCCTCTAGAATGATACCAAGGAGGGAGCCTCTGCTGCTGTTGCAGGCAGGGAGTTCCGGGCGGGAATGGTTGATGGGAAGAAGCTGAACTTATATGGGTCAGAAGAGGAGCTGAGATGAACAAATTTGTGTCGGTGGTTTGATCTTGTTTTGGTGGGTCCTTTCTTGAGGAATTTGTCTGGGGGTGTATGTTTTGAAACGGTTATAGCCCTGATATGGCTCTACATTGTCGGCTGGGCTTTAAGCAACAACAACAGAACAGTAACAGGACAGTTCCACATGTGCTCCACCAGAATCTGCCAGTAATTATCTGACAGACTCCCTGAGCCTGCGCAAAACCCTATACGCTGGCAAGGTGAATATCCTTAGATTATGTGCGTGAACTCATTGGTATATGTACCTAATGTTTTTCCAGGTTTATTTCTTATAATCTTCGGTGAGGAAGGTGTACTTTTTGAGATGATTCATCATCATCATCATCATCATCAAGTGCCTTGCCACGTGGCACTGGTGTTCATGGCCTTCCATCTGTTTCTATCCCTTGTTGCCACAAGCATTTCTTCCACCCTCTTTGTCTTCAGCCACTCTGCAAGTCCGTCTGATATTTTTTCCCTGGGTCTACCTGGTGCTCACATTCCCTCCAGCTTTCCCGTTGTGACCAGGTGCTCCAATTCTCCCTTCCTCATAAAATGGCCTATAAAAGTTGCCTGTCTTTTCCTAATCTTCCTTATCAATGATCTTCTTGTGTCTGCCTCCATCAAGACTGTCTCTTTTGTTTTCTTTGCTGTCCATGGAACTCTCAACATTCTTCTTAGAAACCACATCTCGGCTGCCTCAATCTTGTTCTGGCTTTGTTTGTTGACTGTTCTCGCCTCACAACCGTATAACATTATCGGTTCTGTATAACATTCAAGAACTCTCTTCTTTATGTTAATTGATAGGTAATTGTTGGTAAGAACGCTTTTCATCTTCTTGAATACTGTTTTGGCTTGTCCGATTCTGCTGGCTGAGATTATTATAGCCCTGATATGGCTCTGCGCAGCCGGCTGGGCGGTAACTCTTTGACTCCCGCACCCTATGCACCAACTGCAAAAATTTCCTGCAGGAAGCTGGTGGATAGGGTGAGGGATTCAAAGGGCTGTTTTTACTTTGCTAGCATGGCTGATAATGCAGGATGCTGGTGGACAGGGTGAGCTGAGGGAGTCAAAGGGTTAAGTTTTTGCTAGCATGGCTGATAATTCAGGATGCTGGTGGACAGGGTGAGCTGAGAGAGTCAAAGGGTTAAGTTTTTGCTTTGCTAGCATGGCTGATAATGCAGGATGCTGGTGGACAGGGTGAGCTGAGGGAGTCAAAGGGTTAAGTTTTTCCTTTGCTAGCATGGCTGATAATGCAGGATGCTGGTGGACAGGGTGAGCTGAGGGAGTCAAAGGGTTAAGTTTTTGCTTTGCTAGCATGGCTGATAATGCAGGATGCTGGTGGACAGGGTGAGCTGAGGGAGTCAAAGGGTTAAGTTTTTGCTTTGCTAGCATGGCTGATAATGCAGGATACTGGTGGACAGGGTGAGCTGAGGGAGTCAAAGGGTTAAGTTTTTGCTTTGCTAGCATGGCTGATAATGCAGGATGCTGGAAGACAGAGTGCGAAAATCAAAGAGTTAAACAACAATACCAATAAGACTTAGCTGTAAAAGTGCACACGGCAATAACGATTTCACGAGTGAATGAGTGTAAGGGTGTGTATGATTGATTGATTTGGTTCAGTTTT
>CM060307.1:104996379-105001379 GCA_030674185.1 Monoplex corrugatus | reverse complement strand
CTGGTTCAAGCTCGTGTTACTGGTAGAGTAAACTGCGTTTCTACCTTCTCTGGTCATTCACACCGCGACGTGGCTTTTACGCAAATATGATCCAGTTTAACATGGGCATATGTAAGACAGCAACGAAGTTCTTCACCCTGTCTGTTTTGGGCAAAGCCTCTGTATAGTACACCAGGTGTGTTTTAGAGCCTTGAAGTCTCTGAACTCTTTTTTCCTGTAGAGTGTTCAAAGTGTTTTTTCAGGGCCTTAGAAGTCTCCTTCTATTGTTCCTTTGAGTGTCTCAAATGTGTTTCAGGGCCTTTGAGGTATCCTTCTATTGTTCTGTAGAGTGTTCCAAGTGTGTTTCAAGTGGGCCTTTGAGGTCTCCTTCTATTGCTCTGTTGAGTGCCTCAAATGTATTTCAGGGCTTTGAGGTCTCATGCTATTGTTCTGTAGAGTGTTCCGAGTGTGTTTGAAGGCCTTTAGGTTTCCTTTAGTGTTCTGTACATGTATTGTCTCAAATGTGTTTCAGGGCCTAGAGATGTTCTTCTATTGTTCTGAAGAGTGTTTCAAGTGTGTTTCAGGTCCTTGAAAGCTCCAGCTATTGTTTTGTAGAGAGTTCCAGGTATGATTCAGTGCTTATTTGGTCTCATACTATTGCTCATCGCCAGAAGTTCCTGGGTACCACTATCCCGTCAGTGGCTTCCTCTTGGCCTTTCACCCATTTGTGATTCGCTCCAGGACCTTCTGGTGACATTGGAAGCCATGTGACTCTCAGTAATGCTGGTGGTTTCTTCAGTGGCAGTGCTTCTAACAAGTCTAGGACTGGGGCTGCCAGGCCCTGTGTCCAAACTCCCCAACTTGGAGAACCAGTGGATCACACTTTGTCAGACCTCTACCCTTGTACCTGTTCAACTTGGGAGGTCTCACCAGTCGCTGAAGCTACCGCCGGCAGACCTCTAGGGGGTCCCAAGGCACGCAAGCCCCTGACCACGACAAAAGGGTGATCACTCGAACACCTGTTTTACGAGTTACCTAAGGTGGTGTCGTTGCATTCGTTTGTTAACTGAAAGCCACGACGGGCGTTCTGCAGAGAATGAGGTACGTTTGAAATGTGGAATTATCTCTCCTTACTTTAAAAATATACCTTGAGGCTGGTTGATTCACTTACATTCCTCTTTACTTTAGAAAAATTATCTTGAGGCTGATTGATTCATTTATATTCCTCCTAACTTGAGAAAAATTATCTTGAGGCTGATTGATTCATTTATATTCCTCCTAACTTGAGAAAAATATCTTGAGGTTGGTTGATTCATTTATGTTTCTACTTACTTGAGAAAAAATCTTTGAAGCTGGTTGATTCATTGATATTCCTCCTTATTTGAGAAAAAAATATCTTGAGACTGGCTGATTCATTTATATTCCCCCTTACTTTAGAAATAATAACTGAGTCCGGTTGAGTCATTTATATTCCTCCTTACTATAGAAACAATTCTACTGAGGCTGGTTGATTTATGTATATCCCTCCTTTGTTCAGAAAATATATCTTGAGGCTGGTTGATTCATTTATATTACTCTTTACTTTAGAAAAATCATCTTGAGGCTGATTGATTCGGTTATATTACTCTTTACTTTAGAAAAATCATCTTGAGGCTGATTGATTCGGTTATGTTCCTCCTTACCGTAGAAATATATCTTGAGGCTGATTGATTCACTTAAATTCCTCCTTATTTTAGAAAAATATCTTCAAGCTGGTTGATTCATTTATATTCTTCCTTACTTCAGAAAAAAATATCTTGAGGCTGGTTGATACATTCATGTTCCTCCTTACTTTGGAAAAAATATCTAGAGACTGTTTGATTCATTTGTATTCCTCCTTACTTTAGAAAAAAACATCTTGAGGCTGGTTGATTCATCCATATTCCCCCTTACGTTAGAAAAAAAATTCTCGAGGTTGGTTGATTAATTCATATCATCCTTACTTTAGAAATATATCTTGAGGCTGGTTAATTCTTTTATATTCCTCCTTATTTTTAGAAATAACATCTTGAGGATGGTTGATTCATTTATATTACTCCTTACTTTGGAAAAAAATATCTAGAGACTGTGATTCATTCGTATTCCTCCTTACTTCAGAAAATATATATTGAGGCTTGTTGATTCATTTATGTTCCTCCTTACTTTAAAATTATCTATTGAGGCTGGTTGATTCGATTATATTCCTCCTTACTTTAGAAAAAAATATCTTGAGGCTGGTTGATTCATTTATGCTCCTCCTTACTTCAGAAAATATATATTTATGCTGGTTGATTCGGTTATATCTCTTACTTTAGAAAATTCTTGAGGCTGGTTGATTCATTATATTTTCCTGCTTTAGAAAATATTTGAGGCTGGTTGATTCATCTATGTTCTTCTTACTTTAGAAAATATCTTGAATCTGATTGATTCATTTTACAGAGCCGTGGACTTGCGATCTGATATCTTGCGTTCAACCCACCTGGCAACATTAAAGAAAAAAACCAAAACAAAACCCAAAACAAACACAAAAACAACAAAACAAAACAAAAAACAAAAAGAAAACAAAACAAAACATAAAAAACCAAACGATTAAACAAACAAAAAACAACGAAAATAAAAGCTGGCCTGTTCACTGCCCATCTTAATGTTTCCACCATTTTGATGGTGTCAGATTAGTGCTCCATAGGTTCATCTCCCCCTCCCCTCTCCTCACTCGTCATTTCAAGACCTTGTGATGGATAAGATCCAAAACAATCATGGCATCAATCCTATATACTTGCATATAGGCCAAACTCGCTTGCAAAGGTCTCAGATGGAAGGATTGGAAAAACCACGAGAATAGAACGAGAACATATATTTTATACACAAAATCAAGTATGCGTTCTCATTCTATTTTGGCTTTATGTTATTATGTCTGTAAGTTTTGTCATGACATGTGTATATGGGTGTTTACTCTTTGCTGGTGTTGTTGTTGTTGTAGCTGTTGTTGTCGGCCATCATGCTGTGTCGATACGGGTGTGTATTATGAATGTATGTGTGTATCGCTATGTGAGGGCATGTGGGTAAATACATGTATTTACTGTTATTTGTTTTTGTTGTTGTTTTGTTATTTGTTATTTTCATCTCTTACCTGTTTGTTTATCTACGTACTCCTTTATTCTGTATGTATTTGTTCACCTACTTACTTCTTATTCACTTACTCACTTACTTACTCACTCACTTACTTACTCACTTATTTACTTATTTATTTACGTACGTACGTACGTACTTACTAGCTAACTTACGTACTTACTGACCTACTTACATAACTATATATGATTCAGAATCTATTGTCTTCACCTAGTTGATAGACAGCTGAGCATTTGGGCATTGACTGGAGGGAGGGGGATCTGTCATGTGAGACGAGTTTATACAGGATAGCTAGTTGTGTTGTGATTCAGACCTTTGATAATTTATTTATTTACTTTGCGTGTGTGTGTTCCTTTTTTGAAGGTAAGATACACATTCACATCCTACAGCGCATTCAAAACAATGCTGTACGCCTTGTACTCAAAAAGAAAAAAGCTGACCACATATCTCCTCTCCTGGCACAACTTCACTGGCTCCCTGTATCAAAGAGCATACAGTACAAACTAGACACCATGTGCTACAAAAGCCTCAATAACGCAGCCCCCGATTACCTGTCAAGCCTACTTGAGATCTATGTTCCCTCAGGTACCCTCCGCTCTGCCTCTGATCCTCTGACTTTTCGCTTTCCACGCACTAAGCTCAATACCTATGGTCCACGAGCCTTCTCTGTTTCTGGTCCACTCTCCTGGAACAAACTTCCTCTCTCAGTCCGTCAGCAACCTACTTTTGCCTCCTTCAAGTCCGCTCTCAAAACTCATCTTTTCTCCTCTGCATAAAATCCTAACCTCACTCAACCCCCCTCTGCAGCCTGTCTCCGCTCGGAGGGGAATCACTTTGTTTTAATATATAATTGTATATGATGTGCTCTCTGTGGTTTTCCATTGGTTTTATTCTTGCTTTTATTGCTTTTATTCTTTTCTCCCCATTTGTGGCCATGCATGTGTGTGTGTGTGTGTGTGTGTGTGTGTGTGTGTGTGTGTGTGTGTGTGTGTGTGTGTGTGCGTGCGTGTGTGTGCGTGCGTGCGTGTGTTGCGTGTGTGTCTTTTCGGCGCTTGGATTTGATTTTGTCGAGATTTGCGCTATATAAATATTGTAATTATTATGTATGCATGTGCGTACGTATGTATGTATGTATGTATGTATGTATGTGTACGCTTAGATTTATGTATGTATGTATGTATGCATGTATACGCTCAGCTTAGATTTATGTATGTAAGTATGTAAGCATGTATGTATGCATGTATACGCTTATATGTATGTAGGTATGTATGCATGTATACGCTCAGCGCTTAGATTTGATTTTATCAAGATTTTGCGCTATATAAATAAAATATATTATTATATTATTATTATAGATACACTTGTCATTTACATGTAACCAAGATTATTCCAGTGATAGGCTGATAAAATACCAGTATAAAATATAGACTAGGTAAAACTTAGCTTAGGTATGGCTCAGGACCTGGCCAGCTCATGGGTTTATGTGCAGGCTTAATAAGGCTTGTGCCATGATCACCATACACATGGCACCTGTGACGTTAGTGCATATGGAATTCGTTCCGAGCGCGGAGACGTCATCTTGAGAAACTGAACTGAAATACTGTTTTGGCGTGTTAGTAGATTCTATTCACATGAAAGCTAGCAGTCACTTTGATTCAGATGTAGGGAAATGAAGTCTGCTAATCCACTATGCTAAGTCGGAAGTCATTCCTCGCAGAGCACGCATGCGCTGAAAACCTCGTTGACAAGAAAGCAGTCTTTGACGTAGCCAAATCCTTTGACTGCATAGGACAAGATGATTAACCCTTTGACTCCCGCACCCTATCCACCAACTGCAGGAATTTAACCCTTTGACTCTATCACCCTTTCCACCG
>CM060307.1:104986379-104993879 GCA_030674185.1 Monoplex corrugatus | reverse complement strand
GAGGCCAGAGAAAACGGTTTAAAGACAGCTTGAAGGCATCGCTAAAGTCCCTCAACATAGACTAGGAGAATTGGGAAAACCTTGCCCTCGACCGTACAGTCTAGCGTAGAAGAATCGAAACCGGATGTACCACTTCAGAAGTGTCTCGTATCCAATCTGCACAAGAAAAACGAGCTGCACGGAAAGCTAGGGCTGCAAACCTTCAACCACAGTAACCGACCATAGATGTCCAACCTGTGGACGTTACTTCCGTGCCTAGGCAAGACAACACAACACAGAAGCAAGACAAGATAATGCAAGATAAAACAAGATTAAGAAAAAAATTGTCTTGTCTTGTCTTGTCTCGTCTCGTCTCGTTTCGTCTTGTCTTGTCTTGTTTTGTCTTGTATCGTCTGTCTTGTCATATCTTGTCTTGTCTTGTCATTCTTGTCTTGTCTTGTTTCGTCATGTCTTGTCTTGTTTCGTCCTGTCTTGTTTTGTTTTGTCTTGTCTTGTTTTGCCTCGTTTCGTCTCGTCCTGTCTCGTCTGGTCTCGTCATGTCTTGTCTTGTCTCGTCTCGTTTTTGTCTCCTCTTGTCTCGTCTCGTCTTTGGTTCGTCTTGTCTTATCTCGTCTTGTCTCGCCTTGTCTCGTCTTTGTCTCGTCTCGTCTTGTCTCCTCTCCTCTCGTCTTGTCTTTTCTCGTCTTGTTTCGTCTTGTCTCGTCTTGTCTCGTCTCGTTTCGTCTTGTCTTTGTCTCATGCGAAATCTGCATTCTGATTCTATTGTGTACTTTCTGGTGCCAAAGACAATGCTAAGCAGAGTACATTTCCAGACCATAACAAAGACGTAGAAACATCGAGAATAATGGACATTGTTGCTGGCCATCTGTCTGAAGAGATGTCCGGTCATTTCTTAATGGAGAGTCATTGTTGTTGCGAATGATGCCACTGTCCACTAATGTGATCGAATCGACCACAATGCTATAATGGCCTTTGTACTGTTACTAATGCCGCCTGCGATAATGGAACGGAAGCAAGTCTTACGATAATCTTGATTCCATAAACAGAACAACTACGAGATTACCCACGATAATTTCAGCTAATGCGATAGGTACCTTTCAAAGGAAAATTAAAACCGATGTAGGTAACCCACGATTACTAAAATCAAAATGATACCTTTCACAAGAATTCCTCCATGGGCATGCCGGGGGCTGTTTCAGTTTAAATAGTATCCCCACCTTCTGGAAATTCTGTGCTAGAAATTTCCTCTTTTCTGTCACTCTCTTTTTTTCTACCTTGTTCTTGCTTTCTGTCATTTCTACTTATCATTTTCTCTGCCTTGCTGGTCCATTCACCTGTATGTGTTTGATAAAGTCTTATATATTTTCTCTTAGGATTGATACAGTGTAATTGGGTACACTATTAAGTGCATTTTTGGCTCTAGGGAAATGAGATATGCGGAAGCAATTATAGGTAAATTAGGCCCGTTTTAAGATATATTTTAGTGTCCTTAATTATGTTGAAATTTGTGTTCAGGTGTTTTTTTTTTGTATTCCTTTTGTAATAAATTGGATGGAGTGGTCAACGCCAGGGGCCTTAGAATATGTGCGCAAATGCATTGATATATTGTGCATTAATTTTTTCTTTTCCATTTTTCTTGTTGAAGTATTGTGTATGTTTTGACACGGTTATAGCCCTGATATGGCTCTGTACACAGTAGACTGGACTTTAAACAACAATATCATCATTATCATCACACCAGGTGCCCTGCCGCATGGCGTTGGCGACCATGGACTTTCAACCATCTCTATCCTCGTTGCCCCTAGCATCTCCCCCACCGTCCTTGTCCCCAGCCACTCTGCAAGTCCGTCCAGCATTCTCTCCCTGGGTCTACCTGGTGCTCTCTTTCCCTCCAGCTTTCCCATTGTGACCAGGTGCTCCAAATCCCCTTTCCTCATAAAATAGCCTATAAATGTTGCTTGTCTTTTCGTAATCTTCCTTAAGAGTGATCTACTTGTGTCTGCCTCCATCAAGACTGTCTCGTTTGTCTTCTTTGCTGTCCATGGAACTCTCAACATTCTTCTTAGAAACCACATCTCGGCTGCCTCAATCTTGTTCTGGCTTTGCTTGCTGACTGTCCACGCCTCGCATCCGTACAACAGTATTGGTTCTATATAACATTCAAGGACTCTCTTTCTGATGTTAATTGATAGGCATTTGTAATAATAACAATAACAAAAACAATCTGATGTGTTTCAGAGTAGTGGTCACTCAAGACAGGAGTCTACTAACCCAACGCAACTCTCCAAACGGCAAGCTGTCATCAACAACGTGTTGGTATTTCTGGGTGGAGCGCATATGGAACGCATACCTGAGCACAATGAGTCTGTCTTGAGGAAATTAGAATGACTGTAGTCTGTCGTGTCAGGTTTTATCTTTCATTTGTGGCGTGTGGACAAGCAATGAATTCAGTGTTTACAATTTTCACCAGCAACGAAGACGAAGACCTTGACCTCAAATGACCTTTCTCTTCTTTAGGCTTTGCGGACCGTCATTGATCGTCGACTCTGTCTCTCTCTGACACCACAGATAATACAATCAGAGAGATAAGAAAAGAAAGAAAAAGACTATGGGCAAAAATACGAGGAAAGCATATCATTTAATATCATAATGTAGAGACACAGTAGGAGCACAGAGCAAAACCATCCATTACAATTAGGACCCAGCGTTTCCGCTGAAGTTCAGGGGACGTAATCCTTCTTGAGGACAGAGAGGGTGGGAGATGTACTTGCAGCGACACGGGATAGATTTGTAACTGGGTTGTCGTTTTTGACGTGGTGTTAGCCCTGACGGAGCTCTGGTAGTCGGCTGGGCAATAAGCAATATGACCTTGAACTTGGATAGATTCGTCTTAAGGGCCATGATCGCCAACGCTATGCGGAAGGGTACATGATGATGATGGGTGATGATGATGACGTGATGATGAATCCTTCTCATGACAATTGTCTTAATGATGTCTAAAGTTGCATAGTGTCATAGTTTGTTAAAGTACAGCGCACGGCCCAACACCGCTGATTTCAGTATTCATAGTTTCTGTCAGGGCTATCCAGTCAGTAGCTTCTGGCCAAGAGACCTGCCTTGGAAGCAGAAGAGGGAGGTGGGGGAAAGGTTCTTCATTGGGGATCTCCATCCCAGGATGCACACTTTTCGTCTGGCCTCTACCGTGAGCAGATTAATTTTGTTCGACCTGGTTAGACCCGCTAAGAGCACAAGGCTTCTGCGGGCTTAGCTCTGGAAGTTGCCAAAGCACACAAGCCACACCAAAAGCACACAAGCCATACCAAAACACAAACACCACACAAAACCATACCAAAAGCACACAACCAACCAAAACATACCAACAAAAGCCATACCAAAAGCACACAAAGCCATACCAAAAGCACACAAAGCCATACCAAAAAAGCAACAAAACACACAACCATACCAAAACACACAAACCATACCAAAAGCACACAAGCCATACCAAAAGCACACAAGCCATACCAAAAACACACAAATCATACCAAAAACACACAAACCATACCAAAAACACACAAACCATACCAAAAGCACACAAGCCATACCAAAAGCAAACAAGCCATACCAAAAACACACAAACCATACCAAAAACACACAAACCATACCAAAAGCACACAAGCCATACCAAAAACACACAAGCCATACCAAAAACACACAAGCCATACCAAAAACACACAAACCATACCAAAAGCACACAAGCCATACCAAAAGCACACAAACCATACCAAAACACACAAACCATACCAAAAACACACAAACCATACCAAAAACACACAAGCCATACCAAAAACACACAAACCATACCAAAAGCACACAAGCCATACCAAAAACACAAACCATACCAAAACACACAAACCATACCAAAAGCACACAAGCCATACCAAAAACACACAAACCATACCAAAAGCACACAAGCCATACCAAAAGCACACAAGCCATACCAAAAGCACACAAGCCATACCAAAACACACAAACCATACCAAAACACACAAACCATACCAAAAGCACACAAGCCATACCAAAAGCACACAAACCATACCAAAAGCACACAAACCATACCAAAACACACAAACCATACCAAAAGCACACAAACCATACCAAGAAACACAAATCATACCAAGGCACACAAACCATACCAAGGCACACAAACCATACCAAGACACACAAATCATACCAAACACACAAACCATACCAAAACACACAAAGCAACAAACCATACCAAGGCACACAAACCATACCAAGGCACACAAACCATACCAAGGCACACAAACCATACCAAGGCACACAAACCATACCAAGACACACAAAACTATACCAAGGCACACAAATCATACCAAAAACACAAATCATATCAAGGCACACAATCATACTAAGGCACACAAATCATACCAAGAAACACAAACCATACCAAGGCACACAAACTATACAAAGGTACACACACAAACCATACCAAGCACACAAACCATACCAAGGCACACAAACCATACCAAGGCACACAAACCATACCATACCATACCATACCATACCATACCATACCATACCATACCATACCATACCATACCATACCATACCATACCAAAGGGTCCTGCATCATTGTGCCTCATATGAATTATGATCAGTAACCATACAGACGACTTGTAAATGACGCTTCGAAGGTGAGGATAGTCCCATAACCTTGAGGCCGAAGGGGAGTGAGGTGGTAGCTTTGATGAAAGTGGTGTCCATCTTGAAAGTAGTCCTATGACCTTAGGGCTGAAGGGGAGTGAGGTGGTAGCTTTGATGAAGGTGGTATCCATCTTTGTTTTTCTCGTCGCTTTACTCTCATCGTTTATAAAGAGGGACAAGTCCCTATTCACAGCTGGATGGACTGAGGCGGTGTGGGTGTGTGTGTGTAAGCCATGACACGAACCAGCTCACCTATCCGTTTGGAAACCACGCTCGATCAAGCTTAACTTGGGCTTTTGGGAGTGAGTGAGTGCTCTGTGCACAACGTTATTCCGTCTCCCCAAAGAGGAAGAGTCGAAAAATAAACAGGAAAGCAATGGACTTTATTATACTAAGTTATATTACAATATGCTCGAATCACAACGTTGGTTTACCTTGAGTAATTTGGGAAACTGAAGGCTGAGTCTGTCCGTTGTTTACGATGAGTTCTGGAACAGAGTCTTCTTCTTCTTCTTCCTTAACTCTTTGAAGAGTCATTTGTTCACCGTACTAAAGAACTGTTCACAAGATTCCTCCAGCTCTATCAGCTGTGTGCCAACGCCTGGGTCGCTGCGAAATGGTGTCCCTGTCCATTCCGCAGAGTTATTAGTTCATCGTCTTTTCTGACTTCCCTCCGTCTCCCTCTCTTAACAGTTCCCTGGAGAATTGATCTAGCAAGGCTGCCGGATCTTGTTACACAGCAATACCAACGTAGTTTTCTTGACTGATGTCAGCAGATTTTCATATGGACCAGTGTGCTGTTTGATGGCGTGGCGTGTTTGTTCATCGGTGATATGATCAGTTTACCTGATGTTCAGTATCTTGTGATAACATGCCATTTCCATGGCTCAGATTTGTCTTTCTATATCTTCTGTAAGAGTGTAAATAGAAACTTGTTATTGTGAAAGGACTCGTGACGACTTACATGCTATGGCATGAATGATTGTGTGCATGTTTCCAGTGGTGAGGTGATATTGTCTAGTAATTGTGGATCACTCTCCTTCGTGTTCTTCAGCATCACTATCGAACATGACACCAGGTGAATTTATCGTGGTGTACGTATTCTGCTGACTCCATGGCCTCGTCCACCACCAACACCAGCACAAGCAGCTGCAGCACAATCACCAGCACGACTGAAGATGAGGAGTTGGTCCACCTGGTCATCGCAGTCTACCTGGGCCTGGTGGCCGCCATGGGCACCGTGGGCAACATCTTCGTGGTGATCACCGTCATGCGTATGTCCCAGATGCATCACATGACCTACATCCTGGTGGGCAACCTCAGCGCTGTGGGGCTGCTGAACTGTGTGCTGACCATCCCCATGCACATGACTCACATGTTGGTGGGTGACCTCCTGTGGCAGGGCTATACAGACCCAGCCTGTAAAGTGCTGGCTCACGTCAACTTTGGCCTGATCCTTTGCACCCTCTTCAACTCCGCAGCCATTGCGGTGTGTCGGTACCGGATGGTAACATCCACGCACAGAATACGTCACCAGAATCAGTCCGCGGTGAGGATCATGAAGTTCATCTTCTTCGTGTGGGCGCTGCCTGTGCTGGTAGCCATCTCGGCGTCACCTTTCTTAGGCTTCAACACTCTGCTATCAGACTGTTTCTTCCTGGACGTGGACCGGGCTTTCTGGTACCTGAACATGGCCCTGACCACCCCAGCCCTCGTCAGCACGGTGTGCATGTTCACCGCTTACACCCTCATCATCAAGAAGGTGAGGGAGAGCCACATCAAGATCTCCAACCTCTGTCACAAACCCGTCAGTGTCACTGACAACGCTCCTCAGCACAGCAAGGAAAAGTCTTTCAGCGAGTCCGAGCACGGTGCCAGGAAGGACATGGAAGCACAGGGTGTTAAAGATCCGGCAGGGGACCCCGGACCCAGCCACACGGGTGGAGGCATCAAGATCTACACCACCATGATTCTGGATGATTCAATCAACCATCCAACCACCAGCTACACCACAAACGCTTTTCCGCCGACCACAGAGTTTGATGAACCGGACCTCACAGACTTCAGAACTCCTGGGAAGGGAGGAGGTGCAGAGTTGTCGTGTTACTTGCAACCTCCCCAACCAGCCAGACCTTCGTCTGACCCCCACAAAGGCACGGTGTGGAAGAGCGGACACAGAGGCAGGGAGATGCTGAGCGTCCCGTCCATGAGTCCTTCCACCATCTCTGAAGACAGCCTGCAGGTGTCTACAACCTACCCAAGCTCCACCTTGTCCTCCTCAACCAGCCAGATCGCAGCCTTCAGGCAGATTGAGATGGAAGGAAGAGGAAGGAGGAGGTTCAGGAAGGAAGTGAAACTGACTCTGCATCTCTTCTTAGCCTTCATCCTCTTCTGCTTCCTTTACCTCCCGCTGTGCTTCGCGCATCTCGTGCACGCATTTCACGTGCTGGACAAAGAGGCGTGGCTCGTGTTTTACACACTCTCTCTGTCCTTTGATTCCAACGCTTGGCTCGTCTACGCTCTACTCAACAGAGACTTCAGGCGAGCTTTCCAAGCTCTTCTGCGTGGACGACGATCGTTTTAGTTTTTTTTTTCTTTCAGTTTTCATTTCTCAAGCTGACGTCTCCGCGCTCAGAACGAATTCCATTTGCACTAACGTCACAGGTGCCATGTGTATGGTGATCATGGCACAAACCTTAAGCCTGGACATAAACCCATGAGCTGGCCTGGTCCTTAGGCCCTGCTTAGACTATGCTTTACCTATCTACATTTTATACT
>CM060307.1:104966379-104971379 GCA_030674185.1 Monoplex corrugatus | reverse complement strand
TTACGGTTCATAATAAGAGACAAAAAGAGGTACTTTCGGTAAGAAATTGCGTTCTTTCTGCTGTGATCAGTGCATTACAATACTCATTTAAATTGATCAATAATATTTTTTCAAGAAAAATTTTTCTGTGGGGGATAGATTATAGTCAACAGAAATCAATTTTGAGAAAAAGTCAAAACACCTCAAGTAGACCCTCAGTCACCTTTTCAGCTCCTAGTGCTGTTCAACTGACTGTTAAGACTGATTTCGTGGTGGGAGGTCACAATTTCATATGCCTTTCACCCCAATCTGCCAGCAATTACCTGGCAGACTAACTGAGCCAGCGCGAAACCCTATAAGCTGGCAAGGTCTTGAACCGAGGAGCGGAAAGATGTGGTGAGGAGGGCGGAAGACCTTTAGGTAACAAGAAACACCAAGAGGATGCTGATGAGACCCAGAGCACCAATGCCTCGCCACTCTCCGGACAGTCACTTCCTAAGCTCCCGACACCACTCGATAGTCATTTCATCAAGCAAAGGGGGGCTGTCCATGCGTTGCATGACCCATTTGGATCCGGTCATCAGTTATCTTGTTTACAAACCGAATGGCAAGGAAGGGAGATGGCAAACTCCGCGACATAGCCACACAACGCGCACCAACCAGGTCCAGCCCAGCCTCCGGACCAAGAGAGAATGGAAAACCCCTCACTCGCCCCACTCTGGTCTTCATCTCTCTTTTGTGCAGTCCGCCCTGCCTCTTATAGCAGTAAGCTTTCCCTCCCTTACTATAGTCTTCAGAAATCTGGTGGACAGGGTGCGGGAATCGAAGGGTTAAGTTTTTGCTCTGCTATATAATGCAGGATGCTGGTACACAGCGTGAGGGAGTCAAAGGGTTAAGATTTTTCTTTCTAGCATGGTTGATAATGCAAGAAGCTGGTAGACAGGATGCGGGAATCAAAGGGCAAAGTTTTTGCTTTGCCAGCATGGTTGATAATGCAGGACACTGGTAGACAGGGTGTGGAAATCAAAGGGATAACTTTTTGCTTTGCCAGCATGGTTGACAATGTAGGATGCTTTTTAACAGGGTGAGGGAGTCAAGGGGTTAGGGTTTTTTTTTTTTTTTATGCATGGTTGACAATGCGGGATGCTGGTGGACAGGGTGAGGGAATAACAAGATTAAGTTTTTGCTTTGCTAGCATGGTTGACAATGCGGGATGCTGGTGGACAAGCTGCAAGAATCAAACGTTATTTTTTGGCTTGGTAGCATGGTTGAGAATGTAAGATGCTAGTAGAAAGGGTGTGGGCATCAAAGAGTTCCCTTTTTTTCTTTGCTAGCATGGTTGACAATGCAGGATGCTGGTGGACAGGGTGCGGGAGTCAAAGGATTAAGCATTGGTATATAGGGTTTATGTCATGATCATTCTGGATCTTCTCCATCATATGGCATCTGTGGCATCAGCACATATGGAATTTTATTCCGAGGATGGAAAAAAATCCGCCATCCTAAGAAACTGAAACTGAAATTCAAATTGGAGTTTGTTCAAGAGGTCATTCATCGCACTCGGACAATTCCATATGCGTGCCATCCAAATTTGCCTGCAATGATCCCGAGCCTGTGCAAAACCCTGTGTGCTGGCAAAGTCTTGAAATGAGGAGAACGGGGAGAAGGGACCTATGAAACAGTAAGCTGACACCACCAGAATGATGGAAATGTTCAGATGGGCAGCCAACAGGCCAGTGGACCTATGAAACACGACGCTGACACCACCAGAATGATGGAAATGTTCAGATGGGCAGCCAACAGGCCAGTGGACCTCTGAAACAGTAAGCTGACACCACCAGAATGATGGAAATGTTCAGATGGGCAGCCAACAGGCCAGTGGACCTATGAAACACGACGCTGACACCACCAGAATGATGGAAATGTTCAGATGGGCAGCCAACAGGCCAGTGGACCTATGAAACACGACGCTGACACCACCAGAATGATGGAAATGTTCAGATGGGCAGCCAACAGGCCAGTGGACCTATGAAACACGACGCTGACACCACCAGAATGATGGAAATGTTAAGATGGGCAGCCAACAGGCCAGTGGACCTATGAAACACTAAGCTGACACCACCAGAATGATGGAAATGTTCAGATGGGCAGCCAACAGGCCAGTGGACCTATGAAACAGTAAGCTGACACCACCAGAATGATGGAAATGTTAAGATGGGCAGCCAACAGGCCAGTGGACCTATGAAACACTAAGCTGACACCACCAGAATGATGGAAATGTTCAGATGGGCAGCCAACAGGCCAGTGGACCTATGAAACACGACGCTGACACCACCAGAATGATGGAAATGTTCAGATGGGCAGCCAACAGGCCAGTGGACCTATGAAACAGTAAGCTGACACCACCAGAATGATGGAAATGTTCAGATGGGCAGCCAACAGGCCAGTGGACCTATGAAACACGACGCTGACACCACCAGAATGATGGAAATGTTCAGATGGGCAGCCAACAGGCCAGTGGACCTCTGAAACAGTAAGCTGACACCACCAGAATGATGGAAATGTTAAGATGGGCAGCCAACAGGCCAGTGGACCTATGAAACACTAAGCTGACACCACCAGAATGATGGAAATGTTCAGATGGGCAGCCAACAGGCCAGTGGACCTATGAAACACGACGCTGACACCACCAGAATGATGGAAATGTTCAGATGGGCAGCCAACAGGCCAGTGGACCTATGAAACACGACGCTGACACCACCAGAATGATGGAAATGTTCAGATGGGCAGCCAACAGGCCAGTGACCTATGAAACACTAAGCTGACACCACCAGAATGATGGAAATGTTCAGATGGGCAGCCAACAGGCCAGTGGACCTATGAAACACTAAGCTGACACCACCAGAATGATGGAAATGTTAAGATGGGCAGCCAACAGGCCAGTGGACCTATGAAACACGACGCTGACACCACCAGAATGATGGAAATGTTCAGATGGGCAGCCAACAGGCCAGTGGACCTATGAAACACACAGCTGACATCACCAGAATGATGGAAACATTAAGATAGGCAGCGAACAGGCCAGTGGACCTATGAAACACTAAGCTGACACCACCAGAATGATGGAAATGTTCAGATGGGCAGCCAACAGGCCAGTGGACCTATGAAACACGACGCTGACACCACCAGAATGATGGAAATGTTAAAGATGGGCAGCCAACAGGCCAGTGGACCTCTGAAACAGTAAGCTGACACCACCAGAATGATGGAAATGTTCAGATGGGCAGCCAACAGGCCAGTGGACCTATGAAACACGACGCTGACACCACCAGAATGATGGAAATGTTAAGATGGGCAGTGTGTTGAGAGTTCCATGGACAACAAAAAAAACAAACGAGACAGTCTTGATGGAGGCAGACACAAGAAGATCATTGATAATAAAAATAAAAGAAAAGACAAGCAACATTTATAGGCCATTTTATGAGGAAGGGAGAATTGGAGCACCTGGTTCACAACAGGAAAGCTGGAGGGAAAGAGAGCTCCAGGTAGACCCAGGGAAAAATATTGGACGGACTTGCAGAGTGGCTGAGGACGGAGAGGGTGGAAGATGTGCTTGCAGCAACAAGGGATAGATACATATGGAGGGTCATGATCGCCAACGCCATGTAGCAGTGCACTTGATGATGATGACTGAACTGGGAATATTAGAGCCGAAACCGAAATTGAAACCCCTATTTAAAATGGACACTGTCAAAATCTTGAAATGAGGAAGAGGGGGAGAGCGAAGAAGGAACCTATGAAAATCTAACTGACACTAGCAGAAAGGTGAAAACATTAACCCTTTGACTCGCTCACCCCATCTACTGGCACCCTGCATCGTCATCAGTGATAGCGGAGCAAACACTTAACCCTTTGACTCCCTCACCCTATCCACCAGCTTCCTGTTAGTGAGAGAGTTTAAAAGTTATCTTTTTTTGCAGCTGGTGGGTAGGGTGCTGGAATCAAAGGATTAAGAAGGGCAGCGACCAGGCCAGTTTTGAATGCTATGTGTTTGAACTGAACTTGGAGATATCAGAGCTGAAACTGAAAGTGAAACTGAAACCTCCGTTTTAAAAAGGACACTGCTAGTTATGGCTTGACGATTTCGTTATGGAATTGTTGTGTCCTGCAAGATTTGCTTGAGGCCTGATCAAAGAAATTACCTGGCCAGGTTTGTGCGTCAGGAAAGTGGTGACAGCTAACACGACGAGCTGTCAAGGGCTTAAATACGGATATGCAACCACGTCATCTCCAAGTACATGCTGCCGGCGAAAGATCGTAAACCATTTGACCCAAATCAAATTACTTTGGCGGGTTGGTAGGTTGGTTCAGCGGGTTGGATGGCTGGTTGGTTGGTTGGTTGGTTGGTTGTTGGCTGGTTGGTTGGTTGATTGGTTGGTTGGTTAGTTGGTTGGTTGGTTGCTTGGTTGCTTGGTTGGTTGGTTCAGGGTGGTTGGTTGGTGTGGTTGGTGGTTGGTTGGTTCAGCAGGTTGGTAGTTGGTGGATTGGTTGGTTCAGCGGGTTGGTTGGCTGGTTGGTTGGTTGGTTGGTTGGCTGGTTGGTTTGTGTTGTTGTTGTTTGGTTGGTTGGTTGTTGGTTGGTTGGTTGGTTGGTTAGTTGGTTGGTTCAGCGGGTTGGTTGGTTGGTTGGTTGTTGGTTGGTTCAATAGGTTGGTTGGTGGTTGGTTGGTTCAGCAGTTTGGTTGGTTAGTTGGTTTAGCGGGTTGGTTGGTTGGTGGATTGGTTGGTTCATCGGGTTGGTTGGTTGGTGGACTGGTTCGGTGAATTTAAAACGATTTTGATTACAAGTTCTTATATTTATACATCCTTTTCGTGAAGTTCCAGCTTCGGAAGACAGCAGCAGCACACAGCAGACAGACACACACACAACACACACACAACACACACACACCACACACACACCACACACAACACAACACAACACACACATACACACACACACACACACCACACACACACACA
>CM060307.1:104951379-104963879 GCA_030674185.1 Monoplex corrugatus | reverse complement strand
ACTCAACGGCTATGTGTTCAAGACCAAGGCGAACCACCTAGATGGAGGACGTCGGCTGTGGTCTGGCATGGAGAGGGATGGGCTCCGCCATGCGACATTGCCCAAGACACACTAAATGAAGATTACAACCGCAACTCAATCCATACCGGCCCGGTCGTCGCCCGGAACAAGGACCGCGCCTTCCGTCGCTGGCCATCAGGGCGGAGGTGAAAAGTATGTGACTGATGGACCAAAATCCCTACGTACAAGAAAAAATGTTACTATCGGCACCTGGAATGTGAGATCGCTGAGAGCAGCAGGAAAAGTTGCAGAACTAACGTATGAAATGAAGAGATACCGATGGAACGTCCTTGGGCTCTGTGAGGTCCGATGGAAAAACCTCGGAGAAACGTCTACCCCAGAAGGCCACAAACTCTACTTCAGTGGCAGTGAAGACAAACATGAACATGGAGTTGGATTCCTCATTCACAAAGACACTGTGAATGCCATCATGGGATGCCGACCAGTCTCTAGCAGACTCATTACTATTCGGCTTAAGGCTTCACCTTTTAACATCACCGTCATCCAAGCTTATGCCCCAACAACTGACTATGATGACGAGGCTGTCGAAGATTTCTATGATCAACTGCAGGAAATCGTAGATCAGACGCCAAAGAAAGACATCATTATAGTGCAGGGCGACTGGAATGCGAAGATTGGAGAGGATGAACACAATAACTGGAAAGGGATATGTGGCCAATACTGCAACCCTGAGACCAACGAAAGAGGTTTAAGGCTCCTAGAATTCGCCAGTTACAACGACCTGAGGGTGGTGAACACGTTCGGTCCACACAAACCATCTAGACGCTGGACATGGCACAGCCCAGGAGAAAAATACCACAGTCAGATCGACTACATCATGGTTCAAAGACGCTTCCAGTCAAGTGTTAACATCGCAAAGACCAGGAGCTTTCCAGGAGCCGACATTGGAAGCGATCATGAGCTTGTAATGATGACCTTCAAACTCCGCCTCCAGAGGATGAAGAAACAGGGCAACATAAGAATTAAGTTCTATCTTGAGAAGCTCAAAGACCCCAACATAGTTGAAAACTTCCAAGCAACGATAGGAGGGAAGTTTGCTCCTCTCCTCGTCCTTGACAATATGGACACCGAAGTAGACACTCTGATCAACAACTTCAACACTGCCGTGACCGAAGCAGCCAACGACATCCTTGGAAAACACCGACCAACAAAGATGCCCTGGGTCACGGAAGAAGTACTAAAGCTGAGCGACAAACGCAGAGAACTAAAGCAAAAGAAGAGTACGGATGAAGGTGCTAAACTATACAGAAAAGCCAACCAACAAGTTAAAGAAGGCATGAGGAAAGCAAAGGAAACATGGATTGATGAACAATGCCAAGATATCGAAGCAAACCTGCAGAAAAATAACAGCAAAAAAGCCTACCAGCTTGTGAAAGAACTAGCAAGCTCAAAACAAGGCAGAACCACTACCATACAGAACAAAGCAGGGAAATGTCTCACAGAAGATCAAGAGATTCTGCAGAGGTGGACAGAGTACTGCTCCGAATTATACACACACACAACAACAGGAGATCCCAAGGTGCTAGACGTTCCTCCACCAACCAACAACGACAGCTACCCCATCTTGCGAGAAGAAGTTGAAGCTGCAGTAAAATCATTGAAGAAAGGCAAGTCGGCAGGAATGGACAACATTCCCTCAGAACTGGTCCAGGCAGGAGGAGAGGTCATGATAGATATGTTACTCATCATCTGCAATAAGATCTGGCGGACAGGTGAGTGGCCAACACCTTGGACCCAGTCCCTGATCATCACTCTCCCGAAGAAAGGCAACCTACAACTATGCCAAAACTACCGTACCATCAGCCTGATCAGCCATCCAAGTAAGGTCATGCTAAAAATCCTTCTGAGTAGACTGAAGCCACAAGCTGAGGAGATAATAAAAGAAGAGCAGGCAGGTTTCAGACCAGGAAGAAGTACCACAGAGCAAATTTTCAACCTCAGATTGCTCTCTGAGAAATACCTGCAACACCAGCAAGGCCTTTACCACGTCTTCGTGGACTTCAAGAAGGCATTCGACAGAGTTTGGCACGCAGCCTTGTGGGCAACCATGAGGCTGTACAACATCAATGCCAACCTGATCAGAACCATAGAATGCCTCTACGAAAAGGCGACCAGTGCAGTCTACCATGACAACAACATAGGCGAATGGTTCCGAACCACAGTTGGAGTACGCCAAGGATGCCTGCTCTCCCCCACTCTCTTCAACATCTTCTTAGAGAGAATAATGGCTGACGCACTTGAAGACCACGAGGGAACAGTCAGCATCGGAGGTAGAACAATCACAAACTTGCGTTTTGCCGACGACATTGACGGACTAGCTGGGCAAGAGCAAGAGCTAGTCAGCTTGATAAAACATCTTGATGAGGCCTCCACATCATATGGCATGCAGATCAGTGCAGAGAAAACCCAGTTGATGACAAATAATACCAATGGCATCAGCACTGACATTACCATAGACAACAAGAAACTTGAGACCGTCCATAGATTTAACTATCTGGGAGCTATAGTATCAGATGAAGGATCAAAGCCCGAGGTACTTTCCAGGATTGCACAGACCACAGCTGCAATGACCAAGCTAAAAGTCATCTGGAACGACAAGAATATCGCAATCGGCTCCAAGATCAGACTGATGCGTTCCCTGGTCATGTCAATATTTTTGTATGCATGCGAAACATGGACCATAACAGCAGACATTGAAAGAAGGATACAGGCAATGGAGATCAGATGCTTCCGCAAACTCCTTGGTATCTCGTACATAGATCATATAACCAATAAAGAAGTGAAAACCCGAATCGAAAACGCCATCGGGCCGTATGAAGACCTCCTGACCTCAGTGAAAAGACGCAAACTGAAGTGGTACGGGCACGTCACACGATCATCTGGACTGGCCAAGACCGTCTTGCAGGGAACAGTTCAGGGAGGGAGACGAAGAGGCAGACAGAGAAAAAGATGGGAAGACAATATCAGAGAGTGGACTGGCCTTGAATGGAATATCATTCTGCGGAAAGCTGAGGACCGTGAGGAGTGGAGGAAGTTGGTTGCAAAATCTTCAATGGTGCCCCAACGGTCAACCAGACTACGGGACTGATGATGATGATGACATTGTGTGTATGTATGTATGTACGTATGTATGTATGTATGTATGTACGTACGTATGTATGTATGTATGTATGTATGTATGTATGTATGTATGTATGTATGTATGTATGTATGTATGTGTGTGTGTGTGTGTGTGTGTGTGTGTGTGTGTGTGTGTGTGTTGTCCCATTTACTACAACATCTTAATGGCCAGTAAATCTGAGACTATTTTTTTTTGTTCACAATGTTATGATAATGGTGATGATGGTGGCGATGAGGATGATAATCATGGTGCTATGGAGTTCCATATAACATTGGGATCGCTTCAGGCCCGAAAAATACGGACACCTTCGGTGTTGGTTAGTTTCAATTTCAGTTTCAGTTTCTCAAGATGACGTTCTCCGCGCTCGGAATGATTTCCATATGCACTAACGTCACAGGTGCCATGTGATGGAGAAGATCCAGAATGATCACGGCACAAGCCTCAAGCCTGCACATAAAACCCATGAGCTGGCCAGGTCCTGAGATCCTACCTAGATAGTTCTATAACCCTGGGGTCGTAGGGGAATGAGGTGGTAGAGACCTCAACTTTTCCCGGGCCAGCACCACGAGGGCGGCGCCCATCTCCTCTCTCTCGCCTCAAATTCATATTCATATTCACTTTTTTTTTAAACCAAGACTTCTTCAGAAAGGCAAGAAGGCTTATTGGTCTTCAAGGGGTGGGACCTGGGAAATCAATCTATCTCTCCAATGTTTCAAAGATCCCACGGCAGTTGAAAATCGTGAAGAGCATGCTGCCTTGGTGTAAAGATGTTGGTTAGGAGATTTGAGCTATTGGTGAGTTACAAAAAAAAACACAAAAAAAAAAAGAAAGAAAGAAACAAACAAACAACAAATAAAAAACAAAAAAACCCTAAACTTTCTACTCCCTCACCCTATCCACCAGATACTAAAACTGAACTCTTTCAATCCCACACCCTATCCACTAGCCGTCAAAGCTTAACCCTTTCTCCACTTCACCCTATCTACCAGCTGCAAAAACCCTTTCGCTCCCTCACTCCAACAAGAAGCCAGTGGATAGGATGAAGGGGTTGAAAGAGTTAAATGTTTTGGTTGCCATCATGGATGAACCAAAATAAAAAGGATTCAATGGATGGGGGGTGGGGGTGGGTGGGTGAGGGAGTCAAAGGGTTAAACTTTCAACTTCCCAGTTCTGGGTTGACAGCTTATTCGATTAAAAATGATACGAACGAGGTCGAGCTGAAAATGTGGCCATGACATGTCAAATAGCGTGTTGGATTAGAAGTGTTAGTAATGAGTATGAGATTAGTATTTTGGCCAGGATATTTTATGGAAAAGTAAGCATCCGTTTTTACTACCCCCCATGGCGATAATAATAATAATAATAAATAATAAATCACTTTTATATAGCGCTACTCTCCTACACATAGGTAAAGACTCACTGCGCTTTACATTAATTAGTTCATTTTTCCCAATCAACCCAATGCCTAGTGATCAATTATACTATATCCCACTCCTTAGTTAATCCCCCCAACACACACACACACACACACACACACACACACACACACACACACACACACACACACACACTAGCACATCTGTTGCAAGCAAGTACTATATACACATTACTGAATCAGAAAGATAAAAAATCATGTTTCATTACTGGTAGTATTTATCAAAAAGATGAGTTTTGAGGCCCACCTTGAAAGAAGAGAGAGATGATGAACAGCGGAGAGAAAAAGGCAGATTGTTCCAAGACGGGGGCTCTTTCAGTATAAACAGTATCCCCCCACCTTCTGGAAATTCTGTGCTAGAAATGTCCTCTTTTCTGTCACTCCCCCCCCCCCCCCCACTTTGGAGATGCCGGGGGCTCTTTCAGTATTCATAGTATCACTCCACCTTCTGGAAATTCTGTGCTAGAAATGTCCTTTTTCTGTCACTCCCTCCCCCTCCCCCCTTGGAGATGCCGGGGGCTCTTTCAGTATATATAGTATCCCCCCACCTTCTGGAAATTCTGTGGTAGAAATGTCCTCTTTTCTGTTACCCCCCCCCCCCCTTGGAGATGCCGGGGGCTCTTTCAGTATTCATAGTATCCCCCCACCTTCTGGAAATTCTGTGCTAGAAATGTCCTCTTTTCTGTTACCCCTTGGAGATGCCGGAGGCTCTTTCAGTATACATAGTATCCCCCCACCTTCTGGAAATTTTGTGCTAGAAATGTCCTCTTTTCTGTCACCTCCCCCCCCCTTGGAGATGCCGGGGGGCTCTTTCAGTGTACATAGTAACCCTACCTTCTGGAAATTCTGTGCTAGAAATGTCCTCTTTTCTGTCACCTCCCCACCCCCACCCCCCCTTGGAGATGCCGGGGGCTCTTTCAGTATACGTTGTAACCCTACCTTCTAGAAATTCTGTGCAAGAAGAATTTCCTCTTTTCTGTCACTCTCTTTTTTTTTTTACCTTGTACTTTTACTTTTTGTCATTTCTTCCTATCATTTTCTGCCTTGCTGGTTCATTCACCTGTACGTTCGATAAAGTCTTACGTACTTTCTCTCAGGATCGATAATTGGGTACATGTATTAACTGCATTTTTGACTCTAGAGAAATGTGACATGCGATTGATATGTGATATGTAATTTATGCTCTTTTGTATAAATGTTTTCGTGTCCTTGTTTATGTTTAAAACTGTGTTCAGGTATGTGTTTAAATCCTCTGTGTAATAAATTGGACGGAGTGATCAACGCCAGATTCCCGTTATCATCATATCTCCTTTTATTACTTTCTTTCTTTTGACAAGGATCTATTCATATTCATATCCGTATCCATATCCATAATGAAAGATGAAGTTAGAGCAGCACTCAAACCAGGAAAAGCCCCAGGACCAGACAACGTTACTACAGAGATGATTGAAGCCCTGGAGAAATTTGGCATAGAAAAAATAACAGTCCTCCTAAATGAAATTTACGACACTGGAAAAATCCCCAAAGATATGTCAAAATCAATTTTCATTGCACTTCCAAAGAAGACGGGGGCTATAGAATGCAAACTCCATCGCACAATCAGTTTGATGAGTCATGTAACAAAAATCCTGTTAAGAATAATCATGATGAGGACAAGGAATAGAATCAAAAGAGAAATAGGAGAAGAACAGTGTGGATTTGTGAAGGGGAAAGGAACTATTAATGCCATATACATCCTAAGAGCTATCATAGAGAGGTTAATTGAGATGAATAAGGATTTGTATTTATGCTTTGTTGACTATACCAATGCTTTCGATCGGGTACGATATGAAGAATTGATGAACCAACTGGAGAGACTTAATGTCGATGGAAAAGATCTACAAATAATCAGAAATATGTACTGAGAACAAACAACTGCAATGAGAATAGAAAACAATACAAGCTCTTTCCAAAACATCAAAAGAGGAGTCAGACAGGGTTGTGTTTTGTCACCAGATCTGTTTTCACTTTACAGTGAAAACATCACGAGAAACCTAGAAGAAGACCCTGGATTAAAGGTTGGAGGGAAAATGATAAACAACATTCGATTCGCAGATGACACCGTGCTAATTGCAGAAAATGAAAGGGACCTACAAAACCTTGTGAATAAACTAGAAATAGAAAGCAAAGGTAAGGGGCGGGAACTAAACAGCAGGAAGACTGACGTCATGGTGATCAGTAAAAAACATGAAATCCCCTCATGCAAAATAACAGCAAATGGCACAACTTTGACACAGGTTAATAAGTTCAAATACCTGGGAACGGTCATTTCATGACGGCAGATGTACATCGGGAATAGCCGGCAGAATCGGCCAAGCCAAAACAGCATTCAAGAAGATGACAAGCATTCTTACCAACAAATGCCTATCAATTAACATCAGAACGAGAGTCCTTGAATGTTATGTAGAACCAATACTGTTGTACGGATGTGAGGCGTGGACAGTCAACAAGTAAAACCAGAACAAGATTGAGGCAGCCGAGATGTGGTTTCCAAGAAGAATGTTGAGAGTTCCATGGACAGCAAAGAAAACAAACGAGACAGTCTTGATGGAGGCAGACACAAGTAGATCATTCATAAGGATGATTAGGAAAAGACAGGCAACATTTATAGGCCATTTTATGAGGAAGGGGGATTTGGAGCACCTGGTCACAACGGGAAAGCTGGAGGGAAAGAGAGCACCAGGTAGACCCAGGGAGAAAATGCTTAACGGAATTGCGGAGGGGCTGAAGACGAGGATGGTGGAGGAGATGCTTGGGGCAACAAGAGATAGAGACAGATGGAAGTCCATGATCGCCAACGCCATGCGGCAGGGCACCTGATGATGATGATGATCCATATTCATATCCACATCCATATTCATATTCTTTTCTTTTGTCACTGTGGATTTTCCATGTGAAAATCGGGTTGCTCTCCCCTTTGAGACCGTGTCGCCGCAGTGCAGCGCCACCCCCTTTAGTTGTACCAAGATTTAAGAAAGATAAGAAAGCTAATTGGCCTTCACGATTTTCAACTGCCGTGTAATCTTAAGCGTGCTCGGGCCAGACGTCACAAGGGTCCAACTCATTTAAGGTCCCCTTCCGAATAACTGAAATGTTCGGTTCGATTTTCTGGTCAAACTGAGGAGAAAAAGCAAGACCTCAACGAAGATCGAACCTTGGAACCTCGAGTTTAGTTACTGGCATGCGAACGTCTGAACCATTCTGCCACTCTTCTCCCCATTTGAGCAACATAAGTGAAATTATCATAAATTATCAATGTTAAGCTTAGAGTACAGCGCTGTCATGCAGTCTGCCTCAGTCCGACATGGAACTCTGTAGCATCATCTACTGTCTTTCCCATTTTCATCGTTATAGCATTGTGAAAACATTCTTCCAGAGATTTGTGACCCCTCATGCCCTACTCTCATGATGAACTCAACATGAGATACGAAGAAGAACATTGCTGCTTTAATTTCAATATGAACAAATTTTTTTTGTTAAGACTAATCGCTTTTTCCTTACCAAAACAGTACAGGTCAATATTAGGCATAGTTGGATGGTCACGCATGTCCACTTCTACTGTAAATCTGTTGTTTTGATATTGTAAATATTACTTTTCTGTTCTTTATTTGAATATTCCATTTTTCTGTTTCCTTTATTTGTTTCCCTTTGTTTACATTTGTTGCCAGCATGAGAGGGATGAGTTATACCCCTTGGCGCTAAAACCATGTATATGGTTACGTCAATAAATGGCGCGGTAAGCGCGCGTCAAACGTCAAACGTCTCATGATGAACTCAGTTTCGGTGAGTGTGGAGATGTGTTAGAGAGTGGGAGTAGTGACACAAGAGCGGTACAGAAAACATGGCAGCAACAAAACAACAACAACAACAACAACAAAACAAAACACACACACAAAAACAAACAAACAAACAAACAAAAAACCCCGAGCAAACAAAGAAACAAACTGACAAACAAACAAAAGGAAATTTAACACAACAAAACAAAAACAAAAAGAAAAACTAACAAACCAACAAATCAAACATGTAAACAAACAAACAAACAAACAACAAACAAACAAACAAACAAACAAACAAACACACAAACAAACAAAAGAAAGAAAGAAACAAACAAACATACACACAAACAAGAAAAACTGACAAGCAAACAAAAACATACATACAAAGAAGAAAACAAACTGACAAGCAAACAAACAGACAAACAAACAACAAACAAAAAACAAATAGACAAACAAGCAAATAGACAAACAAACAAACGAACAAACAGACGAACAAACAAACAAGCAAACAGAAACAAATAGACAAACAAACGAATAGACAAACAAACAAACAAACAAATCAGAAAAGAAAGAAAGAAAGAAAGAAACAAACAAACAAACAAAACAAACAAAATGTCACAAGCTTACGTAAACACAATTTGGCAAAGCTCTGTCACGGTCGAAAAGTGCTGTTTATAAATGTTTAACTGGCTCATGCTCATCCTAAATTGCGCCATCAAAGGAGAGAGAGAAAGAGAGAGAGAGAGAGAGAGAGAGAGAGAGAAACAGACAGACAGACAGACAGACAGACAGAGACAAAGACAGACACAGAGATAGAGAGAGAGAGTGAGAGAGAGAGAGAGAGACAGAGAGACAGACAGACAAAGACAGACAGAGAGAGAGAGAGAGATAGAGAGAGAGGGAGAGAGAGAAACAGATAGACAGACAGAGACAAAGACAGAGAGAGAGAGAGAAACAGATAGACAGACAGACAGAGACAAAGACAGACACATAGATAGATAGATAGATAGATAGAGAGAGAGAGAGAGAGAGACAGACAGACAGACAGACAGACAGGCAGGCAGACAGACAGACAGACAGAGACAAAGACAGACACAGAGATAGATAGATAGATAGAGAGAGAGAGAGAGAGAGAGAGAGAGACAAACAGACAGACAGACAGAGACAAAGACAGACACAGAGATAGATAGATAGAGAGAGAGAGAGATAGAGAGAGAGAGAGACAGACAGACAGGCAGACAGACAGACAGAGACAGACATATATATATATATATATATATATATATAGAGAGAGAGAGAGAGAGAGAGATTGAGAGAGAGAAAGATTGAGAGAGAGAGAGACGGACAGACAGACAGACAGACAGACAGACAGACAGACAGAGACAAAGACAGACACAGAGATAGATAGAAAATATATATATATATTATATATATATATATATATATAAGAGAGAGAGAGAGAGAGAGATTGAGAGAGAGAGAGACGGACAGACAGACAGACAGACAGAGAAAGGCGGGTGCGATAACTAAATTAGCAGATTTGTTTCCGATTTCTCAGTTTAACAGACGAAAGCTGGTGGGTAGGGTGAGGGAATCAAAAGTTAAGTTTTGCAGCTGGGGATAGGGTGAGGGAATCAAAAGGTTAAGTTTTTGCAGCTGGTGGATAGGTGAGGAATCAAAGGTTAAGTTTTGCAGCTGGTGATAGGGTGCGGGAGTCAAAGGGTTAAATGAAACAGCGAGCTTACAAACTGCGGTCCAGTGAGTTCAATAATATCTGTTGTGTCCAGAAGCTAACAAACACTGGCACGGCTTATAGGATCTTTAACGTGTGTAGTTCATGTTTTTCATGTACATATGCATGAAGGAAGTTGTGGCACTTGCAGGTCAGCGTATTTCGTCTATTAAACTGAGAAATCGGAAAAAAACCTCTGCTAATTTAATACCAAAGGAAATAATATGGAAGCAGGGAGAATTTTAAATATCAACCAAGTAACATAACTCTTGAGAGTCACGGAGTTATCTCCCATGTAGAATTTCTCAAACCCAACACAATTTGCGCTACCCATTCAGCTAGCATAGACGCAGCCACAAAGCATAAAGTGGTAAGCTCAGAACATTTCCTTAAAAAATAAAAATAAAGCCCAAGTTAGCCATATACCCTGCAACTACGCTACACACAACCACGATGGTAGAGAGAACTTCATACAATATATTGGTCTTATGTTCAAGATTGACACAGTCTTTTATTCTTGAACTGACCAAACACACATTCTTGAACTGACCATACACACACACGTAGACAAGACAGAACATATACAGGGTTGCTTCCAAGGCATATATGTAATACCAAAGGAAATAAGAGGGAAGCAGGGAGAATTTTAAATATCAACTAAGTAACATGACTCTTGAAAGTCACGGAGTTATCTCCCATGCTAATTTAGTTATCGCACCCGCCTTTCTCTGTCTGTCTGTCTGTCAATCTGTCTGTCTGGTGAAGGAGTCAAAGGTTATAAGTGTTTGTTTTGCTAGCATGGTTGACAATCCAGGATGCTGGTGGAAAAGTTGCGGGAGTCAAAGGGTTAACAAAACCGTGGACCTAAGATCTGATATCTCAAGTTCAATTACAGCCCGCGACATGTTAAAACGGATTTGTTCGCTGTCTGTCTTAAAGTTTCCATCATTCTGGTGGTGTCAGCTTTGCACTTCTTAGGCCTCTTCTACCCTCCCAATTCCCCATTTCAAGACCTTACCAGCACATATCAGTAAAAAACATGAAATCCCCTCATGCAAAATAACAGCAAATGGCACAACCTTGAGACAGGTTGATAAGTTTAAATACCTGGGAACGATCACTTCACCAGACGGCAGATGCACATCAGAAATAGCCAGCAGAATCGGCCAAGCCAAAACAACATTCAAGAAGATGGAAAGTATTCTTACCAACAAATGCCTATCAATTAACATCAGGAAGAGAGTTCTTGAATGTTATATATAACCAATACTGTTGTACGGATGTGAGGCGTGGACAGTCAACAAGCAAAGCCAGAACAAGATTGAGACAGCCGAGATGTGGTTTCTAAGAAGAATGTTGAGAGTTCCATGGACAGCAAAAAACAAAAACAAACGAGACAGTCTTGATGGACGCAGACACAAGCAGATCATTCATAAGGAAGATTAGGAAAAGGCAGGCAACGTTTATAGGCCATTTTATGAGGAAAGGGGAATTGGAACACCTGGTCACAACGGGAAAGCTGGAGGGAAAGAGAGCACCAGGTAGACCCAGGGAGAAGATGCTAGACGGGCTTGCAGAGTGGCTGAAGACAAGGAGGGTGGAAGAGATGCTTGAGGCAACAAGAGATAGAGACAGATGGAAGTCCATAATCGCCAACGCCATGCGGCAAGGCACCTGATGATGATGATGACCAGCGCATATGTATTCTTGCTGGCAGATTTGCGTAGAGCGCATATGGACTTGTCCGAGTGGGACGAATTCTTTTAGAATGAAGTCTAAACTCGGTGGAAGAGGGAGAAAACTCTCTGTGAAACTTTTTTCGTCCCGTTTTCCTCATCATCATTAACATGTAATCTGCAGTATGGCGTTGGCGATCATGGCCCTCCATATGCATCTGTCCCTTGTCGCTGCAGATACATCTTCCACCCTCTCTGTCCTCAGCCACCCTGCAAGTCCGTCCACTATTTTCTCCCTGGGTCTACCTGGTGCGCTCTTTCCCTTCAGCTTTCCTGTTGTGACCAGGTGCTTTATTTACGCTCCCATTTTTTACGCCACCTTAATGGCCACAGAAGCTGGCACAGTTTTTTTCAATGCGATGATGATGATGATAATGTTGATGAGGATGATAATCACGATGCTATGGAGTTCCATCAAGGATTGAAACTGCGTGACAGGGCTGTACTCTACGCTTACAGTTATTATGCATCCTGGTGCCTTAACCGCAGTTTCAGTTGTCCAGTTATCAATTATGTTCAAACCTGACCATGAACTGGGAAGTTAAGTTTGGGTTTTCCTTTGTGCCATAGGGGGGAATGT
>CM060307.1:104943879-104948879 GCA_030674185.1 Monoplex corrugatus | reverse complement strand
CACAGCAGTAAAAACAGATTTTTGAACACGACCCTAGAAATTCTTGAGAATGTGCTGTGTACACAACTTCCTCAGATACAGCTGATTTTAGGAACCTTTCTTTTTCTTCTTCTTCTTCTTCTTTTTCTTCTTCTTCTTCTTCTTCTTCTCCTTCTCTTTTCTTCTTCTTCTTCTTCTTCTTCTTCTTCTTCTTCTTCTTCTTCTTCTTCTTCTTCTTCTTCTTCTTCTTCTTCTTCTTCTTCTTCTTCTTCTTCTTTTGTTCTATCTGTTCATTCTTCTGTGCCGTGTTATTTTCTTCTTCTTGCTTTTTCTTTTTCTTCTTGCTTCTGTTTTGTCTTCATGTCACTTCTTATTTATGGGTACTTCTGTATTACATTTCTTTATCTCGTCTTTTTGTTGTCTTGTTTGTTTGATTCATCGCCTGTTTCATCTTCTGTGTGTGTTTGTCTGTTCTTCGTTTCTTTCTTTTGATTTTAGGACTTGTGGTTGTGTTGCGTGTCTTGTTCATTTTTTGTTTGTTGTCTTCTTCTTCTCTGTGTATGTTGTTTACTGTTGTCTGTTGTTTAAGGCACCCACCGTGTCATTGCTCTGCTGTGTTTGGATGTTTCTGTGAGTTCTTCTTTGTTGTTTGTTCTTGTTGTTCGTGTGTTGTAGTCTGTCTTGTCTTTGTCGTTCTTTGTTTTCTTTTCTTGACTGTTTCTGTGCTGTTGTTTTTTTCTTGTTGTTCTTTGTTGTCTGTGTTTTTGTGTGTTTTCTTCTGTCTCTTTTCTGTCTTCTTTTTCTTTTGCTCTCGTAATTTACTCTGAAAATTGTTCCGGGAACTGCTTCTCCATAATAATTGATTTGTATTCTTGATTTTTTCTTCTTCTAATGCACATTATTCTTCGCATTTCTTCCATTCTCTCTCTCTTTGATGTTGTCGTTATTTTAGCAGTTGATATTTCTTCTGAATTTACTCCATCTTGCATTCGTTTCAAATTCTGTCTACCTTGGCGGTTTGTTTGAACCTTTCATTACTTCCTCCCTATTTTTTTGTTGTTGTTCGTTCTTTTCTCTTCTTCTCTGTTCTGTTCTTCTTCTTTTCTTCTCTGTGCTTTCTCTTGTCTTTTGTCTCCTTGTCTCTATCTTCTCTTTGTCTCTGTCTGTCTGTCTCTGTTTCTCTCTCTGTCTCTGTCTTCTCTTGTTCTTCCTGTCTCTTCTTCTTCTCTGTTCTCTCTTTCACTTTTCTGTCCTGTTTTCTCAGTGCTTATACCTTCTCAACCAGCTGATTTTAACCTTTCTCTTCTTCTTGTTTTCTTTTCTCCTCCTTCTTCTTCTCTCCTCCTTCTTCTCTTCCTTTCTTTTTTTTGTTGTTTGCTCATTCGTGCTTTTTTTTGTTGGTGTCATTGTGACTTTCCTTAGATTTAGCTCCTTTACTCTTTCCTTAACATCCTCGGTGGTTGGTTCTTTTGACAAGCCGGGACACCAGATCTCAATCTGAAGTTCAATCCCAGCCCCCAACATTTTAAAACTGGCCTGTTCACCACCGCCGTCTTAATGTTTCCATCATTCTGGTGGTGTCAGCTTGTGTTTCCATAAGTCCCCACCTCCTTCTACCCCCCCTTCCTATTTCAAGATCTTGCTAGCGCATATGGTTTTGCTCAGGCTCAGTGAGTCTTGCGGGTTATTTGGCAGATTTGGTTGAGCAGATATGGAGTTGCCCGAGTGTGACGAATTCCTCTCGAACTACCTTCGAGCGTAAACTCAACTATCCACAGTTTTAGTCCAAATTTGGTAAACACCAACATAGTGGTAAAGACCAACAATTAAGACACTACCCCCCCCCCCCCCCGTGGGAATGCCGGGGGCTCTTTCAGTACAAATAGTACCCCACCGTTCTGGAAATTCTGTGCTAGAAATTTCCTCTTTTCCCTCACTCTCTGTGTTTCTGCCTTGTTCCTTTGCTTTCTGTCATTTCTATCCCATCATTTTTTGACTTGTGGTCTATTCACCTGTATGTGTTTGATAAAAGTCTTACGTACTTTTTCTTAGGATTGATAACTGGGTACATGTATTAAGCGCATTTTTTGGCTCTAGGGAGGTGAGACATGTGGAAGCAATTTAAGGTAATTTATGCCCGTTTTTTTAGATATGTTTTAGTGTCCTTATTTATGTTTAAGTTTGTATTGCATGTTTTTTTTTAAATCTGCATATCGATAAATTGGACGGAGTGGTCAACGCCAGGAGCATCTCCTTAGATTATATGCGCAAATGCAAATATGTGTGTACTTAATTTTCCTTTTTTTCGCCGTTGAAGTATTGTGTATGTTTTGAAACGGTTATAGTCCTGATATGGCTCTAGCGCAGTCGGCTGGGTTTTTAAACAATAACGGCAATAAGACCAACACAGAGCGCATACATTCTCGTCACCAGCGGTCAGGTAAACAGACATACAGACACACAGTTGTGTTCTCTGGTCTGTATGGAATACCTTGTGTTACAAATCTGTTCACCAGTCTGCTCCATCATATCTTTCGCACAACATCAACATCTATACGCCAGCTATCACATTGCTCTCAGCTTCAGACACTCTGTCCCCTCAGGTCCCAAGATTTAATCCTTTTGAATCCTGCACCCTATCCACCAACTGCAAAAAAATTAACCCTTTGATTCTCTCATCCCATCCACTAACTGCAAAAACTTAACCCTTTGATTCCCTCATCCGATCCACCAGCTTCGCGCAGGAAACTGGAGGATAGGGTGAAGGAATCAAAGAGTTAAGTTTTTGCTTTACTAGCATGGTTGGCAATGCATGATGCTGTGGACAGGGTGAGGGAATCAAAGGGTTAAGTTTTTCGCTTTGCTAGCATGGTTGGCAATGCAGGATGCTGGTGGATAGGGTGAGGGAATCAAAGGGTTAAGTTTTTGCTTTGCTAGCATGGTTGGCAATGCATGATGCTGGTGGACAGGGTGAGGGAATCAAAGGTTAAGTTTTCGCTTTGCTAGCATGGTTGGCAATGCAGATGCTGGTGGACAGGGTAGAGAATCAAAGGGTTAACTTTTTGCTTTCTAGCATGGTTGGCAATGCAGGATGCTGGTGGACAGGATGAGGGAATCAAAGGATTAAGTTTTGCTTTGCTAGCATGGTTGCAATGCAGGATGCTGGTGGACAGGGTGAGGGAATAAAGGGTTAAGTTTTGCTTTGCTAGCATGGTTGGCAATGCAGGATGCTGGTGGATAGGGTGAGGGAATCAAAGGGTTAAGTTTTTGCTTTGCTAGCATGGTTGGCAATGCAGGATGCTGGTGGATAGGGTGTGGGAATAAAGGGTTAAGTTTTTGCTTTGCTAGCATGGTTGGCAATGCAGGATGCTGGTGGATAGGGTGAGGGAATCAAAGGGTTAAGTTTTCGCTTTGCTAGAATGGTTGGCAATGCAGGATGCTGGTGGATAGGGTGAGTGAGTCATAGGGTTAAGTTTTTGCTTTGCGAGCATGGTTGGCAATGCAGGATGCTGGTGGACAGGGTGAGTGAATGAAAGGGTTAAGTTTTTGCTTTGCTAGCATGGTTGGCAATGCAGGATGCTGGTGGACAGGATGCGGGAGTTAAAATGGTTAAACTATCAAGTGTTGGCCAGCCTTCTTTTGCTGTCTCAGGACCGTCAGCCTGGAATAGAATTCCGCTCTGCCTTCGCCTTACACCACCTTCCCTTTCTGCTATTAAATCCAAATTAAAAACCCACCTCTTTTCCCAACAATGAATTCTACAATTACTACTTTCCCTCAGTCTGTGTATTAAATATTGTAAGGTGGTCTTTGTCGATTGTATGCGTGAGTGCACTTTTGATTTGAGACTGTCAAGATTGGGAGCCTTTTAGATATTGTAATCATTTATTATTACTATCGCAGAAATGACTCAGGTAGAAACAGGCCCTTACGTGTACTACAGTGTACATGAGTCATTTCTGTGATATTACTATGAAAAAAAAATCTCCGGTTTCTATTTTATTATTTAAAAGAAAATTTAATGGAGATTGAAAAACACGTGGAAGAGCAGTGGCGAAAAAGGAAAAGTACACGTATCAATAATCATAAAAATGATTTTTGCCCTCCAGCAGCTCTTCAGTATCTGTCTTGTCATGTGGCGGAGAGAGACGGATGTACAGACAGGCAGACTATAAATTGACCAGACGGCAGGAAGTGATGGACATCCACACTGCTGACCATCTTGGCCACTGCCGTCTGGAGTGGCTTTTCCTCCCCCGTCTGACCAGCTGAGTCCGCAGGTAGGAGGAATATACGTGTATGTTTCAGTTCAGTGTCGTCTGTGTGTTCGTGCGTTCTTTTAAATTTTGTCATCTTTTCACAGTGAGTGACATTAGACAAAAAGAAAACAAAAAACAAAACAAAACAAAACAAAAAACCCAACGAAAAGAAATAAACAGACAAACAAACAGACAAACGAACAGACGAACGAACGAACAAACAACAAACAAACAAACAAACAAACAAACAAACAAATAAAACACGAACCAACGAACAAACGAACGAACGAACGAACAAACAAACAAACAAAGAAACGAACGAACAAACAAACAAAAACAACACACAACACACACACACACACACACACACACACACACACACACACACACACACACACACACACACACACACACACACACACACACACACACACACACACAAATGGAGGCAGCTGTGTTCGATAAAGTCTCACATACTTTCTCTTTGGATTGATAATTAGGTCCATGTATTAAGCGCAATTTTGGTTCAAGGGAAGAGAGATATGCGGAAACAATTTTAGGTAATTTAGGCCCGTTTTTAGATATAATTAAGTGTCCTTAGTTATGTTTCAATTTGCATTCAGGTATGATTTTTTTAAAAATCCACTGTGTGATAAATTGGACGGAGAGGGCAATGCCAGGGGTATCTCCTTTGATTATGTTCGCGAATGCAATGATAAGTGTACTTCATTTTCAGTTCCTTTATTTCCTGTTGAAGTATAG
>CM060307.1:104933879-104938879 GCA_030674185.1 Monoplex corrugatus | reverse complement strand
TACTGTCTGAGGTATCGTCTTGCCAAATATCATGGTGATTGGTTAATTAGAACTGAAACACTGAACATCACAATCTTGGTACCCAAATCTGGGTAGGTCTGCCCCCTTAAAATGCTGCACAAGGTGAATCTCATCCGTAAAACTATCCTGCATACCCACAACTGAAGGTCTATCATGAAAACCCCCCAACAAAAACAAACAAACAAACTAACAAAAACCAACACTCCCTCATCCCCCATGGATTTTTTGGATCTCATCACACTGTGGAATCATATAAAACGATCGGGTCGACAGAATAGCTAAAACTGCAGCAATGAATAGGGCTGGCAGTACTAAACTTGATTTACCACTCTCTGAACATGAAATGAATGCTATATTAGAAAACAAAGTAAAAGCGCAATGTAACCTTCGCCCATTCATGGTAAATTACCAGGGTTTTACAGAATAGCTAAAAATGCAGCAATGAATAGGGCTGGCAGTACTAAACTTGATTTACCACTCTCTGAACATGAAATGAATGCTATATTAGAAAACAAAGTAAAAGCGCAATGTGATCTTCGCCCATTCATCGTAAATTACCAGGGTTTTACAAGACTAGAGATAACTTTCGCTTACAGATTATCTCTCAACACACTTCGAACTAAATTCAGTTAATTAAACTATCAAATGTATCTGTAGTGATAACATAACAGTTAATCATCTATTGTGTTGTCAGCGAATGCCGACCGTATTTCCCTGCATCACTTACCAACTTAAAACAGAAACATATTGATTTCACTCTGTATTTACACATTGCATGACACAAGTAGATCACTCATTAGGAAGATTAGGAAAAGACAGGCAACATTTATAGGCCATTTTATGAGGAAGGGGATTTGGAGCACCTGGTCACAACGGGAAAGCTGGAGGGAAAGAGAGCACCGGGTAGACCCAGGGACAGAATGCTGGACGGACTTGCAGAGTGGCTGGGGACGAGGAGGGTGGGGGAGATGCTAGGGGCAAGGAGAGATAGAGACAGATGGAAGTCCATGGTCGCCAACGTCATGCGGCAGGGCACCTGATGATGATGATGATGATAGGCGTTTACTGCACAGTCTCGTTAGTCGTTTTCTTTGATTATGCCCGATTGTTTTATACCTGTAACGCCCACCTACTCCTTTTGTTGTTGTTGTTGTTGTTGTTGTTGTGTTCGTCAGTTTTTAAAATTTTTTTATTTTTATTACTCCTTGACTGTTATAATGCTTTTAATTCGAGAAGATGATCCTCTTCTCCCCCCTTCTACTTCACCAGACCACAACAGATGACTTGTCATACGCAAGCACAGGACCATACATGCTCGTAACAACCCCCCCCCCACACACACATACACATACACACACACACACACACACACACACACACCACACACACACACACACACACACACACACACACAACACACACACACACACACACACACACACACACACACACACACACTCACCACACACACACACGCATACATTCCGTCAAATATCACTTATAGTGAAAAGACGTTAAAAAATTAAAGAACGAACGAACGAACGCATACATACATACATACATACATACATACATACATACATACATACATACATACATGCATGCATGCATACATACATACATATATACATACATACATACATACATGCATGCATGCATGCATGCATACACACATATATACATACATACATACACGCATACATACATACATACATACATACATACATACATACATACATACACACATACATACATACATACATGCATACACACACGCATACACACATACATACATACATACATACATACATAACATACATACATACATACATACATACATACATACATACATACATACATAAACACACAACCTTGAGCAAACTGATGAAGTCTGATCGTTCTAATGTTCTGATTGTGTTTGTCTTGTTCGTTGAATTGTTTGATGGTACCTTACACTGTACAGTGCCTTCATGACTCCATAGATTCATTAACCCCATAGACACCTCTTTATCTTATTCATTTATTTATTTATTTGTTTATTTATGTATTTATTTATCTATTCGTCTAAATGCACGTATTTGAATAGACGTTAAAAGAAATAATGAATGAACGTTGCTGCACAGTGTGCATACTATGTCTTCAGTGGGCGTGCATGCTGGGTTAGAATTAGGATCTTTAACGTGCATGTTTGATATTCTGTATGCTTATACACACGAAGGGGGCATCATCATCATCATCATCATCATCATCATCATCATCATCATCATCATCATCATCATCAACATCATCAGGTGCCCTGCCGCATGGCGTTGGCTATCATGGACTTCCTTCCATCTGTCTCTATCTCTCGTTGCCCCTAGCATCTCTCCCACCCTCCTCGTCCCCAGCCACTCTGCAAGTCCGTCTAGCATTTTCTCCCTGGGTCTACCCGGTGCTCTCCTTCCCTCTAGCTTTCCCGTTGTGACCAGGTGCTTCAAATCCCCTTCCTCATAAAATGGCCTATAAATGTTGCCTGTCTTTTCCTAATCTTCCTTATGAGTGATGTACTTGTGTCTGCCTCCATCAAGACTGTCTCGTTTGTTTTCTTTGCTGTCCATGGAACTCTCAACATTCTTCTGAGAAACCACATCTCGGCTGCCTCAATCTTGCTCTGGCTTTGCTTGCTGACTGTCCACGCCTCGCATCCGTACAACAGTATTGGTTCTATATAACATTCAAGGAATCTCTTTCAGATGTTAATTGATAGGCATTTGTTGGTAAGAATGCTTGTCATCTTCTTGAAATCTGTTTGGGCTTGGCCGATTCTGCCAGCAATTTCCGATGTGCATCTGCCGTCTGATGAAATGACCGTTCTAGGTTTCTCATTAACCCCATAGACACCTCTTTATCTTATTCATTTATTTATTTATTTGTTTATTTATGTATTTATTTATTTATTCGTCTAAATGCACGTATTTGAATAGACGTTAAAAGAAATAATGAATGAACGTTGCTGCACGTGTGCATACTCTGTCTTTAGTGAGCGTGCATGCTGGGTTAGAGTTAGGATCTTTAACGTGCATGTTTTATATTGTGGATGCTTATACAGAATTGTGATGATCAGTAAAAAACATGAAATCCCCTCATGCAAAATAACAGCAAATGGCACAACCTTGACACAGGTTGATAAATTCAAATACCTGGGAACGATCATTTCATCAGAGGGCAGATGCACATCAGAAATAGCCGACAGAATCGGCCAAGCCAAAACAGCATTCGGGAAGATGACAGGCATTCTTACCAACAAATGCCTATCAATTAACATCAGAAAGAGAGTCCTTGAATGTTATATAGAATCAATACTGTTGTACGGATGTGAGGCGTGGACAGTCAACAAACAAAACCAGAACAAGATTGAGGCAGCCGAGATGTGGTTTCTAAGAAGAATGTTGAGAGTTCCATGGATAGCAAAGAAAACAAACGAGACAGTCTTGATGGAGGCAGACACAAGCAGATCACTCATAAGGAAGATTAGGAAAAGACAGGCAACATTTATAGGCCATTTATGAGGAAGGGGGATTTGGAGCACCTGGTCACAACGGGAAAGCTAGAGGGAAAGACAGCACCGGGTAGACCCAGGGAGAAAATGCTGGACGGACTTGCAGCGTGGCTGGGGACGACAGGGGTGGGAGAGATGCTAGGGGCAACGAGAGATAGAGACAGATGGAAGTCCATGATCGCCAACGCCATGTTGCAGGGCACCTGATGATGATGATGCTATACCACAAAGGTTGCGTTTATATCTTATGCTTATACACACGAAAGGGGTTTGCGTTTGATATTCTGTATGCTTATACACACAAAGGGGTTTATGTTTGATATTCTGTATGCTTATACACACGAAAGGGGTTTACGTTTGATATTCTGTATGCTTATACACACGAAAGGGGTTTACGTTTGATATTCTGTATGCTTATACACACGAAAGGGGTTTACGTTTTATATTCTGTATGCTTATACACACGAAGGGGGCTTATGTTTGAGATTCTGTATGCTTATACACACGAAGGGGGCTTATGTTTGAGATTCTGTATGCTTATACACACGAAAGGGGTTTACGTTTGATATTCTGTATGCTTCTACACACGAAGGGGGCTTATGCCTCCGATCCCCTGACTTTTCGCTTTCCGCGCACTAAGCTCAATACCTATGGTCCACGAGCCTTCTCTGTTTCTGGTCCACTCTCCTGGAACAAACTTCCTCTCTCAGTCCGTCAGCAACTTAATTTTGTCTCCTTCAAGTCCGCTCTCAAAACTCACCTTTTCTCCTCTGCATAAAATCTTGACCTCACTCAATCCCCTCTGCAGCCTGTCTCCGCTCGGAGTGGAATCACATTGTAATATATAATTGTATATAATATGCTCTCTATAATTTTCCATTGCTTTTCTTCTTTTCCCCCATTTATAGCCGTGTGTGTGTGTATGTGTGTGTGTGTGTGTGTGTGTGTGTGTGTGTGTGTGTGTGTGTGTGTGTGTGTGTGTGTGTGTGTGTGCGCGCGCGTGTGTGTACGTGCGTGCGTGCGTATGTGTCTGTTCAGTGCTTAGATTTGATTTTTATCAAGATTTTGCGCTATATATAAATATTGTAATTATTATCATTATTATATTCTGTATGCTTATATACACGAAGGGGGCTCATGTTTGATATTCTGTATGCTTATACACACGAAAGGGGGTGTAAGTACTAGCAGGTGTGCACACATGTAGTAGTAGAAGTAGTCGTAATCGTGACGGGAGTAGCAATAAGCAGGTGTAGCTGGCTGTAGGAGCTGTAGTAGACAAAAGTTGTAACTGTTTTCTGAAAGGATTTCATCAAGCAAACTGTGGGACCAGAGGGTGCTGTGACTTTATAAACAAAGATGATGAAGATGATGATGATGACGACGACGACGACGACGATGCTGATGATATAAATGGCGATGATGACGACGATGACGATGA